>JAQMYJ010000011.1:23978872-24035748 GCA_030014305.1 Clarias laeviceps | reverse complement strand
TTGTTGACAAGTGGGGCTTGAAAATTCGCCCACCCCCTTAAGTGGGGAATGACAGAAAATGTTTGAGAACCACTGCTGTAGTGTGTGAATGCATGTGTGAATGTTGACCAGAGGTCCTAGCATGGTCGTAAAATGTGAATAAATACAATGGTTGCCATTGGCCTTTACAGTCCCTAGTTGAACTACAGAGGTTCCTGGGTGGATGAATGTTGCATTCAGCAAGAAAAGTTCTACACTTCACGGCGTCATTCCCATATTCCAGGGGGAAAAAAAGCTTAAAATCCAAGCGGGACAGATCTGTGCTGGCAGCACAGCATACTGTGTTAATGATCAGGTCAATGATGATTTAAAAAATATATATGTGCTTATATGGAAGCCTTGCCGGTGTGTGTTTCTGGGGAGGCTTCAGGCATCAAACATTTGGGTTTTCGGGTATGTCAGGTGCAACCAAAGTTAGCATTACTTTTAGAACATAACGTAAATTTTAAATGAACTAACATTCAGTTCATCATATTGCCTAGGTTGTGCTGAAGAAAAGGACATGTCACTCTATACTGCACAATCCTGAGCCCTGTATATGTTTATTAAACAACAGCTATAGAAAAATGTTGAGTTTTACAGGCTACAATAAATTTTTTTAATCAGTTTAGCAAAATGTTCTATTAAGATAAGTAATATTGTGGGTTAATTTATAGATTTTTTTTTTGTTGGAAAATGTGGGAATCTCCAATGTTTTTCGTTTTATTTCTTATAATCAACAGAAGACGGGTTATGTGGATTTATATCAAATATTTTTGTTACAGTTTGCACAAAATCCGCCGGAATGTGAAAGGTCAGAATCTGATCAGATGGCGTTTCATAATCTTGCAGAGTCATGGAACAGGCTGTAAAACATGTCCCCGGATTAGCCATCCATTGAAATACCTCCACTGTTTTAAAGAGTGAATTGATGTGCTTGGGTTGAGTCCAAAGTCTAAGCTGTTCTTGTTTGGCACAGTGTGAGCTGGTGTGTGGGAGCCAAGCTCCCCTGCTCAGTGCATTCAGGCATCTTGATTTCCACTGCTTCTGCTCCAAAGCAAAACTGACAAAGACAGATTCCTGTGAATAGTGCAGTTTCTATTCCAAGCAGGAGCCGTTTTACCTCCACCGGTCCATTTAACTGTGTACAAACCCAAAGCAGGACTTCCCACAGACTGCTACATGCGAAGAATCAGACCGGACAGAAGCTCTGTTTCAGTTTTTTTTTACTTTTTAATATTATCTGTTGTGATTGGTGCATTGGCTGTCTCTTTTCTTGCATTTATCTCGTACATCCTTAGACAGACAAAACTACATGTATGAAACAAATTCACGATTTTGATTTCTGTTTAAAGTAGAATATTTATTTATGTTTAATTAAATAAAATCACACACACGTTTACTTCTGGTCATTATTTCCTTCTCAATGTGAACTCGATAGAACTTGCTATAAATACAAAGTTCAATCAAAATCATTTAAAGGCAGTGTTCATAATATCTTCAGTACAACGATGAAAGCTTTTAATATCACTTTAAATAAACACACCCCACACACATGAGGATGAAGATGATTATATGCAACAACCTTCACAGTCATCAGGTAAAATCAGTCACCAAACAGTATCTCTCGTCAAAACACACACACACACACACACACACACAAAAAAAATTCTTCTTTTTTATTCTCATTATTCTTCACTTGAAATTCACAGTACAGTTCTATAACCCTGTAAAATCTCAATCTAATTCTGTCCCAGTGACTAGTGAAGTCAAAGAGCATGACACTTGATTTATTTTGGTTGTTCCTTTAACCTTCTCTCCGGCCTGTATTTCACTATGAATAACTTTAATCCAGAACAGACGATACATGCAAACGTGAGGGTTTTTCTATGAATGCAAGGCTAAACTGTGACCACAGTAACTCGGCTAAGTGAATTATTGTCATCGTAAAAGCAGACACATTGTTGACACAAGTTTGCAGCGATTGGATAGGTTCCTGGTGGCAACGCTGCCGTGAATGTTTACTGTCTCTCTCGTCCTCATGTTGGCCTAGGTTAGGATTCACTGTTTCTGCAAGTGTGTTTCTAAAAGCATGAAACAGACTCAGCTGACTGTTAGTCTGACTCCTACAATTAGGCGTGACACTTCCATTTCATATGACATCATGATTTTACGCTTGCAACACCAGTAGTTGGTTAAGACCTTTCCCTATTAATCATCTGATCATCCGTGGTTATGGCACGTACAGGATATTTAGGTTTGATAATCTCTAGAGGTTCTGTAATCATATCTTTTATGATTGTTTATGACTTGACACATGATTTATTTCATTCATTCTAAGATAAATTGAACACAAACAGAATGCACATTCTGTAACTGTCTTTGTCGACTCCTGATGTAGATATGCCTGTTCTTTGGAACGTGAAGTTTTGTTCTTGCACATATCTATCTTTCTCCTATCTTTGCCTTGAGAAACACACTTATCAGTCTAAAAGCCACACACTATAGAACACACAGGTTCTTATCATGCACATAACTAACCTGGGTCTTGTCATCTTACTGCAGTCATTTTTAAAGAAAAATAACAAGACTGTTTTGCATAATCACGCTTCAAAGGTAAAAAAAAAAAAGAAAAAGTAAGCAGCAGCATACCGTAAATGCATCAGCGATGCGAAATCCCTGATAAGACATCCAGGCGTCATTACATTCGTTCATTAAAAAAACATTTTTCCTCTATGTTTACATTACAACCCTAGTGTTTTAGCCTTGTTCCCTTCCCTTCCCTCCACCACGGCCTTCATTCTCCTCCGACCCCAGAGGCGCCGGAGATATCGTTGTCTTCATAGCACAGGTGCCACACAAAGATGCACTGGTAGTTCCAGAAGAGCAGAAGCCCCATGATGGTGAGAGCCATCAGAGCAAGAAAGGCCACAATTAAAAGCTTTCTGGAACAAATGGAATGGTGCGTCGCTTCATCTGTGAGAATCGCACATTCCATATCAGGCCGAGGCGCCACGTAATTACTCAGACATTTTTTCACCCAGTTGCTGTAGGGAGATAAGACGGTTGTCGGCAGCCATCGCTCGTTTTCTCCCATCCTTCCGGCGCTCCAATGGAAGTTGACCTGGAGATATCTCAACCTGAGAACACACAGTTTTTTTTTTTTTTAACTTGTACCACAATGTACTGTACTGTATACCACAGCGCTGAATATTTTCCTTGCATCATGTTTTTTATCTACCCAGTACCTCAATACCATTAGCCCAAATATCTGAATAAATGATTTCTCCAACTGAAGTTGAACTAGCATGCTTGTAGACATGTTTAAAACCGATGTGTGGTCAAAAGTATGTGGACACTTGACCATCACAACCCGACCCCTCTATCTTATTCATTCAACAGGTCGCACTCTTCTGGGAAGGCTTTCCACTAGATTTCCAAGTGTGACTCTGGAGATTAAAGCATAAGCCATTTATGAGACCTGGGGTGCAGTCGGCATTCGTTCCACTCAAACTCCATCACTGCAACATCAGCAAACCATGATTAGCATGCCTTGTGCACAGGGACACAGCCATGCTGGATTAGCTTCGCATTAGGCTCATGAGTTCCTGTTAAAGGACATTCTAGACAGTTGCATGCTTCTTTGTATCAACAGTGTGGAGAAGACATCTGTATGTGTTGGTAAGATTCCATCAAACTGACCCCAGATATCAGCATTTTGCTTTTGCCTTGTTATTTCCCACCATGCTGTGTTCATATCTTTGACTTTTATTACCACTGAAAGTAAAGTGTGTGAGTCTGAGTGTTCATTGAACCATTATGTTATTGCAGACTCTTGCCGTCCATGTTACACCAGCGTGCAGCGTGAAGCCGAGCCACTCAGTTAATATATACTGCAACTGTTTTATCATAAAAATAATGGCATGACATGATCTTAATTTAACTTCCCAGTGATGCACCCAACACAACCTTGACTTCCAAATCCTTAATCCTTTTTTTTTTTTTTTTAACAGATTAAAAATAGACTAATGAGTCATTTTAAGGCTCAATTCAAGCTAAGAGAGAAAGAGAAAGTGGAAAGTGGAGATGTTCCCAAACTTACGTTATTGCTCTCGATTTTTTTAAATAAAACTTTTAAACACAAAATTCATTGTTACTGTACATGTGAGAGGCGGTAAATTTGACACTTCGTAACATAAGTTAGAGTGGAGATGTTATCTTGTGACACTTATGTCATTAGGTCTGATGGAAATGTCACAGTAAGGGTGGGAGTGTCCTTCGAAATTCCTTTTCACCCTCATGTCTGAGGTTCAGAGATTGTCTGGCTGTTTCATGTTTCAATGATCTGTCAACAGATGGACACTTGATTTAAGAGTTGTCTTAAATAAACTAGTTGTCCTTTCATCCCATTATCACCATGATGGAACCATCACATCTTTTATTATTATTATTATTATTATTATTATTATAAATTTTAATAACTGCTATTAATTTTCATTTGTACTTGACTTTTAGGACACAATAAGGTATAAAGATGCAATCTCTATTAATATTAGTTATATCATCCAAAAATAAGTAAGTTTTACAGTGTCATTTTGAAAAGTTATAATTGTTGTATAACTTGTTTTAAAAGTTGTTTTTATATAATATTACTCCACAAAACACAAGGATTAACACTGACATTATTCAACATCCTCTGCATATCATACTTAACATAATGCATTTAACTGTAATTATATATATATGTATATTGAAAATGGTGATAGAGTTTACCTGGTTTCTTCTAGCTCACTCTGGAATGAGGTTTATTTCAGGTGTGTGTCCACGAAGATAGATAGAGAGAGTGATCTTTTAAAAAGTACAAAACAATAAAATAAAAAAAAATTTGCCTTGTAGTCTAGCAGACTTCTTTCCTCATAAGAGCTGCTGCTGTGTTGTTTTGTTGCTGTATGAGCTACAGGCGTGGATACCGCCCTTAATACTGTCAGAGCATGTGTGTGTGTGTGTGTGTGTGTTTGTGGAGGGAGGGGGAGAGACAGATGGAGAGAGAGAGAGAGAGAGAGAGAGAGAGAGTTTGTGCGAATGTACTGTACGTCCTCATCAGGTTAATTGGACAGAGACCAGAGCAGGTGCTTCCTACATTAGTTACAGGAGAAATTCCCAGAAGTTTCCCTGCTGCCTACAAACACTGCATAAGGCTTAACTTAAAGGAAAACTCCACCCTGAAATACATTATATATGTTTCTTAAACTATATGTGATAGATTTAGTGATTCTCGTGCTGATTTGTGAGTTAGTGCAAACACTTTTCTGTGTCCCTGTGAGAAGGCAGCATTGCATCAGGGACACTTTGCTAGAACAGCTACAATGGCATTTAACACGAGTAAAAATAGGCATTGATCTTAAATAAAGTGTCAGGACAAAATGTGTCAGGACTTTTTCCCCCATCACAAGACATGTAAGATTATACTAAAGAGAAATACAATAGTGAAAACATTAAAGACTGGACTCTAGACAAGACACACTCTGGTCAAGGTACCAATCCATCACTGGCCGACACACTCATTCACATACTACAGGAAAGTTGGGAACCCCAATTAGCCTAATCTGCATGTCTTTGAACTGTGGGAGGAAACCAGAGTACCCGGAGGAAACCCACCAAGCACGTGAAGAACATGCAAACTCTATGCACACAGAGGCAGGAATCGAACCCACACCCTGGAGGTGCAAGTGCTAACCACTAAGCCACCGTGCCGCCAATTCAATTGGCAATTGGAAATAAATCTACCTATCCATCCATCCATTCATTGTCGAATCCGCTTATCCCGTGTAGGGGTCCTAGAAACTTTCCACGGGAACTTCTTGCACAAGGCAGGGGAGACCCTGGATTTGGAAATGGCAATCGGCCTACAATGCATTTCTTTGGATTGTAAGAGGAGACCAGAAAACCCTGAGGAAACCCACCAAGCACAGGAAGAACATCCAAACACACACCTGAGGAGAGATTTGAACCCTTAACCCTGGAGGTGCGAGCCGATAGTGCTAACTACTAAGCCAGCCGGCCAACAACTGGAAAAATGTAGTGCTTTATATAAACTCGTAGCATTCCCAAACACAATGTAAATGCTTTGTAAATATTTATAATACTTTGATGTTTACAGAATGACAGGTAAAAAAAAAACCGGATATGCCTGTACATTACTTCGGTTACATGCATACAGCAAATTTCATAGCACACATACTTTCTTGGAATTGTCTGTAGAAAAAAAAAATAATAATAAATAGTGGATCGATGGTTCGCCACTTTTTTTTAACCCAAGATTTAACCCTCTAAAGATTATTGTTTAAGTCAAATCAATAGGAGATTTATATTATAACTACGTTTCTCATGCATATTAAATCAGTCACACACTCACCACTGTTTGCCATCTGCACATATTTTATTTGCACAGAGAAATCTGATTTGCATTGTATCCTAAATACTAACAAAAGGTTTGCCTTAACTCAAAAGCAAACATTGAAGCATTTTTTATAAAAAACAAAAACAAAATAAATAATAATTTTTATTAATAATAATAATAATAATAATAATAATGCGTTCTAATGTGAGTGTTTGTCTATGAACGCGTGTTAAAGCTTATTTCTATGTGTATGAGTCAAATTACCTACATACTTCACAGAATATCAAAGGCTGTCTGGAAACCGAACACATCCTTATCAAGTGCTCCAGAAAGCAAAAAAATACAGCCTACTGCAAAATGTATGTACACTGCATTAGACCTGAAAGCAGATATAATAGTGTGTTGTCATTATAAGTACACAAACTATGGGTTTAGAGAGAGTTAACACGAAACGAAACATGCATGCGCTCATTATCACACGTCAGAGACGATGAGCTTCAAAATTAAATCCAGTCCTTGTCAAATGTAACACCAAAATATTTCTTATCCAAAACAGCCATTTTAGGGCCAAAAAAAAAAAGAAGGTTCTATTACAATCATGACAGTTGACGTCACATATACTGCATTCATTTGATCTGAAAGGAAGCATAATTCTTCACAATGCTTCACATAATTAACATTGCTGGCTCAAAATCCCTCATTAAGAGGTCAGAGGTCACTCGAGACCAAAAACAACAAACGTTTCTCAACGCCAGAAGAGGGGAAACGGCCTGTTTTTTCACATCTAACCAATAGGTGTGTACAAAAAAAATGCAGCACCAGAGTCAAAAACAAAGCAACTCACTTGGGGTTTTCCTCATGTAAAAGGTCTCACAAGAGACGGTTTTGCCTGAGACCCCCAAGTGATGGTTGGATGAAAAAACGTGGCAGTTTGATGCACCCCTTTAAAGAGACTGGAGATGAGAAAGCGTGAAGGAACTTCCACCACAGAGACAGAGAAAGAGGTTTTTTACGTTTTTTTTTTTCCGTAAAATTTTTCTTCATTTTCTTAAGCCACTCCTGATACGGTATATACTGTACATAATACTCGCTAAGCATCAAAGTATGCAAAACGTTGGTATTGCGGGAGGAAGGAGAGGAGAGCGAGATGGCTAAGAAGTTTCACATGCATTTAAACATGCAAATGGCTCACTGCTAAAGAGCGCATGGCTTTTTAAGGTATACAAACGGTATTGAGTACAAAACCAAGAAACGCACACTTGGTCATAAAATAAGGTCATATCATCATCATCGTCATCATCATCATCGTAAAGTGCCATATACAGTATTGTTATATCATTAGAAATAGTATTTCAAGTATTAACACTATTCACAATGCACTAAATGGAACTACTCTGATAGTATTTGCATGCTCTCTCGTACACTGTTCTTAATCACACAATAGACAACACTTGAAGGAGAGAAAGCAACTGATACTGACAGATCAACAGAAATGTCCTGAAATTCAGTACAGTTAGGTTTATAAACATATGAGGTCTGGACAAACATAGTCATATGTTTGTAATAATAATAATAATAATAATAATAATGATTGCTTCGTTTCTTTTTCTGGCCTAAAATATTCATACAGCACTTAATGGACGCAAGAGCATACACAATACCAACTTATACAAAAAGACTCAAAAGATTGTGAAATTGTGAAATCCTTGCTAGATTTAAGGAGATCTTATCATGTGTCCTGGTGAATAAGTGTGTGTTCTTTGAAATCCAGTGTCATGTAGCTCTATCGGCATTAATGTTCTCTGTAGAAGATCAGCTCTTCTCTCTTCTCCTCGTCAAAGGTGCAGACGCTCATAAGTGCCTCGGGATGAGGACAAATCCTGGGCGAACGCTGATTCCCCCCACCCCATGTCTGTGTTTTAAGGAATGAACAATCCCCCACTTCCTCTTTCTCCATCTCAGACCACGGTGCTAACAGACGGGTCGGACAGGTTGAGCTGGCCCGTGATGTCTGTTGGTGGGTACTGCTGCCAAGAGAAAGGAAGAAAGCGGAAAGAAAAAGCAGAAACAAAAGCACAGGACACAGATAATTAGTGCGACTGTAACATCTTTGGCCAACACAGCACGGGCGTGGCTTCAGCATTACCTCCTAAGGCAGTTCAGAATTAGGTTCATCAAAAGAAAACCTGGATCTGACGTCATGCCTGATTTTA
Organism: Clarias laeviceps; assembly: GCA_030014305.1. Classification (NCBI taxonomy): domain Eukaryota; kingdom Metazoa; phylum Chordata; class Actinopteri; order Siluriformes; family Clariidae; genus Clarias; species Clarias laeviceps. Next base: position 24,027,117 of record JAQMYJ010000011.1, on the reverse strand, counting down.
TAAACCCCTCCTCCAGGATATACACTTGGTCGCCACTTTATCAGGGTATAAGTTGAGCTTTTTTCCATTGATGGATTTGTTGGAATTGGCTGTCACATTTTGTGTAGTGGTAAACGGGAGGCGTGAGGAATACAACACTTTGAGCCGTGCCGTTATAGTAAAACAATCAACGATGGAGTGGTACAGTACAGTGCAGCCTAGATATACTGTACTTCTCCCAGACCGATGTTGATTATTTCCCAATAGCAGCACATGCTGAGGTTTTTCCTTCCTCTTATACCACAGCAAGTTTTTTTTTTTTTTTTTTTTAATAGAATGACATGTCAAACTGTTAATCTATTTCCTATTGTGGAATGTCATGGAACAAGTTAGGTCTATCATGACATAGTATGACATATGTTGTTATGTTCATCTGTAAACAGCTAGTCTTTGTTCTCTTTCTTGAAGTTAATGAAAGAGAAAAAAAAATGCACCTTGTCAAGTTACAGAGAACGTGCAAAATGCAAAGTATTATTCCTGGAGGCTTTCCCATGTTGGAGAATGTAAAATTACAGGCTTTACCTCTTTAAGCGCTCTTTCCAAAAACATTTAATGAACCATTTTATAAAATAGCTACAAAGTTACAAAAGTTTTTTTTTTATATATATATATTTAAATCTATTTATGCGGAACCTCTACCATTCAAGTCCATGCACATTTATTCAGAATCAGAACTGAGAAGTCACACTGCTGTGGTATAAAATGAGCCTCCCTGGTAAAGTAGACTCTAGGTGTATGCGCTGGATCATTGCATCCATTGTATCACTTTTGCTGCTCTGTATTTGAGAATGCACATGGCATTTTTTGCACATGCGGTTTTGGCTTGTCCGTCTTGTTTGGGTTTTGATTTTCCTTTTCTGTAACTGACTGAGGAGGCATTCAGACGTACCCAGAAGGGGAAACAGACTCTACAGTGCTTGTTCCTTTCTGTATGTATTGTAAGCCAATTCCTTTAAACTTAAAAAACATGTAAATCATTTTAGATAAGGGGTGTAACGATATGTTCAGTACAGGCTGTCAGGGTTGGCACATTGTGATCCGAGAGAATACAAATCTTTAAGACTTTTAAGTTATGCTGGCTGATTTTCTTTATTCAAATGAATGGAACAGTCAGTGAACAGTCACAGAGGACTTAGATTCAGAACGCTGGTCATAATTGCTTTATTTGTGACTTCATTTTATCTTGTGCCACGTTCGACAGATAAGTTGGAAACTGGACATTTACAAGCAAGTTGCAAGGTGAGTGATGTATATATTAATTTTCTCAAACTGCGAGCTGTATATTCAGTGTTTTAGATTTTAACAAACGGATATGCCTTTATGTTAATAAATCTAAAGCTAATACTTGTATATACAGTATAACTCATTTTCCAGTAAGAAGTTTTACTTTGTTTATGGTTGATGCACTGAATGGACTGGATTTGGGAATAAAACCCTGTTACGGTGGATTTTATTTGAAAAAAGACAGGCTCCTTGTTTACTCTGATCAATAAGGGTTCACTCAGTTGTGCAAAAATAGTAACAGCACAATCAACGGTAGCAAATTATAAAAATAAAGTTTTTTAAAGAATCTTTAAACATCCGATGTTTAAAAGAACCGTTTGCAATAGACAATGCTGCTAATATTCTTAAAGCACGCTGCTAAAATTACTGCACGTAGATACCCAAATGCACATATTTATTTATTTATTTATTTATTTATTAAGAAAGGTATATGCTTTTTTGTGCATTTCCATATGTCTTCAGGAAATTATGGCCAGTTTGCCAATTATTACATGTACTGTATGCACAAGTTTATATGTTTACAAGTTAAATTCATAATAAATTAAAGGATATTTCATGTCTTTTTTTTCACTGCACTGAAACCGTACCGAAACCTGACTTCAAAACCAATACGTACCAGCGGTGACTTTTGCATACCGTTACGCCCCCATTTCAGGAAGTCAACTATATCCTGACATCCATGATATATTGCTACGTGCAAGTAAGGTCTGCAGATACGGACTTGCATGTGCATGTTGAAGCTATACTGTTTTTCAAGGTTAAAAAAAATTTATTTGAAATGAAATGCACCAGCACCGGAGATCTTGTCCCCCCTCCTAACTGTAACGTTAATCTAGAAGGGATGTGAAGGGGGAAAAAAAGTGCATGTTTTTGCTCTTTGCAGATATTTGATATCTGCATGGCTGGGTTAGAAAATACTCCATTCCATGCAGATACCTTCTTTTTTTTTTTTTGGCTATGTTGTTGTATTTTGTGTCTTTGTTGCGTGTAACGATTGCTGCCATGTTACAACGGCCAGGACAAAAACTTCATGTCCTCAATGATATGACTGAAGTAAACAAGTTTGCCAAGTAAACTCTGCCATTGTAAAATGGAGCATAGCTCAAGCATTTGACTTTTTTTGTGAAAATGAGAAAGTAGAATAACTGTCATCGCTCAAATCAGTCAACACATCGTTACATGCTGAAGAAGAACGGTTAAGTGTGTGTACAGTTGGCATAATGCCAAGAATTTGCTTCAGATTTGGTTATTTAACAAAAAAACTGAAAAAAAAATTAATGAAAAAGAACCATGGACACATGTATCCATAACACCGTCTTCACAAAAATTAAAAATTTCAAAATTGCCAAAATTTTGAAATTTATTTCTCTTGACTCAAAGCACTTGCAGAGATGGATAACTAATACCTATACAGTCCTTACATCACTATATATATATATATTTTTTTTTTCAGTGCATGCTAAACTATTCTATAGAATACAGCACAAGTTCTCAACCCGGGTCCTGGAGAACTCTCAGTCCAGCACATTCAAGCATTTTCCCTGCTATATTACTTCAAAAATGCCTGGGGGAAAAAACTAAAACATACATGATAGGTGGTTTCTCCAGGCCCGGGGTTAGATATTTGTTTACTGTGGTATAGTTTAGCTTGCACTACATTCACCTTTTTAAGGATCAAAACATAAAGCAACAGTAATAAAAACTTGAAATCATGAACACATTGCTGGATCTTTTTTTTTTTTTTTTTTTTTTAAATCTCAATATTTTTAAATCCAGCAATACTGCTGATGATAATGCTCGCTGTCGAGAGGGGTTGTGTTTTTCGCAGCCTTGGCATCGCGTCATGGCAGTGCCTCTGGCCCCCCTGTGAATACATGTGCCCGTTGTGTTCTCTGAGGAGGCTCGCTGTTAGCACTGCGTATCAAGCCCACAGCGCCCCCTGATGAGAGACAGTGGATCAACAAGAGAGACAGAGACATAATGCTACTACAGTACAACTACCACCATCACAACCACGGAGGGGTGAAGAAAAGATGCAACTACATCTACTGTTTCTATTACTACCACGACACACTCTGCGTTTTTTTTTTTTCTTTCCCACATACACGTCGCATGCGTTCGGAGGACGAGAGGAGTTTGTGTGTGGCATGTATGTAGGGGACATCAACACTCCATATATATCCATTAAGAGAAATTCAACATTGATATAAAAAAAATATGTGACTGACAGCATGGTTTCGTTGCTTCTCTTCATTCTGGATATATATATATTTTTTTTTTCAAATTGAAATGCTTTATCAAGATTATTCTGTTCTAAGGCTTTCATATACACATGCACGTAAACACTCGACCCAATACAATTTGACTACAATTGTAACAAATACATTAGCAAATATAACTAAGATAAGGTAGATTATTATAGAAAATATGTCTAATTGACTAAAAAAAAAAAAAAAACAGTTAAAATTGTATCCGAACCATTTTTTGAGGAATTAATTTTTTTAAAAGTTTAATTAAAGTGTGATCACCAACCTAGGACGATCCGTGCACTAGAAAGACACCCACACAAATCAATATTTTCGTAAATTCTTGTTCTTTTTGAATGTAAATATCCACCATGGAATATTCCCATCATGTCTTTTTTTTTTTTGCATTTAAGAGCTAAAAAAAAAAAATTCTATGAATGTAAGATAAATTTGTTAGCATTATTATCTAAGGTGAGGGAACTCTGGGAACTCCTGTCCATCCTGTTGCTAAATATGTCAAAAAAAAGAAAAAGAAAAAAAGAAATGCAGAGTCCAGCCTAAAACAGACCAATGAGAATTAAGGCTTATCATCTTTACTGCTATATATCTTTTATATCGTAATTTATTTTAATAATTGGAATTATTAAGCACAGCCTTATGGAAAATCTCTAGAAGAACAAAATGCATTAGCATTAGTAGTCAATTAGGCTATTCCATGCCTGGAAAGAGATGATGTGCTGCTTAAATCAGAAAAAAAGGTTAGTTCGAGTGATAACACAAACGCAACACCGAAGCATGCCGCTGGGAAACACATAATGCAGCGTTTAAGAAGAAGATCACATTCACGTCAATCATATCAAGCAAATATAGAAACATGATAAGAACGAATACATACACACATACAGAAATGTACGAACACCACAGACACACCACATCCAGGACTAGCAACACCGGAGAGAAGCAGCCCAAATAAAACCAGGTGCTTTGCGTTGCCCCCCTCCTCTTGGATCACACCCTCCTTACGTGATAACCCTCCAAATTGCACCTTTTGTTTTTGTGTCCTGTAAGCCCTAAATCCTAAATCCCTGCTGTCCTCTTTGGGGGGCGAGTCCTAACTGACAGATGAGCTTAGGATGTGGACCGAATGGCTGACTGACAGACACGTGGCCGGAGTGGAATGGGACTCTCTTGGATCGGACATGAGATGGCATTTAAGACAGGAAAATAGGAAGAGAGACAGAAGGAAGAGCGAGAGAAAGTGGGAGAAAGAAAGAGTGAGGGACTAAGAGGAGGAGATGCCATTCCTTAATCTCCTTACCGTGTCTTTGGAGGACCTACGTCTCTTGATGCTGGAGGCCAGGGTGGTACTGATGGACCTAAAAGAGGGTTTCTTTTTGGGGTCGGGCTCTGCTCTACCACTTTTCCTATCCTAAAATAAATATATACGTAGAATAATTATTCATGGTCTCTGGCTGAGTGACTCCGTCTCAGCCTGGCATTAGAATCAAAAACCTCTTTCACCCCCACCAACCCTCCCGACAAACAAATCTTAACCCAAACTATGTGTGTGGAGGCTTGGGGAAACCATTCACAGTGTCAAATCTACTCTGTACCGTGTATCTCGGGAAAACTACACAAAGAATTTGAACACAAATTCTAGCATTTAAAATACTACAAAGGCTCAAAAGTGAAAAGGTATTTCAGTAGAAAAAAAATTACCATGACAGCCTACAAAGCTACTTAGAAAAAAACTATTCTGCCAAATTATAAAGGATTTTATGCTGAAAATAACTTCTCAGTTTGATTCTCATCAGCATCATCCACATCATCACCTAAGAGAAAATGGACTTGCGGCTCAAATCGTCTCATTACTCGAATCATCGCTGTTCATCAATGGGGAAATAATTGCTGATTCATTCACTCACTTCAGCTCTCATGGCTAATAATTTGGTATTTATATACATTTTAATACTAGTATAAGTACCTTCCTGTATTTGCTATCCTGAGTTGCTATCCAGCGACTCAATCAAGTTGTTAAAACCCTAGCAAGGTTCGAGCCATGTTTAGGCAGATTGTGAACATTTTTATCGCTGTGCTAGCTGCTTATTTGAGCTAGATAGCCATTTGAGCAGGATCGGAAAAATTTGTCTAAGTAAAAACTTTTGTTTTGGGGAAATGAATAATAATAATTACTGGCAGAAACATCATCAGCCACAGTGACATCCTTTCTGACTGGTTTTCCCCAAACCGCCACACGTGTCTTAAAGATTTCGAGGAGACTAAATACTATCACTGAAAGCTCCTTGTTAGGTGTAATGGCTCCACCTGGAAACATGGTCCTAGGTCTGTGATTTCAGACATATCGTTTGGCAAAGTAAAGGTCCTTTGCATGTGTACCACCATAGACTTCTGTGCACTTCTCCCACAATAAACGTCAAATTCCCCAGAAATTCATCCATCAAGCATATGATACCCTGTTTGTTTTGTCCAATCCTCCCTCCCTCCCTCCCTCCCTTCTAGTATCCATCCAAGGGCCCCACGACTACTCTCTGGCCTCTACATTATGCCACGAGGGTACAGCACAAGACTGAGTGTGTTAGTGTGAGAAAAGCTCATATTTAAGGTATTCTTACATCCTGAGTCTCTACAGAGGAAGAGGGCTGCATAGAGGAGAAGAAAAGAAAAAAAAAATAAAATAAAATGAATATTTAATCCACTTAAAGATCATTAAGACTTTAAGATCAGAAAGCAAAAGCAGAGGGAGCGAAAATGAGCTTGCTGAGAAAAATAATGCCACCGATGAAGCCAAGCAACTCTTAATATCACAGGAAATCACAATAAAACACAACTTCTTTAAAGAGGGTGAGGGCGGCAATAATAAAATGGAATCAATAAAATGCCGGAGTAGCAGAAGATATAACATGATTCACTATATATATAATATACATAAATACCATTTTAAAACATTATACCTTTTTTTTTTTTTTTAGGTATAACGGAAATTCACCCCAAACACCATACAGGAGAAAAATAGAATTCAATTCTTTTTATAAAGTGCGGTGTGAATTTCTATCACATGCAAGGTTTGGCAGTGAACAAGAAAAGCGTATTATGGCACAAAAGCATATCAACACCAGACTTCTGGAGCATTCTTTCATATCCTTAATGACCCCTGGACACCGTCTGACACTTAATTTCAAACACATCTCAATACCTCCATCACTTAAAGGTAGCACGAGGATATAGATCATATCTAGTCTTGTACTGAATGAATGGCATTAAATCTACAGTATTTCTTATTTCAAATTGAATCCAATGCTAGATATAATCTGTTCCTTTAAGGACTTAGAGGTTGAATGTAACTGAAATGAAGTAGCACTGAATGAGCGATGGCAAGGCGACTATGCTGTGCTCATTCAAATCAAAAGCATTGAATGATGATCATATTAAAAAAAAATTTTTTTACTTAAATGAACCATGATTCCTAGCTGAAATAGGAACCAGGATGTTTGACCTTCACAGCTAAATCCCTAAAAATGTTCTGAACCGCATCAAGAATTCTATTTGAGTTTCTTTAGTGTATAGAAATGAGCAGGAGAGAGTCGTAGCGGTACACTGACATGCGTAGACCCGCGAACAGCATCGCCACATTGAGACAACACGCACAGCTCGACAGAGCACATCAGGTCGTATGCATTTCCTTTTACTGATTGACACCAGCGTGATTGGTCTGTGATTGTCATCCTAGTTAACCGTCAGGTGGTGCACTTTGGAATAATGTATGCAGATTGCAAACTGGATCGTTATTCTAAATGGGGAAAGAAATGTAAGCACGTAATGCTTTTTACGTTTTTTGCAAATTATTCGAAAGTGCAACACACCTGTTACACACACAAGCGACCCAAATCACGGTGCACTGTGTACATGTCAAAGGTGGAAGTTAATGTTCGTAGATGTGTTTAGACACACACACAAGTACACTCAAGAGTCAACTGACATACAGTACACAAACTCTCAAAGCTCTCACATATGCTAGGATTAGAATCCTGCTAAGAATTACAAAGTAGAAACAAACTTTACATAACATTGACACTACAGTCCAATTATTACTTTAAACGCAGGAGTAACACCTTAAACCTGTTTCCCTTTAGTTCAAACTATAAGCTCCTATACAGTAAGTCTTCTTAGCAGGAACCAAACCAGCAAACTGACATCTTCTGTGTGCACAAACGCAAATCTGTCATTCATGGATGGAGTATTTGTGTGCATGTACAGTATGATAATGTGCGTGCTTGTGTGTGTAACGTGTATGGCAGGTGGTTTCTGGACATTGATTTGCAGACAGAGACACGAGACTGTGATCTTACCTTTATGTGGCACAATTGACAGCGGCGGCATTGACCTTTTGTCAGTGTGTACAAAGTGCCAGCATGAGGGTGGCTCACCTCCACGCGCACATCACAGTCTCCAAAAGCCTTGTGCCATTTTTCTTATTCACTCACCCTCCCTCCCTAAACCCACAGCTCTTCTGGGGAGGCCTTGTGACACTTCACAGCCAAAGCCATGATGAATGAATAGGATTGAAATGTTTCTGCTTCACGAGCAAAGCCTAAAGCATTTTTTCGTAGATCTCTGCACTTTAATTGTGCTTAGATACCAATGCATTCTTAGACTATGCAATTATGTGCCCCTTCTGTCTTAGAGCAGTATTGCAGAGTTGTGATGAAGAGACTGGGCTAATGTAATGGTTCCTTTTACCATTTAGGACTCCATTTGCATTCCGTCTCCACTAATCTCTTTGGGCCAGCTTTGTAAAACAACTCTACAGAGCTACACTTTGAAAGCAAAAATAATTAAAGTACCCCTGAACATGTCATTTTGAACACGCAGTACCCCAAAACTACTAAACTTTCCAAAGAACATGCCCTCCATGTCCACTTGGGATCCTGAATAGTTAGCCGGTTTGCTAATTTCTAGTAAACTATCTGCATTTGGCATTAAAGATAAAGTTTTATTTTTATTTTTATATAACATTAAAAATAAAATAAAATAAAAATTTTTATCTTGAATTGCTTTGCAAATAATCCAGGGTTTAGTTAACCTGTCCTGTCAAAAGATACCATAACAACCTAAATTTGTTCACTGCAACAAAAGCTAAGATAGCTGGTTAGTTAATGCTAGTAAATTAGCTTTGCTGTGGATCAAAGCTATTTTACTAGCAGAAACTAGCCAGCTAGCTTAGTTGTTGTTGCAGTTATTTATTTTACATAATTACCAGTTTTACTGAGAGAAAATCTATCAGAATGTGCAAGAACACATATAATTAGCAAATTTGATAGCATAGCATGCATCCCAAACATCTGTTTCTCTACCCACATTTTTCCCAGTTTTGTCATTCGCCAATTTCCATTTGAACAGTGAATCAGTCAGACTGGGCACTGCTATTTTGGATTTGATTCAATTAAATAGCACCAACGTTTATTGTGCAGTAATGCATTAGCCACGCAGAACCTTTCACATTTTCTCAAACTGCTGCTTATGCTACATTACAGGGCAGTGTACAGTAACACACTCAGAGGAAAATGCTATCTGACTAAAAGAGCTCAAAGACTCCACCGATTTCCTAGTGTTGCCAAAAAACCTCCTCCCACCCAGACCACAGCATGGCTTGTTTGCTCTCCTGAACTCCCAGCCATATATGGCTGAAGTAAAATTGGGATTTAAACTCAAAATCTGCCAAAAATAGGACGAAATTAGAGCCAAATAAGTTTTTTTAATTAAAAAGTTAATATTTAATACTGTTACAAATAGTATTTGGACCACAGCTATCTCTACAGCTGGAGTCAGCTAATCATAAAGACTTAACCATTTAAAAAAAGAATTGTTTTAAGTTCAGGGGTACTTCAGAGCATTCATCTAGGTTAAAACATAGTTTTGCAGCGTAGTTTTAAAATGTTCTTATGCGCCTACAAATTAAAAGAAAAGCTCAGCGAGGATGAAGATAGAGAAATGGATTAGATTGCTTTACGTACTAAAGACGGAGTCCCAGCTGCGCCCACAACTTCACTGACAGAACTCTCCTTATTGTCCTGTTGGGACAGACAAGAGACATGGCCCTGATTGGACTTGTCAAGTACTTCCCAGACCAACCCTGGGATTGTTTCCTTGACTGGCATCTTAGAGCCCAAGAGATAGCCAAGCCAGAGATCACTGATCTCCAAACCATCCTCCAGCTAGGAGAGGTTTCACTAAAAGTTACACCCAAAACTGACTGAAGTTGTTGTCAGTGATCTTCTGATCTTTTCAGTGGTGGTGGAGATAGGGTCTTACCTGTAGGTTCTTCCTCCAGACGTTGACGGCCGCAAAGGCTAGCTGCATCTGCTTCCTGCGGGCGTCTTTGTGTCGTTTGTATGCAATCTCAATAAAAATGAGGAAGATCCCTGCTGCAATGCCTCCAGCAACCAGCATAAAGACCCCTGGTAGAGAACAACATAGAGATATTAAGGAAATCACACAGGAACTTCAGGAAATGTCAATCTCACAAATGGAGACTTTGGGCCAACTCCTTAAAATGAGTTTCAAATGTTGCCTAACTAGATAGGCTAACATGGATGAAGAAGGAAGGAGAAATAAAGAAAAGGCATTGGACAAAAAAGGGCTACAGGACCTTACCGCTGCAGTTTTTGTCCAATCTCTTTTAGATTATCTGCAGCTGAGTGCAAACCATACCTGCCATGTTTTCAAAGGTGAGTGTGGCTGGGGCATTGCTCCTTGAGTCACACTCCTGGTATCTCACCCAGGTTTTATCCAGATCCTCCATGAAGCCATTCTCATGGGAACTGCAGGGAGTCGAGGAAGGGGGGAGAAGTCAATAATTATTAAACAGCGTTTGGTAGATGGTTGTGTTAATTCCCAAAAGATTGCACTGCACCCAAATGCACACATATACACGGATATACAGACAGCAGAGCAGGGCATAGGAGAAGGGAGACACAGAGAGAGATGAGTAAGAACAATTTCTACCGATGATGATATCTATGAAAACAAGACCGGACTAAAAGTTACAGGAGCGTACAGTATTGATGCTTCGGCTGGGACAGACCTGAGAATAGCCAGGGACACATTCTGTTTCCAGGGGCTGTCCTTGCGCATGCCTATGCCAAAGCCCGAACGGAAAAACAGCTCTCCCGTGGTCACCAGGTCGCACTTCTGCGAGGCTTCAAACTCCAGCACCGCAGAGTCCCAGATGAAAGCATGCAGCTTGCTGTGGGGGGGGGGGGGAAGGGTAGGAAGGGAAGGATGGGTTTTGGGGGGTATGGTGCAACAGTACAGTGAATAATAACACACTTACGCCACCACTTTCCTTCTCACCTCTGCTCCACCCACTTGTGTGTGTCTTTAAAAGTTACCAGAACTACAAACCGTCATCTCATACGCAAAGGAAATCCAATGCCGGACCAGTGGACCTTTGTCCCTCATTGGATTCCCTCAGAGACGATTTTGCTGGAAACCTGAAAAAGGTGTTCCTAAGCTCAACATTAAGTCTTATGTGAGTGAGAGAGACATAGGTAGACCTGCTATGGGTTCTCAACTCGGCCTGACACCTGAAAACACCTGAGGCCCATGAATCCTTCAGTAAACACACGATCAGACCTGCCGCAGTCGTTGCAGTGGTGACTCACTTGTCCCGGACAGCCTGGATGGCCTCAGCGGCGCTCTCGTAGTTGTGCTTCTCCATGTGGCGGTACATGGTGCTCAGCTCGACCTGGCGCCGGAAGTAGATATCCACCGAACTTTGTTTCACTGTGGCGTAGATAAACTTGTCTGATGGGTTCCTCAACTGCAGACAGATAAAGCCAACAAGCCAAGCATTGTAAGCCATTATTGTTCAGGGTGGCATAGCAATGAAGCAGGTAGCACTCCCTCCACTCAACTCCACGATACTTGATTTTATCCTGAGCTTGTGTTGCTGTCTGTCTGGATCTCTGGTTCTCTCCCAACTCCCGCAAAAACAAAGTTTGTACTAAAAAACCCAGGATGCCTAAGACTTTTGCACCGTACTGTATAAAATGTGATACAATATGACAACAAACACACCACCAAACAAGGCTCTTACTCTCGGGTCATTGATGCCGGTGATGCGCTCCTCAGGCCGGTCCAGCACCAAGAAGGCAGCCAGATTGGCAGTATAGGATGCTACAATGATCATAGCGAAGCCGGCCCACACCATGCCTAGGATTCTCGCTGAGAAGCTACGCGGGGCACCTGTGCAACAATATAAAATGTAAGACTCAAAAATCTTTAAAAAAAAATGATAAAAATCATACTAATAATAATGTAAACCTAGTGAGAATTAGATAACATTGGGTTATCCTATAAAAGTATGGCCTACTAATCTATATTCTATATCTATATATGCCTATATTTTTATTTTAAGATAATACATTAATTAACTCCGCTTTCAGTTATTATTAATAAGATTAACATTTTTGTGAGATAAATGTTAACCTAATCTAGTTGTAATATTCTTCCTGGGATTCTACATGCAGTTGTTAAATCCAAAATGTATTACAGCAAAACTTTCTGATGGAATTTTTTCTGAATTTATGGTGTTATGGAAATGCACTGTGTAGAATTAATTCTCAACCTTTCTTTCACACTTGTGTGTAAAAATAAAATTATAATAATTATAAAGTGATTATTATATAGCTGAGAAATTATACTACTAAGCATCCAATTATATTTGGGCCAATTAAATGTGTAAAAAAGTATTTATTTTACCCAGATGAGAATACACATAGCTACCAATTAATGCCACTATCCAATAATTCATGGGTTGATTTTAAAACCGGTCTGCTGCATTTCCTGTCTAATTATTCACAGACTGGCCTTTAGCCTGGCATTTTGTGAGGTGTGCAGATAACAAACGGTCAGCGTAACCTTCTCCAATTCCAGAGTTCAGCAACACTCCCCAGGAGAACCACATCGCCGAAGATAAGGTGAGGGCATCCTCTTCTTCTTCTTCACTGTTTACTTTAAACCTTCCAAACGGGCTGAAACCAAGTATGCAGAGGAGGATCAGGAGAGAACTGCACAGGTTTTCGACAGATTTTGACATTCCTAGGTTCCCAACAAAGACAATGACATTGACAACATCTGAATTCAAGGACGGGTCCAAATATAGACATCACAAATGAGCAAGCAAGCTGTGAAGACAGAAAAAGACAACAGGAAGCGAGATAGATCTCACACAGCCCAGCCAGCCCACATCTCCCCACCTTCAAGCTGACAGCAACAGTGATGTCCCTTTTTCTTCGGTAAGTGAAACACGCCCAGAACATGAGAAAAAAAAATCTTAGAGACGCACCACATGGACGACATAGCAAATCACACCAACACTAATGTGTACCTGAACCGGTCTAGTAGGTAAAGCATCACCGCCACCACATGCACCGACAGACCCACCAGCAGCCACAGCGTGCTCTGGAACGGCTGCATGAACGAGTCCAGTGTACTTCGAGGGATTTCCTGTAACACACAGTGATGTGTCTCACATTTCTTACCTTATATACCGTATCTAATGGATCCTACAAAAGTTTAGGAGATACTGTAATCACAGGATTTAAATAAGTAATTAAATCTATAATAGTAGCAACTGTATACACAGAATTACACAAATATTTCATGAAGCAGCAATTTGTATTGACAGACTGTAATAGAGTCGACAGAATACTGGTACGAGTCTTTAATCTTTTTAATGGCTAATCCTCCGTGTAATAGTGACAACCACTGTGCTCTTTCACAGACTTACTAGCTGTGAAATGCTAATAGATATGTCATGCGAACACCCAGGAAGAAGCACATGTACCTTTTTCACGAGGATGGTGAGGCCCTGATATTTGAACGGTTTGGAAAATTCAATATACTGAGCTCGTTCGTTGTTTATCGTTAATGGAGCCACGATCATGTCCGCAAGGCCGCCCAGGAGCTCGCCCATCATGCCGTTCCACTCCTTTTTGTTGCTGTTGTTCACCTGCAGCCAAGAAAAAAAAAATGTAGCCTGAAATGCTTTGCATAAATTGTTTAGCCTAAATGTTGCCTGAAATGCTTAGCCTAAATGTAGGCATCATTCTCATTAAAAAAGAGTGAGTTTAATGTAACGCCCCCTTGACCTCGTGTTAGACCCTATAAAGGGGCGTCCTGGGGCGTTCTCTTACCCGAAATACCAACGTAAAAAGTTATACTAATTTTGTGGTCTTAGGTAACTGTTAACTATTCGCTATCTAGCTACCCCAATGTACTGTACAATAAACCTTAAATGCAATATTCAAAATATATTAAACACACACATTACAAAAGTTTGCCACTCAGTATTGATCTTTTGAATGATTGTATTCTTAATAAAAAATGTAAACGGCCAGATAAGTGCTTATAAAACATAAATTAGTTCAATGAAAACATAAAATTTATATATAAAAACATTCCCATTTGTTATCCCCACAGAAAAGAAAATACAATTCAATTCAATATGCAAATAAAACTTCCAATAGAGAATTGAGCAGCTTCCGGTTCGCGCTGTCTTATTCAGTCTTTTCCGTTGCTCTGCTCTGATTGGCCAATTCCAAGCGCATGCACAACACTCTCTTAATTTCACATACATTTTAAACATAAAATAACATAACCTGTATAACAGAGTAACATAAACTTTACAAACAACACATATATAACACTCAGACAGTATATGTAAATACATGCCATTTATATTACACTGTCATACTCCAGTCAAATTTTAACCCCTTCATCCCTCAGCGGGTTACATTAATAAGAATTTTAGTGTCTGGGGTTAATTGTAAGTGAAACGCTTAGCCTAAATGTTGCCTGAAGGTGTTGGACATACGTCTGCTCCCATCAAGGGATGCCACAGAGAATCATCCGAGCCGCATACAACTTGGCACAGGTTTTACATTGGATGCCCTTTCTGATGCAACCCTTCCATTCTATTCAGGCTTTGGACCAGCACTAACAATGCCCTGCATCCAGTGGCTGGATTTGTCCATTGGATTCTCCGCATCGAACCCTGGCATAATATTCCACATAGCCTGAGGTGTTTATCCCAAATGTGGTATTTATTAAAAGTCATTATGTCTTATGACAAATCCATCATCGATTTGCTTTATATAATGTAAGGTACTATATAAAAATAGATCTAAATAATTTAAATAATAAGCAAGCACCTGATAAGTACACTTTCGAAAATTCTATTTATTATGCAAACAGCTATACTACAGGCAATAATTGACAGCTATACTAAATGACAGCTATACTACAGGCAATAATTGACAGCTATACTAAATGACAGCTATACTACAGGCAATAGTACAACTAACAAGAATAATTTATTGCATGCAAATAATCTGGCTGAAGATGTAAATCTCACCCTCTCCTGTGTTCCAAATTTCCCATCAGCCACTAGATGGACCTCATAAGTAAAATTCATAGTCATGGCCAGCTTGATCAGAAGATCGATGCAGAATCCGTAACAGCACTGAGGCACTGTCGGGCGACCTGTATCCAGCCAGGGAACAAAAAAACTCAAGCCTCAACAGTGCTGTTTTTTTTTTTTTTTTAATGATCCTTTATCTTAATAATGAGCCTAAAACTCTTATTATACTAACACCAACTACAGTATGCATTATATTGCCAAAAGTATTAGCTCGCCTGACAAATATATATGAACTTGAGTAACATCCAATTCTTAATACATAGGGTTTAAAGCATTTAAAGATGTTGGCCCATTCTTTGCAGCTATTACAGCTTTAACTCTTCTGGGAAGGCCTTCCACAAGGGTTAGGGAATTTTGAGGTTATGGGAACCTTAAGCCTTCTCATTCAACATCAGTGTCTGACCTCACAAATGCTCTTCTTGATGAATGGTCAAAAATTTCCATAAACACACTCCTAAACCTTGTGGAAAGGCTTCCCAGAAGAGTTGATGCTGTTATAGCTGCAAAGGGCCAACATCATAATAAACTCTATGGATTAAGAATTGGATGTTACTCAAGTTCATATGCATGTGAAGGCAGGCGAGTGAATACTTTTGGCAATATAATATAATTTTGGCTCTTAACCTCTTAACCCACACATGTACACTGTTGTCAGCATACTTGCACTCACAGCTCATTACATACCTATATGTAAATTCCTGCTCTTTTTATATAAATGCCTGCACTTTATATCACAAACGTTCTTATTGTGTTACCTGGGATGGTCTCGTTTGGTCCAGTGCAGATCACCTTTTTAATTAAGACACCGTTTGGTGTGTACTCTTCCTTGCAGGTCCCATCCAGCGTGGTCGGCTTCACGTACACGAAAGGCTCCTGATGTATCGTGACTATCTGGAATAAATCAGGGGGAAAGAATAGTTAAGAGGAACAGTCTAGTAAATAACTTTGGGCAGAATCTAAACCACGGCACAGAAAATATCCTTCAACATTCATCATACAGTTGGATTTCTTATCCCAAAAATAGGATGTGGGTTCATTAAATGATACTCTACTTTTAGCGATGTTGACATCTGGAATCCTTTCGGCCTGTCTGTATCTCCTCCAGGCCAGATGATCTTCCTCTGCTTGTTTAGCACCACCTAAGGGAACAGTAGGCTAAAATAAGCTCCAAGTGACCTAGATGTAGATTTTTGGAGTGATTTTATGATTGAGGTGCCGTTTGTGTCCCACATATATACAAGTATGCAAGGTAAAAACAGAACCCAGAATCCAGCTTATGCAGAGGTAAAGTGACCTTCACAACAACCTACTGGGCAAAAAGTTCATAGATAAATTCGGTATTGCAGTAACTATTGCAGTACTATTTACATTAATTTTATGAATCAATTTAACATACAGTACTTGAAGAACGAATATTCATGAATATGACATTATAGGACATTATGGTGAAGAAAATTCTACATTTTATATACTTTACATTCACTTGAACTTGAACACAGCGAGGCCTATGTAGCCTTTGGAATATAAAAGTCAAGCGTGTTAATCCCAATTTCCCAAAGGAAAAATTATCATTTTTCCTTCATTTTATTTAAGTTATAATATTGTAATATTGACTAATACGGTCACTTTGAAAGAATACCGCACTTATGCAAATTATAATAAAAAATGTAGAAAAAAAAAATCCATACAGTAGAACATCCTCTTGCCATTAGTATAAATGTTAGTTGACCGCATTCTGCATTTAATTTTGTAAAGTTACATTTTTAGAGTTGCAAGAGTTGCATGGCACTGCAATTGCAGAAGCATATTTTCAGAGTTATTTAATACGAGGAGCTTTCAAGTCAAACTGGAACCTTTGATTGTACAGAATAACAGAATACAGTTGCGAGACTATAACTACCTTAATTTCTCTATTATTATTTCCCCTGCTACACTAATGCACTCATCCCAGCGTATCACTAGTGCTGGTATAGCATCATGGTCGAGAGTTTTCTCGATATACCAGAACCATGATCGTATTGACTGCTTCATGTTTGAAACGCTGGCCTCCCAGGATCTCTTTTAATGCCCCAAAACATGAAGAAATGGCTTGGTGCGAGGTGCGAGGTCAGGACTATATGGGGGATATGGCAAGAAACTCCCAGCCGAATTTTTCTAATGTGCAAGTGGCGTATGTACAGTTCCCACGGACAGATGCGTCTCTTATTACCTGTCGATTTTTAAGGATCGGACATTCCAATCACTGAACGTTCACGGGAGCGACTGCAATGTGCTCTGACCCTTATTTAAATCATTTGCACCATTCAAATATTTTACTGTGACTAACCGTCTCATCACTGTATTGTGCTTTAATCCATCTGTAAATCATTTTGCGCCTTCAATCACCAGAAATGTCATAACAAGTCCCGGTTTGGCTTGAACGCCCACTCATATAATTATAGTACATAATATACTATGAACCGAGCACACCTGAGTTCCATTGTAAATTCCGACTTGAATCAGCCTGCTCTTCTGGTAGTTAAGGATGCTGTAATGAGCGTACTTCCTGTCGCCATCATCATTAAACTCCACTCGTCCTGTCAGGCCTTCTGGGTATTTAGATGACATCAGAACCCTGCAACACCGTGAAACACCAGTGAGATGAGAAGCTTTTCTCTCCCCCACATGCACAGACAAATTAAAATTATGCAAACACTTTCAAATTTATGCAGAGTAGGCTACACCAGGTTAAATAGGGAAAAAAATAAAAAACTCCTGGATCAGACACAATGTTCTCCACTGTTGCTTCATAGCTAAGCACCATCCTGACCTTTTAAAAAGTGGCCCAGTCTTCCAGATGTTGGTGTTGCCCACACAACCCCGAGGGGGCTCAGTGATGTTCTCCTTCTCGAAAAGCTCCTGAATGGACTGAGCCACGACTGCCACTGCATCGCTAATGTGCGCCGACTCGTTCTTGCCGTTAATGAGCTGAAGGCCAATAAGCCCTGTGTGTGTCGGCATCAAAATAATTTAATGAGCTGGCTGTCTGTTGCCGTTAATAACACTACTAATACAAAAGCAAAACCTTAAGGTCCATGCGTATAAAATAACTAAACGTGAACATTGGTGGAGGTGATATTTTAGATTTAAACACGTTTACATTGTGCAGCCCTAAGGCTCAATTTTAAAGACTTTTTGTCTTACAAGCTGCACAGCAAATGCTGTTTTTTTTTCCCTTTGACAGAGAGTTTAATATTCTTCAGCTCTGTTAGAAAATATGTAGAATATTGTTAGGGCTACATCAAAATTATAAAGGGAATCGCTTACTGTACATTTCTATAGACAATAAATCCTGGATCAAACACACATAATACTGTATAGTGCATAGTATTACAATAATGTAATTCAACATCAACATATAACATTAAACATCCAAGACTTATTTATGACACACATCCACGCGGAAAAAAGAGACAGCAGGAAATAAAAGTGCTTTTCCAGAGTCTATACTAGAGCTCAGCTTCGTCGTCACATACGTACCATCAGGAGCTTCACTCAGAGCTTTACCAGACATCTCTCGCTCTCCGACTAGCCACACGTAGCCGGAGCCGGTCATGTTGAGAAACCGAGCAGTCTTGTAGACGGCAGCAGCGTCATCTTCACTGCAGACAAACACACTTCTGTTGCAGGGCTTCTGTTCTATTCTAAAGGACTTCTCTAAATATAATTAGCTTTATAAGCAATTTTTGTAACAGGTTTAAAACTTAAGCGGCACAGATCCTTCATACATCAAAGTTAGCTTTATGAAAGTAATATATTTTTATAATGTGTAAATTTTACCACTACCAGAATATGGGAATAGCATTGCAAATATGTAAAAGTCTCAAAATGAGCATATTATTATTATTATTATTATTATTATTATTTTTGGTCATAAAATAACAACAAAAAACAACCATAAAAAGTGATCATGTGTGCAATCTGTGCTATTTCTTTGCCTATGTGATCCATTTATTTATTTATTTATTTTTTCTCAGTCATGTTTGTATAGTTGGTTAAAATGAAATAAAATTCAGTTCATTATATTGCCTATTACATGCTAAAAAAAAAAAGGATATTTCACAATCCCGAGCCCAATATGTGTTTATTAAAAAAAAAAAAAAAAAAAAAACAGCAACACAAAAAATGGCTGTAATGCTCTGGGTTTTAAGTCATTATTATGTATGGTCCTGAAAAATTCCGTACATGTCCAGAGAAAAAAACATTTATGATATGTACATTGAGTACCATCAGACTAATATAACAGAGTGGCCCTCATTATGCATTTCTGCATCATGTATTACCACTCAGCATTCTGGGTAATGCTTCAGACTAGTAGAAATTGTCTTACCTGGCGGACAGAATGATCACACGAGCCTCCAGCTCTTTGGCCTCCAGCAACAGGGCAGTTAAGTTAGTCTCTTGGTTGAACTGGAGGATTTTCTCTGCCTGGGATCGGGGCAAAGAGTCAGTAAAATCTAGTAACCCACTTCCCCAACCCAAGACCATGCTGCCTCATTTACCTCTCTTCACTGCTTTGCTTGAATTTTCTTTGCTTTTGTGTGATTGAAAAAGGAGGAAAAATGACAGCGCTCCAAGGAAAATTGGATTAAAAAAAAAAAAAAAAAAAAGCTAGGGGGGAAAACGTCTGTATTGTTGCATGCAATGCTGAGGGTAATCAAGGCTCCAGAGAACGGCGTGCATGTTAGAGGTTTGGGGAGAAAAGGCCGATGCAACCGGAAACTGAAACCGGGAGAAAGGGTGCGAGAGGTGAGAGGCTTGATCTGCCCAAAGAAAAAAAAGAAAAAGAAAAAAAAAAATAGGAAGTGCTACGCAAAAGGGAGGAAGTAGTATTTGGGAATGTGACGTGTCCCATACTAGCGCATCTAAACAAAGGAACAAAGGAGCTTTTGTTCTATTTGATCTGAATCATGCATTCCTTTTTTTAAGGAAAAAAAATGATAATGACAGAAGCGGAGCGTGTTTACTTTTCTCTCTGTTTTTTTTGTTTGTTTGTTTCTTGAAAACCGAAAATCATAATCGTTCAAAACAAGTCCATTCGTCATTTAAATCATAAGGGTACCAAAAAAAAAAGAAAGTCTCGATGTAAAAAGAAACACGTGCTACCAAGATAAGGGCATTTCTGGGTTGGCCGATGGCTGACTGGCCAGATTCTAGTTGCAACGTTTAAGTTGGTGGGCGGCGTGCATTGACCATGCAAGTATACCTTAGGTCCTCGCTTGTTGTCATAGGACAGTTGGTCGAGGTTTTCATAGTTCCTTTTTTTATTCTGATGAGTAATGTGCACAGAGAAAATATGCAGACACAGAAGAATATTATAAACAGTTGACTGGCAATGATGGGCAGTAAAGCATCTAACAAATTGTTCTGCTCCAAATTGGAAGTCCTAAGACTGGGGCTTTGAAAAGCATCAGAGACTGTCCTTAATTATCACTGACCTAGAAAATCCAACATATCGTGAGTTGTGACTTTTGGAAAAACATGATGGTATTTTTTCTAATTAAGAAAAATCGATCTATCAGAACTCAGCTTCAAGTAAAGTGTTGTAAAGTCTAGTTACCCGCAAACGTGAAACGAAAATGTGAAAATTGCATTTAAAGATCTCATTATGACGACAGAACAGGATCACTGTGGAAAACCAAGCAACTAATAGCTGATCACAAACTGAATTTGGTTTTGTTGCAACACCTAACTACTACAACACCTTTATTAACACCTAACAACTATATCAAAGCAGGACATTCAGGGTATTTGCACCTTTAATACATTTTGGATATATTACACCTTAAAAAAAAAAAAATTAAGCTACACAAATGGACCAAATTAGTTTTTAGAGAAAACCTTAATGTTACGTTGCATGCCTTTGAAGATAAAAATGTACATGCAAAATGTACAAAAAGTGTATCATTAAGGTTGAAACAAGGTAGAAGGTACATGTACATTTAAGTACATTTAAGAATTAAGATAATCGAGGCAAGATTATAAAGTAGCCAAAGTAAAAACATTTCAGATTAAGTTTGTTAAAATATATTCACTGTCTTTAAGTTGTGGTTTCATTTATTTATTTATTTATTTATTTTTAAAGCGAGTTTCGGAAATTATTCAGAATTTATTCATGAAATCCAATGAGTTTTAGACTAAAAAAAATATATTAAAAAATTGGAAATAGAGCTAAGAACCATAAGAACATAGGAACTGGAGCTATATGAGGAGCTATATGAGGTATATGCGGAATAGGGGACCAAAAACAAAGCAGAAGGTACTAGAGCTAGTAACAAGAACTAGGAACTACAGGGAAAGAAAGTACAACTACTGATGCACCATCAGCTACATAACCTGAAAGATATCTGAAAGATATGCTGAATTCTTGTAAAAAGATGAAAATAAGGAAAGACTTTTTAAATATGGCAATTTAGCTAACGTAATCATGGGCCTTCAATCATTAGCTGGATTTTAGTTACCCAGTAGCTTAGCCACATTCTTTTCAGTGTTTGCTTTCCCTTTCCAAAAAAGTAGGAATATGATTCATAGTACTATTTAGTCATTCATAAAAATGTCCACAGTCGCTTTCTGAGAATAAATTTTAACCCTTTTAACCTTTCAATGTTCTGAGAAGCAAAAGGTCCTGCAACCATTCTGCTAATCTGCTCGCTTTATGAACAGAAACTGAGATGCTGCAGTAGAAACACTTGCGCTTTTTGTGCTGCAGCATATTGCATTCTTCTCATCTTGTGATTTTTTGAGGGCAACAGCCTCAGGGGAGCCTTAGCCATGCTCGGACGGTGCACGGCTATTCTGCAGTGATATAAATAAACTCTTGCAGCCCCAGAACATACAGTTCTGCACTAGATATATGTCGGAGCTCAGCCTGATTATGGACTTAACCCTGGTTTTCACTGTGGTTCTGAAATTGTACGTCTTTTCTTATTTTATACATTATGGATATGGTTACTGTAAATCATCATAATAATCACTCGGTTAGGTGTGCAGCACTGATATTTTTCTCCACTAGATGTTCGTGGATATCTGACACCATGGTACCAATCAGCTGAAAATAGTTCAAATAGGCAAATACTTCTGTAAAGAACATAATGATTACTTTTAAGGTCAATACTGCAAGTAAAGTTCCATGTGCAAAGTTCGCGCTTGTTTGTTAAAATGAACTTATTGCAAAGCCTTGAGTTTAGTATGAGTTCTGAGTCAGCGTTTGTGTTGCCCTTAACATATAAGACTTCAATACTGACCTTAATGTTTGGATTTTAAACTCTTTTTGATGTTACTTCCTGTGCAAGGTTCCTCCTTACACTTACTTTTTATTTTAGAGTTTTACTTAAAAAAAAATTATTCAAAATCCCCACTAAACACTGGGGATCTAAACCGCCAACTCCATCACAAGCCTCTGCACCCAACATCAGCATCTTTCATTAGATGTTCAAAAATCATGCATTGCTGTGCTAGATGTCCTGTATGAGTCTTCACATACGTGATTTCTCTACAGTCACGTTTCTCGCCGATCACAGTATCAAAGGATCTCCATGACATTTTCATTTCAATCAAGATTTCGAAAGAAATCTTTATTTCTGCAAGAAATGTGTTTATGCAAGAACTGAGGCCCTTTTTTACAAAGAAGTCCAAATCAATCTCTTTTCAATATGTTCATAATAAAGCCAGACAATATAAAGTTCTTGATATTCATCTTGAATTAAGCCAGAAGGAAACATAATTAATCGGCTCATACAGCATAACTCTGCAAAATGACTCATTTTTCATTAATAGATCATTACAGAATTCAATGCATATTTGATGAGTGCGGTTATATCAGCAGTCTGCGAACGATTTCAGCCCAATCGACTATAATCTACACATGGGAACATTAGAGTGAAACCAGTAACACACAAAACCCCCTTCAATTCCCAGCAGTTTTAAAGCTTAATTGCAACTACACTGAAATAGTCTTGATAGTAATAATGTTCTCTATCTGCTAAAGAGGGCACCGGTAATTACTATAGCACAGATGTCAATTGGGGATGGTGATTTAGCTCGAGAGCCTTTAAAAAGTTTGCCACCATCATAACACAGACATCATTGCTTTAATAAATCAAACAGCAATCAAGCAAAAACACACTGCTGCGTGCTGATAGAAAACCGCTGACTAATTTAGAATGTTAATGCTTGGAGAATACAAAGATACAACACCCTATTAAACATAAGCTCCAGTCGTGAGCCGGTGATGCTTTTTAAAGCCCCAGTTTAAGGTTTTCATTTCGCTTCTTCCATGGAGCAACTCTGGAGATTTAGACTATGGCAAAAAGCCATGTGAGATGAGTAAGAAATGCACAAAACTTCAACTAGATTAGACCACATTAGACGTTGTTGATGCCTTTGGCTTTTGCCAACATTTACAAAATGACATGAGATGTTTTGCACGCAACAGAAAAGCAAACAGTTACATACACAGAAGACCTCTGAGATTGTTAAATGTACATGTTACACACCCACGCGCTCATACGCTCAAGCTTCAGACATCCGAGGACAGCTCACCTTGGTCTCCCGTTCCTCCAAGAGGGTCTCGAGTCTCTTCTGAGCGGCTCGACCTTCATGATCGTCGCTTACGATCAGGATGATGTGGTTCCAGCGGAACTCACGCATCATGTCGAACCACACGTGTGCCTGGTGCGAGTAAGGCGGCACTGTGCGCAAGAAGGAAAGATGGATACTCTGAAACAAAATGGAGGCGGAAAGCAGAAAATGGAATTAGAAGAAGCCTCTATTTGTCACAGTCCAAAAATAATTTTCACATATCCCAGTCTGTTAGAGCACAGGGTCAGCCATGATACAGCACTTGCTCAAGGGGCCAGAAGAGGTAGCTTCGTGGTGCCCAGGGTTTGTAAGTGTGTGTACTTGTGCCCTGCAATAAATTGGCACCCCATCCAGGGTGTACCCCATCTCTTCCCCCAAGTACCCTGAAATAGGCTCCACGCATGACCCTGGATAAGTAGTATAGAGTATAAATATGACATATAGAGTATGTATAGAGTATAAATATGACATATTTTCCACAAATTACTGAGGAATATTAACCTCTTATACATCTTTACATACAAGGCCAAAATCATATTTCCTGTTTTTTCATTTGATGTTGTCGTTATAAAGTAAATAAATCTAATATGTCATCATTCGTTTGTTCTCTTGAATAAAGTTCTCAAGCGTACAGTCATCTGGAACCCTGGTCAATTGGAATAGAGTTATGTAAATTCATTACATAAAAAATAAAAACGAATAAAAGTAAATAAATTAATAAATAAATAAACTTAAAAGGTCACATGACACAAACACAATTTTATCTCAGTGGCATGGATTTAAGAAAAAGATGGTATATCAGAATAAAATTCTGAAATGAATATAAAATTAATTAATTAATATTCATTCAATGAAAAGTAATCATAACACATTTCTGGTAGACACTGAGTTTTCTGGATTTTTACAAAACAACAGTAGTTACCAGAGAAAGTATAATATCTACATATAACAATATTTAATGCTAAGAATTACATAATTATAGCAAATAATATCAAGGTTTTAATAAGTAAACTGTTATTACTCATACAGTACTATATAATCATTCCAAAATTATGTTAAAATAAACTATTCTAAAAATAAGCATGTCCGAGCATATTAAGATATTAAGATCAGCTACTGGTTTATATCAAATTCTTAACCTGCACAGAAATAGTATATATTTGCCCCTTAATATTTGAGTAATTTTGCTCATTTCACTTACAGTATAAACTGCAGTAGTTGCTGTAACTTAAAAATGCTAATATATTAAACTTTAAATTCTGCTTAAACAAGCCCATTTATTACTCGCCCTATTTGCATCAACACCAACCTTATCAGAGTAGATGGACATTCTGGTTGTAAGGCCGACTACAGGGATACGGTAGAAGCCTGCAGTATAGGAGACTGGTGTAGGTGTCAGGTGGTCACTGGACTGTGGAGGGTGGCTCACCAAAATCGCATAGACCTGTAGACAGCACAAGCAAAGACATTTTTATTCCCTAGACATGAAAAAGTAGGAGAAAAAAATAAAAATAGTTGACCTAGATATGTCTCTTTAAGATACACCTTTGATTCTGAAGTGGTATAAAATATTCAGGTTTTCTAGGCAGTGAGGGCTGGAAACGAAAGCTAAAGAATTTACGGCTTCCTACCCAGTACCTCAGTCTTATTATTATGATTATGAAACCAGTATAGTTGAGCCTCAAAGCAAAATCATGTACATTTTATTAAATCATAAATAGGCAATGCCATTTGTGATAGTTTTTTCCTTGAAACAAAGAGCAGGTTAAACCCTACTAGAATATTTTATACCAGTAGGCCTTGTCTTGCTTTAACGTAAATGACCCTGGCAACAAATTGTGTGAAATTTGTCTCTACAAATGACAATTACAGTACATAAAAATCCCTCAACAATTGAACAGTACTTCTCTGTCTAATCATTTATGCATGACAAACACATTGCGTTGGCAGCATTTGTTTCAAAGGGACCCCAGATGCTCACAATAAGGCCATACTCAGTAAAAATATGGTAAAAAAACAACAGGAAGTGACAAAAAAAATGTGGGATTTTTTTGGATTGTCTGCATAGCCGTAATGGCTCTGTATCTTGACAGGCTGCATTGTTGGGCCTCAGATGAGGTTTTTCCATCCAACATGCGCTCAGGCATCTCTTTTGTACCATCTGCCACAAACCATCTTTTCCAAAGATCGATGCACATTGGTGAAAGGATTAAAAATAAAAGATTTAGAAAATTTGAGAAAGATATATGGCGCACTTTGCATATAAACAACCCTGAAAATACATACATGGACTTGAGTGTTTAACAGATAATTGGAAAAATGAATGCGATCTAATTTCGAGAGAAAAGCTGAATAGGGTTCTGGACATTAAGGGATTACTGTGCATTTTCTATAGAGCCTGCCAGCTCAGAAAGCATGACTTCAGCACTTTTTAAAAGGCATCAACCAGGGTATGAGTGCTTAAAGCGCTTTTAATTTAATTTGGTGCAGGCAGGCTTTTAATGATGCAGTGCTACTCCTGTCTACATCGCTCCCCAGAGATTCGGCTCGCTGCAATACCCAGGATGCCTCTCTTCTCAGTCTATGTGTCTCCATAGATACGATTTTTATTACATTTTAGTTACCGTGCTTTTGAGGAAATAGCCATTTTGACATTGTCTCTGGGTGAATCTGAATAACTTTAAATTTCCCAAATAATAGTTTGGCATTTACGAGCATTTATAACACACTCCTGCGGAATCCTCAAATCTGACTGGACGTTTTAGTTTCTGTAGCAATAACTATTATAACAACTAAGTAAGGTAAATGGA
This sequence comes from Clarias laeviceps, assembly GCA_030014305.1. Taxonomy (NCBI): domain Eukaryota; kingdom Metazoa; phylum Chordata; class Actinopteri; order Siluriformes; family Clariidae; genus Clarias; species Clarias laeviceps. The sequence goes on along the minus strand of JAQMYJ010000011.1, from coordinate 24,000,616 downwards.
AATTGTTAGTAATATGAGACGTTTGTTAACATTAATGAAAGGTGTTGGAACTTGTCCCATTGAAAAGTATTAACTTTGTTTCTTTTTCCAGCAACATGACAAGCTGCATTTTTTGGTCTTAGATAAAAAGTTATTACTGTTCATTAATAAATTACACATAGCAATCATTAGCAGATTGATGCTAATGAATAAAGGTTGTCTGCCAAATGCTTAAATGTCCAAGTGATTTGTTCCTACCTCGTATAACTTTTATTCATTCTAACAAATGACTGACAAGAACTGATACACAAGTATTTATTCTGGAATTGAATTCCTAACGTCACATTCATTCGCATTTCTATTCACAGCTTATTTTTTAAAGAAATTGTGATATTGAGGCCATGCACTTCACTCATCTCTAGAGTTCCACTAAAGTTTAACTAGTTGTGACACTCCTTCTTACAGTATATAACGGACTGTAATGCATACGCCCCATTTATTTTACACCTACTTGCTTTTGTTACAACTGTGCTCCTACCACAGGAAGATCCAAATCCCCAACAGACTGACAGCAGGCTACAGAAACACAGATTTTCTGTTTATATCATAGTTATCATAGTTAGTGCTGCGTCTGGACTGCACCCAGTCACGAACAAGCACTGACTGTTATCAACATACTGCCTCCCAGGTTTAAAAAAAAAAGCTACAGTAAACAAATCTGGTGTCCTTCACGCAGTGAGAGATGATGTGGGATGTTTTATGTGAGTTAACATTTTGTTTTTATTTGTTTTCAGCTCCCAGTTTTTTCAATTCCCACCAATTAGTTAGTTCTTCCTCCCACCATCTAGCTAGTGCTGTAGCAGCTACCAATCAGCTACAGCAGTGCATCCAAATGTTGGGGCCCAGGGATCACCAGGAGTCTGTGAAGTATAATCAGGTCACCTGTGCTTTTTAAAAAAAATTGTTACAGTGTTGACAATTACAACTCACCATATCAAAGTTATCATATGTACCAGGCTAAGCAGCAATTTTTAATTAATTCAGCTCTAATAGGATCTCAAATGTTCCTGGATTAAAATAGTTTGAGAACCACAGGGCAACTAAAAGGGCTAAAATATTATTCCCATGAGATAAATAAATCCAGGCATTTCATCACTGATCACTCTGATCGACGATGGAGTGAGTAATTCAATCCTGCACATCCAGTGTCTTCATTTTTGACTTTAATGAATGTTATAAACCATTTTTAACTTGCAACCCATTCACTTATTAATTATGAAGAACAGTATTCAGTTATTACAATGAATGATTTTGTTACTCAAAATAGGAAATGGTTTTAGCTATGAGAGTCACATTCTTCTTTCTCAGAAAAAGAGTACTTGAGCATTTCGTGTCTCTGGGGTGATACACCTGGATATAATGTACCTTTCAAAAAGATTTGACTGTAATTACAAACAGAGATTTAAAGGTACATTGTGTGCCACGTTTTTGGAAAAAGATTCACACTCGAGGGCATTCACTGGACTTTCACAGCCAGCATATCAGTGACAATGTAAAGTATAAATCCTGGGAATTTATTAGGTTTTACATATCAATGAATGTGGCGTTGTGTCTCCCTTTTTAACATTTAGTTAGTTATGCTTTATCATACTGTACACTCAGAATATCTCTGAGGTAACACATTTATATTAATATACAAATACACACACCCAAAGTTATGTCCCATGTGAGCTCTAAGAGTGTCACTATAAACCAATTCGTCACTTGACTTGTCATGATTTGATCAGTCTGACTGGTGCACTGATCAATACAACCACTCATTAATCTTTCAACCCGTTAACAAAATGCTTTAGCACACACGAGAAAAAAAAAGATTCAAGCACATCCTGACCTTTTGTTTCATTTGGCCCACATTTTCTCACTATTGTTCTGTTATGAATCACTGTCTGAATCACTGCTTATGAGCATTTCTATTGAAATGAGCCTGGTAGTGAAATAATGACTTTGTTCTAGATATCACTTGTGCTAGCAATATAGAAAATATAGAAACTAATCCTACAATCACTGAAATATTGACTGTGAAATTGAATTTCTGTGATGACACATTTTTCAAAAAAGGTATGTTTTTTTTTATATTTGAAAGGTGTTATTGTATTTAGATTTAATATATACTGTACATGTTTAGCTTGGCATATTCTTAGATAATGCTGCATTTTCTTATTTATTTATTGTATGTTTTTGTTAATGGACACAACCTAATCCTAGGTAATGTTATTGTCCTCAGTTTAACAGTACTTTTTATGATAATTAATATCTTTACTTGGGGAAAAAAAAGAATTGCATATCAATAGACATATTTCTTAGAATGGAATTGTTTAATTATTTGGGCACAAAATATATATATATATATATATAAAATTTATTTTATTGATATTTTTAAAATAGATTTTAACCCTTTCATGCCCACAGTTTAACTATGTGTTATAGTAAAATATGAGAAATGAGAAATGGCCTCCGAATTTCTCAAGGGCTTTATTATAATTTATTTCTTTCCTCCAAACCTTTTCTTTGCTGAAAACTTTTAATGTAAACCTAAATTTTCTAAATTTATATAGCACACAATTTAATTTATCTACACAATCTAATGTTATTTTCTGTTTTGTTGTGTTATAATGCAAAAAAAAAAGTGTTACATACAATATGTGGCACATAAATTGATTATAAATGATTCTTGGAACAAAAAAAAAAAATCACTTTCTCTAAGGTCTTCCCTTCAGAATTCTTGCCTGAATCTTTTTTCATCCATTAAAATGATGAAGTGTGTAGCATTCTTTTACAGTTCATTATCTGCATCACTGCCTCAGAATTAACTCATCATTTCTGGTCATTTGCTTCAAGTTTCACATTTTCCTTTCCACTAGTCCAGGTCTTTGCGCTCTTTATTCCACAATGCCCTGTGCATTTATTCCCTACACCTTTCATTCAGCCACTGAGAGTAAATGAGAAGAAGGTGGGGGAGAGATCGCTTGGGAGAGATCTGAAGAGCCCGAGAAGCGCCTACCTGGCTGGAGATGAGGTCCTCACACACGGACAGCGCCATCTGAATAGCGTTGGCTTTGTGCGTGACGGAGATGGCGTTGAGTCTAAACCTGTCTCTGCCGTACACCATGCTGGCCTGGTTCACCGCATCCTTGAACACCTGCTCGTAGCGCTTTTGGCTCAGCACCGCGCCGATGTTCACGATTTTGGTCTCGCAGCCGCCCAGGATGCAGGAACACGAGAGCAGAACCGAGAGCACAAAGAAGCGCATGGTGGTGAAGAACCCCGGTATCCTGCTCAGGTAGTGCTGTGCTGTGCTCTGCTGTACGGATCGGTATGGGAAGCACCGTGGACACTGCTCAGAAGTGGAAAATCCCTGGTGCGAGGAGGTTCATGCTCACTGCGGCGGAATGCACCCGGTCACTGGGTCTCTGCGCGTCTCGGCTGCACGGTGAGAGCTGCTTTGCTTCATTGAAGCTACCCTTATCTTCATGCAGAGCAGATTTTTGCCTCACCTCCTTCCCATTAACCGGGCTTTCCGGCCCACCCAAGCAAAAGGCATGCTATTTCACGCCTTATTTCCTGCAAGAAGAAGATAAATGTGTGACGCGCTATCGGGAGGCTGCGAGTCCGTGGCGATGCGGCGCGAGAGAGACCCGGAGCTGCTGTCCGTGGTGCTGCTGACAGCTGGCCTGGTATGCTGGGGCAACCGGTACATAATTTTGTCAATCCCTCCCCCCCCCCCTTCATCCGCCAAGAACGTCTACGTATGCATCTTGACAACCAGTGGTTTCCGAATGGTTTATCAAGGTAATGGATGGTTAACATAACACACATAAAGTACATTACTGGACAATCCAGTGTAAACATTTTAGTCGGTGTCAAAAAACATGTTTGTGCTGTAAATGGTCAATGAGTCATAATTACAATTCCATATCCCAGTTAAACGCCCCAACATCAAAAGAATGTGTTCTTATAGTTTGTTTAAGCTTATGATATGATTGGCCATCTACCATTAGGAGGAAAAAAGGATCTCCAATCATCATATATACTTCCAGTTCCTTTTTAAAATCTAGAAGATATCAGAGATCAATAACATAAGGTTTACTGTAGAAGGAATAAAATAATTTCATTTTCATGATTTCATTTTGTAAGATTAAACGAGCACATCGGTGGCTCACAGGTAGGATTTTTGTCCTACCTTGCAGACAGGCCAGGGTTCAATTCCCACCCAATTCCCAAACCCCAGCCACTGGATGCAGTGCCTGCATGAAATGGGTGTGTTGCATCAGGAAGGACTTCCAGCATAAAATCCTGTGCCAAGTTGTTGTGCACATTAGATGGTCAGTTGTGGCGATTTCCATGGGAGCAGCCGAAAGACTAACAACATTTTATAAGATTAATTATAATTATCATTCCCTTCTTAAGTACTAGCATATTATTTTTATCATAAAGGTGTTTTATTTTATCCTAAATTGTTAAAAGAATGCTTGATATTGTAATTTTCAGAGGTAATGACACTATATGTTTTACACAAAATGCAAAAAATAAGATGCACAGCTATGTGTCACTTAAGGACATGATACATGTGGCAATTATGCGAACATTATATTACAGTGTATACTTAGCAAAGCTATAGTATATGCAATACTGTACATGCCTATAAAATATATGTCTAAAATAGCCAAGGTCCTGTACATACACAGGCCTGTATTTAGGTTAACGTATTGGACAAGGTAATATATAAGTTATGCAGGTTAATACTGTATAATACTGTATGCATAATTATAGAACCCCCAGAGCTTGTATGTTGTATGTTTGTATGTTAGTATATTTCCCGACTCTGACACAGACACAGGAAGATGTTAAAAGCAATACAGGTATGCGTCATGTAATGTCTGATATGACTTGATGTTGTGTGAACAGACGTATTGTTTTTATCATCTTCCTTAATCAAGGACAAAATCTTTTTCATGTTCAAATAATTTTTACCAAATATCCACACAGATGAACCCCTTCTTATGCCTTCAAGATAATCACACTGACCACTGTATCGTAAACCTTTGAAATTCCTTGAGCGATGAACGCATGGGTAAAATTTTTAATCCTTAGTCCCAGCCTAATGCTCGTTCACGTGCTGCTCTGCGCGTGCCCAGGCTCCTCTACTTTCTGCGTTGGCGTTGTGAATTATCACACTCCACTGAGGCATAGCTTTAATATGTAGGGTTTTTTTCTGAGCCAAAAGCAAAACTAAAATAAAATGAAATAAAAACATAATGTGCAAAAGAGATGAAATATCCCATCTGTAGGGAAAGAGCGCAGATTAGATTTGACTCTTTCTGACTCTTTCTATAAGAGATCTCATTAAAAAGATCTCATTACTGCCAGTTAGCCAAAAAGGAACAAAACGTGGATGTCTCTTTCCTAAAAATTTCTGCACAAAGCAGCAGATGGGATATAGACTGTTTTTGTATAGACACTGATTCTGAGAGCTGCTTTTGAAATTTTAAGATATAAAAAACATATATATCAACATATAATGCAATCTAAACAATTCAAGAAAACTGGGACATGAATGGAAGAATAAATGTTCAGTAAACTTCATGAAAATATCATTGTTCATATTTAAAATCCCTTGACATAAAGCACTTGGTGTGACAAAATTGTGCAAGTGTTCCATAAGAGAAGCAAGGAGGTAAAAATTCATGGAACGAATGTCTCCTGTCAAATCCATGTTCTTCCATTTCTTTCCTCAAATCCATGTTCTTCTTTCTTTCCTTAAAAGTGGGTTGAAGAGAGAGAGAGAGAGAATGTGTGACCCACTGAGTCTACAGAACCTTTGATTAGATTTAAAGTCAAGGTTTTCTTCAAGAGATTAGACTTGGAGCTACAAGTGATTGACGTCGCGAAGACCACCAGTTAGCATGGTACAAACCCGCATGGCAAAATCATCACACTTTCCTTGACTAAAAATCTGAAAAATCTCAAATCTTAGACATCCTGGTGTGGTTTGTAACTCAAGAATACATTTCTTAAAGTCTGGAAACGTACTGAGAGACAGCTTAAACTGAGAAGCATGAGTCTTTTCAAATACAAATTTATTCAGTGATTTTATGAAGGAAATTAATAATGTTTCTTAATCTTGTAATTTAAGGTGCAATTTGCATGAAGATAACTGCCAGCCACAGGGTTTCAAATCATTCATGTAAGCACAGCTGCTCAAATTATGTAACCAAGTCATCCATACTTCCACATTTTCAATCATGCAGAAATCCATCCAAGAGCCAGTCGTCTTTTGCATCCACACCAGCCAAAAAAAAAAAAAAACCTTCAGTATTAATGTTCTCTGAAGCATTGCTTTTTGTGAAGAAAAAAAAAAAAGATACACATTAAGCCCAAAACTCATTTTTGATCATTATGTTTCTGCAGTCCTTCTACTTTATTAGATTTCTTATTCACAGTAATATCCAGGGCTGAATTAAAGAGTAAAACAAAAAGCTCTTTCATAAAAGTAGTGTGCACTCAGGTCTAAGTGTATAGCTTATGATAAAGAAGAAAAGAGAGATGAAAAAAATCATGGTTGCCAAGGAAACAAGACTGTCTCCTGGAGTGTGAAGTTGCAAAGTATTCCTCATGTAGGCATTTTGTAAATGCGGGGTGTTAATGAAATGAATTGGCACTTATGCCCCATGCAGGAGGCTATTCAAGCCTAAAAGCAATTAAATATTAATAACACATATGTATGTGTTTGTTTTTAAAAAAAAAAAAGGACGTGTCATGCTGTAATAGGAAGATAATCCACAACCTTGTGGTATCAAGCCGCCTGATACAAAGTGTTTAAATCCTCTTATCTAACAGTGATATGTCAACAAATCCAGTTTTTAAATTAGTAATGAAGGATCAAGTTTATTCCCTTTATCATTTGTGTTATAGGAGCTAACGCTGCTAACAGTGGTACCCTCATTAGCTACTCTTTTTTCTGACTTTAAATGTATTAGACAAAAAAAGCTAATGTGCAGATTGTCTTGTTGCTGAGAAATCAGAAAGCAAAATGTCCTTTGCCAAGCCAGAAAGCTTACTGATTGTCCCTCTTTGCATTGCAGATCCCGAAGTGACAAGTCTCATGTGTTCACTTTTGTTTTGGTTTCTGCTATGATCCTGTCTAGTTCTTGATTAGTTTTCCCATTTTATAATTTTTTCCTGCCCTGTCAGGACTGCCTACTGGTAGCATATAGTAATATGGTTATAACAGCTTTCACTACTTTATTAATATTTCCTAGCTATAGTTTTTTTTTTAGATTTATGGGAGGTAGCATTTTCCAAACACACTGGTAGAACTTTCCGGTAGGTTGTTTCAACATTATCCGTCAATGCATCAATGAGTCGACTGTTAAATAAAGCGTGCACGTCAAATAAAATGTACAACAAATCCACACAAATGATTAAAAACCTTTCAGTACTAAGCATCAACCCACAAGTCGAAGGCAGTAATAGCATGGAATTATGGTCCGGACGCTATAAAGGCAAAACATAATGCATTTTTGGAATGCATACAGTAAGTGCAGTAAGCTTGGTTAGGACAAAATGATCATGAACATCTATTTTATACCCTACTGTGCCAATGACCTGTTCAAGTCATACATGCATATAGTTTTAAGAAGCCTTAAGAACTTTATTATTTGGGTTCTGGAGCAAGCCTGCTCTTGATAAATCTAATATTGAAATTATGTACTTTCATCCTGCGTTTTTTGAACCACGTCTTACAACCCAGAGACTGCAAATAAATATCTCTTACCAGAAAACATTATAATTTGTTAAATACCACAAAAAAATTTTTACCTGTTCATCATTAGGCTTTATTATGTGCTGCATCTCTCATCCCACATCTTTTGAGCAAGTTAATAAATTAGAACAAGTGCATTAATATAAACCTGTGACATGTTGGATGTACAGTACACGCTGGCAGTACTTTTAGTGAGAGAGTTTAAGATAGTGAATCTTTCTGAGCAATCAGATTTGAGAATTTAACAGCACAGCAAACAACATAAGTTTTTAATCAACCTTGCTAAAATTTATTTATGGCTCAATAAATGACCTCATTTAACTTTGAATAAGTGAAATGCCATTCGATGTGGAAATTCAATTAATTTCCCTCTTAGACAGAAAATGCTTTCTGACTCCTATCATCATACCTAGTGTCTAACTGTGAATGTCAGAGTGTTTCCACATCAGAGCGATGGGGGATTTGTGAATTGGGTCGCAATTGATCTTGATAGGCTACGCTGTGAACTTTAAATAATGTATTAGGCCAGCACGCCACATGGGACCACTTTATTTATAGCTGCACAAAGTTTACCAAGTAAGCCTGTGCATTTAAAAGTGGTTGTTAATGTTCAGGGAGAAAAAAGAAATTGAGAAAGCCAGGCCTTTTTGTAGTTGAATAATCCAGGTATGCATTAAGGATAAGTGGTTTAGTGTGTGAAAGTGCTGAAGTGTGTTCTCTCGCTCTTAAGAGTTGAGATCACTCAGAATGGATCGCTCTTACTGGGCAAGCGACAAGACCTTCGTGTCCCTCCCACCGCTTGAGACATCAATACAGCGGGGCCAGGCTGCACTGCAGCAGTTATATAATGATGCTCCTGCCAAAGAATATAACCACACACAGACATATACACAGGCACACACATATACACACACGCACACACACAGATGCAGACACTGTACCACCCACAAGTGAAAAGAATACTAAAGGCACCCTATGGAATAAGGCTGACACACCTGTTTCCTTGTGCTGATTTCACCTACTGCAGAGAGAAGATAAAGGAGGCAAGAAGAAGAGCAAGAGACGGCTGTGAAACCAGAATGTGACCTCAAAGGATAGCAGGAGGGAAGCGTTTTGTTTTATTTTTCCACTCCCACACATGCACTACTTTTCTGCTTTTAAAGATTTTAAAGAAAAGCAACATCTTTTAAAAGGAAGTGCACAGATGGTCAGTTTATTATTAATAACTGTAAGCCATTTTTGCCTACTTTCATTGTGACAAAAAGCTGATGTGTGTCTATGTCATAATGTATAGCAGACACCCAAATTTAAATCTTTTATTTAAAAAAACACCCAGATACTTGTGTATGTATTTATAAATCATATAAATCATAACTTTAAAAAATAATAATTATTATGTGAGAACATCCTGAGTCAAATTTAGGATTAATGTGGACATTATGTCTGAATTAATCAATTAATAAATTAAGATTGGTAACATTAATTATAGTTTACAGATATAGCAATATCTTTAACTTTTAAACAAAGTACGGAATTTACACAGTCTATGAAAGCTGCTGCATCTGATCCCATCCATCCTTTTGAATCAAATCTTATTTTATCTTAAAATTCTTTTAAAAACCTAAAGTTGAGTAAAAAGTGAATCATTATTAAAAAATTCTTTGAGTAGATGTCCTGTAATGATTCACCAGAAACATCACAATGAATTGCCAAATAATCTGGAAATGAACAGAAATCAGAAGAATGATAATGATTATATTCAATTACTGTAATTGTCTCAAGTGTTTATATTTTTCCTAAAAACCCTCTTAAATTGACTCGCCAAAAATCTTCTATATCAGGCATAAATGCATTTTAAATCAATAATAAATGGTAAAATGTGTGACAGCTCTGTGAGGTATTCTTGCAGAACTGTCATCTGAAACCAAATTATTACTCAGATCAGAAAGTGGGATCACAGTCGCAACGGGAAAAATGAAATTTCAGCATGAGTCAAGTCCGCTGAATAGTTGTGGCTGCGCACCAACTTCGGAGGGTTGCTATGGTTATAAATTATGTCAAATCTGTTCCTCCAAAAAACTAGGACGCTGCGAGGCAGAGAGGAATACTTCACACCAAAACAAAAATGTTATCAAATCATGAACAAGTCACAAATAAATCATGGCTCTTTATTGTGTATTTGACCTCATTCATATATTCTTTCAAACTAACATCTGAAATATAATTAGTGATAGGAAAGTTTATGTTGACTTATGTTTCTTGAATATAAAATACTGAGCTATTCTATAAGAAGAGAGTAATTAGATTTAGTTTCAGCTTAAGGGAGAAATATACCTCCTAAGTATATAGAATGAGAGGTGCTGCAATTAAAGGTGCAGTTTTGTATATGCAATAAATGCAATTTTAAAGACACACAGTTTGCCTCATCTTTACCGTTCCACTAAACTCTAAAACATGTCATGTCTTAAGTCACAAATTTTGATCATATACATATATATCATATACATTGATCAGCCATAACAACACCACCACCACCAGGCAAACTGAACAACATAGATTATATAAACCATAAACTAACTATATACCAGCAAACTGGTGACAGGATCACTGACTCCCAAGACTCACCAAAGGCCAATCTGTCCAGTCTAATCCCACAGAAAATGCAGCATAAATAATTGAAACATTGACTACAATAGAAAGGCACCAGAACACCCAATGCAACACAATCCGCCACACCCAAGGCCCGGCAAGCAAAGAACCAAAGACTTCCAAACTGCCTCCAAAATCCCAATCCACTTAAACGCCAGATAAACAAGACGAATCCACAGAGGCCCCACCCCGCAACCCACAGAACCTAAAGGATCTGCACTACAACACCCCCTTAGAGTTCCTACTGAGCCACACCCTGGGGAGCCAGAGCTGCCCTGGTGGCACAAAGGGAACCTAAAACCTAGGTGGTCTTAATGTTAATGGTTTTACCGTTATGGCTGATCAGTGTATATAAACACTAACACATTACATACTGCTGCTATACTTTCATAACCCATCCTTTTACAGTTACAGTTTTCTATTTTAATACTATGTCTAGAACAAGTCAATAAATCATATTACAAAAAAAAAAAGAAAAAAAAAAAAAAGATCTGGTTTCAACAGCAGGAGTTTGGAATGGTTGAAAATAGAAAAGTTTAATTATAGCTGTATTATGCTTTGCAAGCTACAGGATGGTCAAAAGTCACATCGTGCTTCTTTATGCGCATTTTTTACAAGCCTGTACCTGTCTATAAACTGCAGTTTTTTGTGCAATGCCATTCCTTAGCACTGGGTCACACTTTTAATCTAGGACGCAAGAGTGAACAAAAGCACAAGAACAAGGACGGGCAGAAAAACTAGCAACAGAAAGCTCAGCTCTACCATGTACAGCATCAAGAGCAACGTCACATAGCAGCAACGGCAGCGTCTCTGCATACGCCGGATGGCCTGCATAAGTCCACGAGGATGCTCGAAACATCCACAGACTCGTGCCGTCTCAGCACGCACCTGCAAACACTGCTCCAAAGTCGAACAGAACCCTGTACCGACTTCTGGTTCTGATTGTGTCGTCAGGTCTGAGAGATCTGGAAGACGAGTACAGAATGTGATATCCTCATGAAGCCTGTAAATCTGCCACTGTAGAAGTGGGGTTTTCTGACGACACAGGGGGCACTGTACTCGAGAGCAGTCTGCTGCCCGTTTGAGCATGATGGCCAAGCAGCGCTGGCACATGGTATGGTCACAGTTTAGCAGCGCTACGCTATGGTCACCCTGGGAGTGGTAGGGCTCGGTGCAAATCGGGCATTCTTCTAACGCAGAGTCAGTCGCTTCCTGAATCCGATGGCCAAGTGTCCTGCTGATCCCACCACCTGTCCTCTCTGTCCTTGACACAGTGTGCTCCCTTTCATCAGGACACAGTTTATTAAAATGTTCATTAAGCAAAGGTTCTTGAGCCAAACAGTCCCCCGAGTGAATTTCACTCAGGTTTGGTTCATCTGTAGCTGAAACCGTAGGGGTTTCAATGCTTCCTTGTGTTGTTCCTTCATCCAGATTATTTGAAAGTATCTGAACACGGAGATTTCCTGACTCTGAATTACAAATACATCCAGGTTTTCTTTCCTGATCGAAGTTTTCAGAATGAGACAACTCAGGGTCCATGGCTCCAGAAAGAGAAACACATTGCAGAAAAAAATAGTGTCCTACTCTGTCAAGCGGAAAATCATTTACTTTTTCTAATAACGACTTTCCTTCTTCCATAACCTTTCGAATTTGCTGATGTATTGTTTTCAGAGGTAAAAGGAAGGAGCGTTATTTATTCTAGCTTGCCTTATCATTAAAAGGTGGAGCACTTTGAAAGCCCCGTGGGACTGAATCAAATTAATCAAGGTGCTGACCTCTGAAAGAAACAATAAGGTCAGTGTGGGAAAGCTTGCATTTCTTTGCCATATTCATTACATTTTTTTTAATGAAGTGTATATGCTTTTTTTTTTTTTTTTAAATGAGTGGGAGCAGAAGATCTGAACCTTAGATTCACTGGTTTATTTGAGAATTTCTTTATATATATTTTGTATGACATCCATTTACAAAAATATTATATGGATGGATGGAAGACAGAAAAATGGACAAATAAGTTAATGTATGGATGTATTGATGGATGAACAGATGATGGATGGATTATGGATAGATGGCTTACACATGGCTATACAGATGAATAGATTGATGGATGTAGAGGACTGGCTAAACGGACAGGTGTATGCATATATAGATGCATGGATGGATGAATAGTTGCAAAGGTGGCGGAACAAATGGCTGGATTGTTAGGTATGTGGATAGATAGGTCAGGGAATGAAGTGTAGAATGTATTGATTAGTGATGAATAGATGGCTCAAGGATAGGTCAAGGGATCAGTGGATTGGGCACAGATAGATAGATAGATAGATAGATAGATAGATAGATAGATAGATAGATAGATAGATATGTTGTAGTCGGTGTACATACAGTTGATTTTCATAGCAGAATGTTTTTTAAATTTTGCATTTTCATATATTAAACATATCTGTCTTCTTTAGCAATGATACATCCAAGTCTATGGCATGTTAGAAACATCTCCTGCAGTTTAACTAAAAAAAACAACCTTGAATTCATTGAACAAAAGAAAAGTATTTTCCATTACATAGTATGGTACTGTATAGATTACAGAAGTCATTATAGAAACCTGTATGATTCATCCCAAACACCTGCAGATTTATAAAATCAATCTAGATGACAAGGCAATCGGGAACACACTGTTTCACTCGCTTTATCACAGTGCCTGCGGCGGTGCATTTCTCACCTTCACTGTGTTGCCTGCACAGACGCAGAGCACACAAATAGCGAGAGATAGATAAAGAGAGAGAGAGAGAGAGGCCACGCAGTCAGGCGTGTAAGCGTAGGCACACTGAATACACTGCGTCTGATACTGCTGCGGTACAGAAGCTAATTCCATCAGGAAAATGGCCAACATCTGCATGCTGACAAAATGTTCAGACCATAACCTATCATCCCTTTCACTCTCTCTCGCTCTCTCCTCGTTCTAGCTGGACGACATCTGAAATATATTCACAGGCTCAGACACTGCATATGGCACTTATCATAATGGGCTGATGATGCTGTAACATAAGATATTAATTAACACCACTTAGTGTTAGAACACAGGCTGAATTGGAACGTTGTGAAAGAGATGGTACTAAATGAATAATTTTAAACCTGCCTACAATCTGGGATTTATGATAAGGGAGTTATGATAAGAGCTGCTGAAAGGCATTACTAATGCGTCATTAACTTGTGAAATAAGATGTTTTCCTTCATCCTGAACCGACAACCTTGCATAGGAGGCATAGCTGATGCTTTAATAAAACAATATGGAAATCACAGAGGGGGAAAAAGCATAACGTGCTGCTGCATGCCTTAAATATGTTTTCTGTGACCCACAAGATGTTCCTTGCTCAACGGGAATAGCTGTAAGCTTATACAGTACAAGACTGAGTTCATGGTTATTTTACCACAAAAAACTAAAGTGTTTCGTGTTCAGACGTACAGTAAAATTAGGGCAACAGACAAAGCATTATGATCCAAAAAAAGTTTCTAATATCAACAACATGATTTCTATGAAATAGGAAATCTATACTATAACTATAACTCATTTGGAATTAAGACTAAATTAACCAAGGATTAAAAGTAATTAAAAAATAAATAAAAAAATCTGAAATGATTTTCTGATTATGTATAAACAGTACAGTAATATGCAAATTCTTACATATGAAAAGTAATGAAAAACAAGTATGTTTGTATCCATATCAGATTTACATTTAATGTTATAGAATGTCCACAATATACTGTAAGTTAATACCTACCATGGCTTATATTATATCTGTTTATATATAAAAGTTATATAAATATAAACAAGATTATACAAACAGAGCATTAACACTGGAAATTCCTTCCGTTACATTTAATTACATCTACTTATAAAAAACAGTGTGGAAACAATATCAAATATTACACTCTTTATATTAGGGCATTACAAATCCCTGTGTATGTTGTGACTATAAAAAATATTAATATAAAAAATATTAAAAATAATATCTGTGATTTCTGTAGCATTGTTGTCAAAAATGCCATTATAGAAAATAAATCAAGAAAAAAAACTAATCAGAATTGAGCAATGAAGTAAAATACTATATAAGCTATCATACATACTTTTACATTCTAAAATAATTAAAAATTATTTATAATTTTCAGAGACAGCGATAGAGTTTCTCCCTGATGAGCCATGGATACCACAAAAACCACATAAAAACCTTTAAAAGCAGTACATAAATATAGAGTAAATATAATAATTATGTTTATAATGTATAATGTCTCAAGTGTTTAAGAGCAAAACTTCTGGGATTAGCATTTTATTATTATTATTATTATTATTATTATTAATTTAAATATTGCCTAAGATGCAATTAGTATAATTGGTTTTCTACTAAACAAAACTGTTTCTGTTAATTTTCATCCAGAGTGTGGAAATGATCTGATGAAATGTTATCAGCCACAAGCTACAATTACGGCAAGCAGAGATTAGATTGGAAAATGCTGTACTGTTTGTACTGTATGTACTGTATAACTGCAGCAACAAGCGCTCTCATTGTTATTAACTTTAACTTGTAATTTGGCAGCACACAAGGACAAACATGACTTACAACTCTAGATAACAACTCTGGAGTTATTAAGCTTTATTAAATCCTAAACACTTTTAGTTTAGTTTCCATGTTCTAACTTCAGCAGATTGAAGACAGACTAAAATGAAACATAATAGTTTTATATAGTGAATATGTACAGGTAATAAATATTTAACTCTCTATTATTTGTCCAGATATTACCAAATGAAACGTTTGGCGTATTTAACACTATACAGACATTTACACCAATTTACACCATAGCATCACTGAATTTTTTAATCTGATTAGACTAATAGTTATCTTTTATTTTCACCAAGCTGGCAGAAGAAGCAGCATAAAGGCAGATCACAGGTTTATACAGTATTAATGTACGTATACGCATACATAGGTTTCTGTGAAGAGATGTTAATTAAGTGTTTTTTTTTTTTTTTGGAAGGAGTCTCCAGTGTCAGTACTTTGTAAGTTTAAGTTTTCAGAACAAATTGTTTTCTATTATTACATAAATTGTAACTTGATTCGTAGACATTCAACAACATTGAAATAAACTATAAATCAATAAAAAATATTATTTTTCTTTAATACATTCGTTCATCTTTCTTTCTGAGATACTGTAATCCATATTGATGCAGGATTACTTATCCAGTGTAATGCAGATATTTTTGAAGCCATCAAAAATCATATATAATGTATATTGTGAGTTCTACCAGACAGGCACAGAGACCACGCCTCCTTTGATATCATTTCCAAAGAATTGCGCAGTACTAATAAAGAAAAAGATTAGAAAGTAGCATGATACTTACCATGCAGTGGTGTGTGTATGGAATCATTCATGATACATACTTGTTTAAAACAGTGTAGCTGGGTTTTTTATGTAATTACGGAGACCGGTGCACAAATATATGAACTGCATTTCAGTAATACTAAGAGGACATCCTCTTAATTCACAGTGTAGAAATGATTGGGTCTTGTGGCTTCAGTTTGTCTTTCGTCCTGTCTGCTGTTATTGCTTGCATTAGCTGGAAGAGTTCTTTTGTCTGTGATGTGTTGTGATGCGTTGATTTCCCCTGATTGCACCGCAATAAAGTCAAGCTACAGTGATTCTCATAGAGAGAAAGTTTGCACTTGTTCAGTGATTCATAATTCTCTCAGGCACTTCGACAAGGACTGCATGGTCCTAGAAAAAAACTGCTACCATTAGGGTTTCTGAGATTTTTCAGTCCTGATTCGTGGAACAGGTAAATATTTTGGGGCTCATCTTACTCAACTCAACTCAACTCAACTCAATATAATCCACCAATGTGTTTCAGGACTGGAAAAGGATTTTTTTTTTTCAATGATCAGAGCCTTGGCAAACATCCTGTCCTGATCATTCGAACAACTGCACAACATCTGTATAGAAAGAAGAAAAAGATAATAACAGCTGTTATACTGTTAAGGCCCCCTGAAACATGGGTGAATAACAATAAGTTAGTAAGTAATGATAAATAATAGGTAGATTAAATAAGTAATGATATTGTGTATAATAATAATGCTTAATAATAAAAAATAAAAAAAACTTATAATCGTTTAAAAGATATGAATCTAATTTTTTCCTATCTATAGGATGTAAGACATTAATAAATTTACTTTTGTCATTTTTAATATCTTTTTTCCAACATTCATAAAAACTCACAGAAACTCAACTCATTACAAATTTATAAAGTTAAGAATTATAAATATAAGAATTATAGGATATTATTTTTTAGAATTATAAAAAGAAGGGCAAAACTCACAGTAAGTGTTTTTTTTTCTTCACCTTTTCATTATTAATTATTTCTACATTTATATATTATATATTCAGAAAAAGTGATCTTTTTAGAAGTTTGGTGTGAGCATTTTGTCTACATTAAATACTCTGTCACATTTTGCTAATCCCATTGTTTATGAAGTCTGATCCCAAATATCAAAATTATACTTTTTTATATTACACTGCATTACATATTAGCTATTAACTTTCAAATCTACTCCTAATATATATATATAAAATCTGAAGAAAGAAAAAAGGAGTTATAAAGAGATAATCTGTTGAAATACAGTAATTGTTATTGATAGTGAGAGTAATGACAAGGGACTGCTGCAAAGGCATCAATTTGCTGTCATTGTCAGTGTTTGAATGTCATAAGGACGAGTCTGACTTAAACAACGTTCATAAATAATAGATTAAATAACTGAAATTGCGGAGGTGTGGTCATAATACATAATGCATTTTATATGAACTTTCAGTCAATATTAAAGATTTTTTTGACATAGATTAATGAAATATAATAAAATCCTGTACGAGAGTGTTGATGAATTGATTTGGCTTAACACATTCTGTAATTTGACCGTGTATCTGTTAAATGAATGATGACATAAAAATATGTTTTGGAGCGGACCCTTCCGCATGTTTTATCACTACCAATATAGTGTCCTTAATCTTTCACTCATGGATCACACTGTCAATGAGAGGTGAATATTACCTTGAGTCCAGGCCATAATTTTAATCAGAAGTCCAGCGTGTCATGTTGGAAACGCAGACGTGGGCTGTTCTCGCTGTAGAATTGACTATACCAGCGCCGGTGTTTTTGGATGGCTGAGTCCTCTTTCACCAGCAATGGTTTAGAGATGTACTTCTTATTGTTCCAAATCATCACATCCCGCTCAAACTGCCACAACAGAGACAACTGATTACATGGCTTGATTACTGATTGCTGATTAGGAAAAAAAACTGCTGTGCTCGATTGCCTAAGCACTTCATTTTCATGCCACATTATTGTTCTAGATCCCTCTCAAGCTCCAGTGGGACAGAAAATTAATTACTATTGATGTTTTAACCCAGATGTTACTAGGGCTTGCATATGTAAGTCTCTGGATCGCTACAAAAACTCTACTGTCAAGTCAATGGATCACTACAAATGTACAAAAGACATGGGATCACTGTAAAACTACATACTGTAAGTGACTGAACCGCTGTAAAAATCGTTCGATCGTTCGATCACTGTCAGATCACTGTCAAAGTTGCTTGATCACTGGAATACTGCATAAATTATTGTAAGACTACACAAAAACTACACAAGTCAGTGGGTCACTATAAAACACATGTCACTGCAAAAATACAAAATAGGTCACTGGATCATAGCGAAAATACAGAAGTCATTGGATTCCTGTAAAAAATGAAACAAGTCATTGAATTGCTATTACTGAAAAACATGGTTTTTATGGTCACCTGACCTTAAAAAAAACATGAAAAACATGTAAGTCACCTGCATAACTTATTGGTTCACTCCAAAAATACACAATCTAGTTGATCACTAAAACTACATACATCACTGGATTACTAAAAGTAGACCAGATCACTACAAATATCACTACAAAGATACACAGGAACATTACAGAAACATACAGTACTAGCCACTGGATCACTGTAAAACTGCATACGTTATTGGATCACTACAAAAATATACAAGTCTAACTAAGGCAATACATCACTGTAAAAATACACAATTCACTGGATCACTGTATGATTTTGGGCAAGTTAGACAAGTTAGCTACACTATTTTCCTTTTAAATCTAAATAATAAGGTGTAATAACAAATATTTTTGTCCAAAAATCACATCTGGAATACAAAGGAAATTGCTTTAATTAGATTTTTTAATTTCCATTCTTTTAACACACACACACACACAATGTTGTTGACTGAGTTCATACAGACGAAGTGTTTGGAACAATTTACCTGAATACACTCTGCACGCAGGATGAATTTTGGCACCAGTGGAGGAATGTTGCTCTGGTAGAAGATGGTGTGTGACACACACTGCAGCAGCGGCTCCACTGGGGTCACACAGTGCAAGATCACACCATGACCCAAGAAGCTGTGTTTAAACAGCAGGAATACTACACCTGGGCCAACCTACAGAGAAAACACACACGTCCTGTCAATCCTAACCGGAATTTTGACATGTACGTGCAGACTGTATCTCTTTTATTGCTCTGTGCCATGAGCCTACTTTGTACTAATGCTGCTTTGTTGTTGAATTCTTTATTCTGATTGTGTGCAAGGTTGTCCTGACAGTAGTTCAGGATGTAATTTAATTCAGATATTTATATTAATGCACTTCTACAAACATGTTTCTATAATAATAATAATAATAATAATAACATTAATTATAAAAGCATTCAATCCTGAATGGTTTGCAACCCTTAAAAGTTCTGCTTTGAACCCTAACAGTGTGTCGTCTGCTCCTTCTTCACATACTTTATCGTGGACAACGTGACTACACCACTTCCACTGAGCATGCTGCGTGCAGTCAATTGGCCTTCAGCTTCACTTCTTCACACACACACACACACACACACACACATACTACACTGTACAGCCTTGAGCACTGACACGTCTCCCACATATCACTGCGTATAATTAGCATCACCATGGTTACACTAGAGCTTTTCAAAGATACCACAATCACACACACAGACAAATAAGCGAATGCTGAAGGTAAATTGTGTGTGTGAAGGGCAGATGTGAAACGCTCCCCCTTGTGTGGCAGTACATTAAATTCTTTACACTCGTGTCAGTTTTTGATCAAATGCTGCTCGAAAGAGATTTTTGTTGCGAAAAATAACAAAATCCATACGCATTACAAGAGTACGCACACGAAAACACACGCTACTCTGGTTTATGTTGCACTGCTCATGAATCTCGTAGCTGCATTTAATATGAAGCATCAATAACACAATTCCATTACGATGGACATGACATCTGAGCTCATATTGACCGGCAAGGTGTCTTATTTCCTGCACAAGCCCAAGACATTGTCATGTGACCTTTCAAGGTAATAATATTTAAAGGCGTGATTTTGATTTTTACAGATTTCAGAGATATACTGTATATTGTAGCATTTTGCTAGCATTATGATAATGAGATCAAGTGTGAGTTGCCAATGCTAACAGTTAAAGAAGTCTATAGTGCTGTGCTGATATGCTATATGTAGCATTGGTGTAATGTAGTCGGTTTACTGTTTACTGCTAAGACGAAGTTGATTAATTAAAAAAAAAAAAAACATTCCGAAGTGCTTTATTCCTCATGCATCACATCAATTCGCCAATTCTCAAATAATTATTTGTGTCCTAAGTCAATGCCGAAATCAACTCTAATTGATCAGAAGGCATCGATTGATTCTCTATAGAAAGTTTTCTGTGAATTTTGCACAAGCAGCTCCTTCATATAACAGACCAGCATTCATTTGTATCAGCAAGTTATTCTATGGCTTGCTGCTGCCCCCTGCCAGTCAGCTATATCATTACCTGTCTGGCCACTACGTTCAGGTCCAATAGAGGCCAGTGTCGACCAAAGACAGTGAGAGCGTGCTTGACCAACATCTGAGAACAGTGCTTATTCGGCTCTGGCTCTGGATTCCATTCCACCTAAAAAAAAAATAAAAAATGCATACACATGTAGTAGCGAAGACATTTAAGTGAACAAGATGATGCTAGACAAGAAGTGTCTCTTCCCGTACTAGACTACATGATGAGTCATTGAGTAAATGTCAGGAATTACACTGCATGACAGCAAAGCACTTACAACGTCGGTTCCAGAGTTTAAACAAGTCTCTGTTAAGCTCTTAATTAAATACAATCTGTAATGTAATCTCACCTTGACCTTGTAAATTATGCATGGAATAAAACACTTAGCGGCATGCTGGTATAGGACAACGGAGTGATGTGATTGATATGGGAGTGTGTGGGAGCAGAAGAAACGCTACAGTGACGATCCAGATGATGGCTCGCTCACCTTCCAGTCATGGCGGATGAACTCCCAGGTTTTACTGTTGGTGTAACGAAGGTCGACGCCACTCACGATACCTGGTGTGTGGAGATGGGCCAGGTGAGCAATGTCTGCAGCATTCTCTGGGATCTCCTAAGGAGGAAAATCAAGGTTTGTAAGTGTAAGTGTAATATCCTTCTGTTTTTCCCCCCTAAATCTAATTTAAAATCTCTCAAGCATCACTGCTCAACCACATTTATTTTCACTGATATAACACTCATAAGACTGTAACTATATATACACACCGGTGATCCATTTTTTGTGTTGTTTATAACTTTTTTTTTTTACATGCAGCATTACCTCTATGTGAGCATTGATGAAGTGCTCTGTGCGTCCACGGTAAACCCACTCCTTGTTGGTGATCTCTTTCTGCTCAGGTATCGTCCAGCCTGGTTCCTTTCCATCACATTGGAACCAAACCAAGATCTGCTCATTAATCTCACAGCTGAACCAACAGCGCACCTTAGCAAACTCTGGTACTGTACATATAAAAATATGGACACATATTACAGCAAGACAGATAGGGAGTAACCAATCATATACTTGTACATTCATTTGACTGCCATCATCCATCCATTCATCCATCAATTCATCCATCTTTCATCCATCCTTTCATTCATCCTTCCATTTATCCATACACGCCTCTATCTACTCATCCATCCATCCTTCATTAATCCATTTATGTATCTGTCCATTTATTAACCATTTAATCCATCATTAACAGCCATCCAATTATACACTTGCTTATCCATCCATCCTCTTATCCATCCATCCATCCATCCTCACTGTCATGCACACTCGGTCCGCGACCGGCACTAGGACCCGGAAGTAATGCGGTCGCGAACCAGGAAGCATAAAAGGA
>JAQMYJ010000011.1:23960168-23978772 GCA_030014305.1 Clarias laeviceps | reverse complement strand
GGGTTTACCATCCACGCTACATTGGGCAAATCGCTAAAGCTACGTCTTCTGGTCACCGAGGTTAGTACATCCTGACACTCACATCCATTCATTGACTGATCCACTCTCCCATTCAACCAACCACCCATCTACCATCATCCCTCCATTCATCAATCCATTTATGTATCTGTCCATTTATTGTCAGTTCAATTTAATCATCAAAAATTCACTGACATTTGTTCACATAAATAACCATTCAATCATCCATTTATCTATGAATTCACCAATCCATCCATCCACCTGCCCTTTCCATCCTTCCCATTTCTTTCCATCAATCTCTCATCTATTGATCCATTCATTTGTCTATCTATCTATCTATCTATCTATCTATCCACCTATCTATTATCTTACCTTTTTCAGCATATGGAATTTTGACACACCTCCCATCCTCTCCTCGAAACTGCCACCCATGGAAGGGACATTCTATACAGTTGCCCACCACTCTGCCTCCTACAGCCAGATTGGCCCCTAGGTGGGGGCAGTAGGCATCCATTACATAGACCTTCCCATCCTGACCGCGAAACACAGCAACCTGCTCGCCTGAGAACATAAACAACAAACAGGGAATTTACAACAGGGGAGACGGTCAAGTCTTTTTCTGGAAATCTGGCCATTGCTATTCTCATTAATGTAACAAAAACTAACTTCAGTGTTCAACCCAAAGTAATCTAAAGAGGGCAGCAGTGGGCCAGTTATCATGCTTCTTCAAATGAATACAGTACTCAACTACACCTACAGGATGCCCATCAAAGAGCAAAATTGTATATTGTACAATTTAGTGTAAGAAATCATAGATGAATAAGACCAGTATAGAGCAAACTGTAGATTTGGCAATCAATCTTTGGCAGTTGATAACTGTTGATAACATTCTTATATGTGCACAAAATTGCATAATTAATGAAACCTAAAAAGGTGTTGATATAAGAAGTATAATATTTATATCACTGTGAAAACAATGTTAGAAATCTAATAAAAGAATACACCATGCACGATTACAAAAACAATTTTTTTATGATGTAAAAAATCTAAAAGTGACCTGTAAAATAGTAAGAAATAGCACACATTAAATTAAAGCAAATGTATGTATTTTTTTGTACAGTAAGAATATAGAAACTCTAGGTTCCTGTCGAATGTCATTCCGACTCTAACCTCCTGACTCATCATAAACCTCACAAACATTTGCAACTTGTGTCTCTTTATAACTGCACTTCCTGGAGCCTCCTCAATCAATAACTTCTCTCTTACCACATCAATCGTAATTAATTTAAATTCTCTGTGAACTGTCCCTAAGGTGACATTAACAAACCTCAAAAGCTCTATGCATTAAGTCTTTTACCAATTCATACTTTTCTAGCTTGTAACCACTGATCTGATATCCATAGTCTATTAAGATACTGATCTTTAAGATGCAGATGCTTTTACAAATTTCAAACTGACACAGCACTTAAAAAACTGAGTGCTTATATTACAGTTTCTTCACTCCCAACTGCAGGTATAAGAGTACATTTTTTAGATTACATTGTACTAAGTTTAGGAAAGTCCTCTTTAACTGTCCAACTACATGTCTTTATCATAACGTTGTACCAGATCATGAGTGTGCTCGCACAAAAGTTAAAACTTCAAGGGCAAATTATGCAAATGAAGAGGGGAGACATAATAAAAGACTAAAGACTTTTAAAAAAATAATTTTAAAAAGTAAACTCAGATTTTATTTTAAAATAAATATTTTGCTCAGCTGAAAACCACACATCAATTACATTGATAAGTTCATCATTCAGAGTCTTTTCTTTCAACAGTCGACAACTGTACATATTCCTAAACCAGTCTTCATCTTACATTGCATTGTAAATCATGGCTCCCAGCCAGACATTGTGCAATGCCATCCGGGTAGAAATATGATGTAACCCAATAATAACAAAAGAAAAGGTTCCCAAAATATGTTTACAACACAGAAAGTTCTCTCCAAAGCAACCTTCCTAAGAAACACACAATCAGAGAGAAACAGAATAAAGCATGTGAGGTAACTAAAGACGCTGAACTGCCTTGGTGACAAAATTCAATCTCCAACTCCAAGCTTAATCCTCAATTTTTTTCAGCAGTGAGGTTACATTTGGTCAGTAATATAAGCAGTATCTGGAGTCAGCAGATCTTTACATAACAGGAGTCAGCAGATCTTTGGTCTTCAGTGACCATAGGGATGTTTTGCTGTTTGGGAATTGTTAGTCCTTTCTCAAGCTTTTATTTCATTTTATTAAATGACCTGATGAATTTATATTCTCTGAAAAATTAAAGAGTTTATACTGTATTTCATATTTATTAGAGTTAATTATTATTAAAGGGTTATTTTCTGACACATCCATTTAGAAACCACATTTATCATTGTTCTTATTTTAATTAAAATTGTGCATGGCTCATGTTAATTTCAAACATATTGCAAACAATAATGCAGTCTCAGATAGGCTAAATGTTCTTAATTAGATGTAATAAAATAGTGCTTCCGAGGCTCTGTATAATACTGTATAGTAAATAGTATTTATTTATATTTATATGGTGATATGTATTTACAATTTAAACCTGCTGAAAGAACAATTTTAATATTATAACCTCATTTTATTATTATTTAACAAATAAGAACTTTGAAATCACAACATATTTTGTACAAATAAAAGATGCATTAAAAACACTGTGTCATAAAGCCTTTTTATGATTAAATGTTATCAGGCTCTGGGTGTGTTCTGGCATTTCCAGTCAGTGACCTTCACCAGTGTAAATGTACTGAATCGATCAAAGCTCTGGCATTGGTTACTCCTGGATCTCTAGGTAATGTTTAATAGGTGCTATTAATATGTCATGAAGACCCACTGCATTGCTACTTGTTGAAATTTTAGTTACTGTGTTTAGTATAAAGTTGTCAGGCATGTAGTTATCAGGAAAAAAAATAAAAATTTAAATTTTCTAATTTGTAAATTTGAACATTTAATGTGTAGCTTGTAATTTATCAATATTGTAAGTTGTATTTTATTAGTATACGGTCAGCAGCAACTTTCATATACAAGAAAAGAAGAGAAAATAAAAATAATAATTTCTGGTAAATTAATTAAAAAATAAAATAAATAAATAAATAACAGCAATTGGTAAACTGTTGCAGAATTTTACTTTGTTTAAAGGGGAAAAAAGAGAAAATATATTATATAGAGAAAGAGAAATATAAAGAGAGTATAGTAATTCCATTGCAAAAGCAATGCTTTTTGGAATATGTATTTCTTGCGCCTAAAGACTTCGTGTAGGCTTCATGTAGATTCGTTTCCTTTATGTTTTTTTTAATACGATTTCATGAAACAAGTCCAAATCATAGTAAGGCAAAGAAAACCAATGACTACAAGGTTTAAAGGAAACATTGTGCATCCAAATGAATCGGTTCTTATTACTGATCTGTAATCCCGCAATGAACAGACAGAGCAAGAGAAAAGAAAATGGTATTATTAAAAAAAAATAATAGTGCATGAGTTTTGGAACGTCTAAATACTTTTGCAATTGGCCCTGAGCCTTTATGTTTCATTATAGGGTGGTAGTTTCTTTTATCAAAGATAAACTTAACAAATATTTGAGTAGCTTGTGCCAGTTATTGAAGTGACCTCAAAACGGGTAGATGGTTGCAAAACTGGGTGAGGAGAGCTATTTTTATGCCTCACACACACGCACACAGCTCAGATTCAGAGGGATGTGCAGTACTAGACCCCGGGGAAATATCAGCCTTATTATAATACAAATAATAAAGCCTATAATGATTCAGTGAGTCACGGGGCACTCGGTGATGAGTGATGATATGTTACTGAACTTGGACAGATCGTTATTAACATCTGACTACGTCCTATTTTGGGCCTGTGTCTGATCTTTTGGCGGAATCTCGTTATGACACGTTTTCCCCACGCTCGTGCTGGAGTGCGCAGTGCGTGAAAACCTCGCGCGCGTCATTTTGCTAAGGGATCTACAGCCTACATACCCAGCACGGTCACGCTCTTGACGTCTCCCCGCTCCAGCATGTGCGAGTCCAGGATCCGGTACCAGCCGTTCGGGTAGACCGGAGGCAGTTCCCCGGTCTTGCGCCTCCGCCGCACTTCGTTGGCGGCACGCGCTCGGGAGCGCCCGTCCTCCGCGACGTATCCCACATCGTCGGGACTCCGCAGCAGCTCCAGGGGAGCGAACAGGAGCCGGTAGAGCCATCCCGCCGCCAGGAGCAGCGCGCCCGCCAGGATGCACGCCGCGGCGCGCACCGGAGCTCCGGCCAGGCCGGTTTTCCGCCACAGCTCGGGGTAACCGTACCCGCTGTCCAACAGCACGTCGGACGGGTCTCGCACGTGCATCAGCACGGTGGCGGTGAAAGCGATCGCGACCCCGGCGAGCACCTTGACGAGTTGTGAGCTCACGGAACCCTCCATGATGCAGCTCGATCAGTGCATGTCACACTGCTGTCACACTGGCGTAACGATCAATTACCGACAAAACGCTGGTGCCTCTCTTTGTGAGGCGTGACGTCACGCCTTTCCCCAATACTGTATTAGAATGTAACCTAGGTGAGACGCGAGCGTTGTTGTGTTTGATGCATGCATCAAGGTCGCCATTGTTCCTGTTACTACAACATTTATTTGTGTGCCCAGAGAAAAACAACAGCAAATCTCTTAAAATGCACACTTAGAAATAAAGGCACATTACTGTACTTGTATAGCAGTGTCATTAATTGTGAATATTCTCTATGTATTTATAGGAAACTGCATGTGGTGGCAGGAATTAAAGGTTGTGCACAAAAGTAAGA
Organism: Clarias laeviceps; assembly: GCA_030014305.1. Taxonomy (NCBI): domain Eukaryota; kingdom Metazoa; phylum Chordata; class Actinopteri; order Siluriformes; family Clariidae; genus Clarias; species Clarias laeviceps. Next base: position 23,973,920 of record JAQMYJ010000011.1, on the reverse strand, counting down.
GGCAATAAAAATTACAGATTGGTACCTTATATTTCTGACACTGTTTTAAACAAGTTTTAATTTGACCAAGATTTGAGAAGTTTTAAGTCTTCTAAATTGGTCTTTGTTGCTATCCACAGTGGCTCATTTTACTGTACTGTAATTTGTCTCAAAGCATCCTGGACAATGGTGGAGGACTTTGGATGGAATATTCTGCCATTTAGAGCAATTTCTGCTCTAAAAAAATGCACATTTTGAAAACCAAATCACATACATCAACAGAAGCTGTTAAATTTATATTACAATTTTAGTTACAAGCACTATATTTAAATTATAAAGGAAAGGTAGTGCTCCCTGCTGCAACAATATAGAGCCATTAAAGGTTCAATATATAATTATTTTCTTAGTATGGGACAAGGGTGACAAGACACCATCTTTTTTTGAATATGGCCAAAAATAGTGATCCATCTGAAATGTACAGTAGTGTGTATCATGTGCATTAAGTTTGTCTGGCAGGTTGATACACACAGAACTTCATGCTGAAGTTTAGAAAAAAAAAATTTCAATATGTTTCTATATACTTCATAGATAAATATTGTTCTGTGCATTTTTTGAGCTAGATTTTTTTTTTTGTCACTCTTCTACAGTTCTACAGTATGTAAAACTTATAACAGTGTTTTTACACCTTTAAAAATTCAGGAACTATCCAAAGAACCCCTGAAGAATCCCTTATGAATCCTCAGCATGGCTTATTTAATTAAATTTTTACTCAAAGTATTTTGAAAGCAAGGTAATAAACAATATATTTTTGAATACAAGTGATAAAGTAATAAAAGTAATAAAGACTTGATTACCCCACCCTGTCCTTTTTCTCTGTTACCAAATTATGAAGCACATCCGTAATTCAAGAAAGGAAAAAACAAAGGAAAAAATGCAAACAATTTGGTTTATTGAATACAGTTAATTGTCTGTGACTGAACGATGAGTCATAACAGTGATAAATGCAAACAGAGCTATGGAGAATTTCAGTTAAGACTGGGAAAACCCATGTAGGTGACGCTCCAGAAGTGAACGAAGCGAGCTCTCATTTTCTGCTTGATAGAGTTTTTACCCATGTCACTATTGATGTCCGCATACTGGTAGCCATTACTCAACTTGGGCCATGCTACGGGAACGTCCGACTCACCAATGTTGGGGTCACTGAGCAGGGCAAAGAGAGGACATGAAATACAAAATTATCAACTTGCTGTGGTGGACAAGTCATAAACCAAGCAACAGCTTCCCAGTCCCGTGATTTTGTCGCTCTAAGACCTAATTGACGAAGGTGAAAAAAACATTAGCTTGCATTTAGGAAATTCTATAATCTAGCATATTGTGTTTGGCTAACATCTATTCATATGTCTGTTCGATGCACATCAATTTGTTCACAGCTGCTCATGGATTTTTAGCAGAAACAGTGCTTAAACACAGTGCTGATCTCTTTCAGGCTCATGTTGTGGTAGTGCATTACCCAGATCTGGCAAAGTTGGTCCAGTAAGCGATCATGTATTTGGAGACACGGCGATGCTTGGGCATGTAAGCCAGGGGAGTGGTGAAAGGCTTTCCAAACACATACTGCAGGTCGTCAGCATGGTCAGCCCCCATCCAGCTGGGATATGCTGGCAGGCGGCTGGGCTCTGAGAACAGGTACGAATACGTACGTCCTGTCCTGAAAGGACGAAAGAATAAATTTAATGAAACGGGTGATTTAATTAAAGATCTAATGTCAGTAAATGTTTAGCTATCCTGGTAATTTTAAACGATCAGATCACTTTATGGTAAGTCAAAGAAATGCTTGCTACTCGGAAATGAGCAAGATTAAAAAAAAAAATATATATATATATTTTAGGCCAGAGGGAACTTTCCACTTTTGTTTACATTGACAAGAATAAGAATTCACCCACTTGGCATGTTGGGCATGTAAATACAGAGCCGTCTGTGTTGGCACCAGGAAAGTGTAGTCAGTCTCGATCTCCACAATTGTCTTTTTGATATCATTTTTACCAGGACTGGTTCCCCAGTTAGAGGTGTACTGCTCATAAGCTGCTGAAGCTGCTTCTGCACCTTTATCACTCGTCAAAGCAGTCAGGAGGTTTTTGACATCTTCACTGTGTGAGAAAAAATACAAAAGAAGACATTCTTGTTTCCATAGTAACAGCTTCGACTTGCATATTTTCCTATAACGGTATTCCAGAAGTGTCTTGTTCCTTACATATTATATCGTACACTCTTGCTAAAAGTTGTTCAATATTGGATTTTTGCTTTGTCTCTTAAAATCTTTAAAATATCTACGCTTAAACCTGTAACAGTGTATTCTTATAAGCCAGAGTAATATGAGAGCTGATACGAGAAGCAATTTAAGAATGTAAGAACGTAAGACCCATAAACTATCCAAAGAATCCTTGAAAAAAAAAAAAAACGGAATAAGAGTTGACTAAATTATTTATCCAGTGCAACACATAAAATCCAAAGACCAGAACACTACAATGGGAGAAGATGTTTCTTACACAGGCGTGGGCTGAAGCGGCTGGTTGATGGAAGGAATATCAAAGCCAGTGAAAATGTGCCCGTCCATGTCATTAACTCCACCAATATAGTCGACGTCAGCAGCGTTACTGAACAGTGTGCTGGGGTCAGCGGGGAGGAAATCACCGTCAATCACCGGGGAGAGGGCCAGGTTTTTCACAATGGGGTCTAAAAGAGGATTTTACACTTAATGATGGGAACTCATGTTATCTCTTTAATTGCTTCCAAATCCTACTCCTGGATTACCAACATACGAGGGGCGTTCAAGTGAAACCGGGACTTTTGATTTGCCGTTGGCGACAAATTATATGTCAATTTTTTAAGGATCAGATGTCTCACTTGTTGAATGTTCATGGAAATGACTGCAGTGGTCTCGGTGACACCTCAGCCAGGATCATAATTTTTTACGGACATACAACCTTCTTTAAAAACGTTTTCATTATCAAAATGTTTTACTGCAGCTAAGAGCCTTATTACTGTACTGTGCTTGAAGTCTCGCCTTCATTCATGAGAAATGTTATCACAAGTCCCGGTTTGACTTGAACGCACCTTGTAAATATTTTTGCTTTTCATGTTGTACAACATTTAATTCAACAAATCAGGTCATTAATAACAAAAGATTAGATTAGAATAACTAATCTCTGTAACTATAGTTTGTACAGTATAAGTGCTTACTTGTTGCAGAACCATCCAGGTTAAGTGTTCCAGCAAGAGTTATCTCGACTGAGTCAGTCATCTTCAGACAGGCTCCCATGCTCTGATCTGTGGGACAGCCCACTTTCTTAGCAACCTAGCAGCATTTAAAAGAAACATTTTAATTTTCAACATCTTACAATTATGCTATTAGTTTAACGGAACATGATTTGCTCATGATTGCAAACTTTTGTCACATACAGTAGTGTCTCTAATAAATATATTACATTAGCCTATATATAATCAGCATGTGCAAGAAACAATTCATTAATAAATATTAAATTAGGTTCTGAACTGGGGTAGCAAGGCTGAGTGGCAGTTGCCATCTTAGGCCACCAACCTGCCCACACCTATGTCTCTGGATAAAATAACAAAGATCACTATAATATTCCAGGATATTCTGTTATAGACAGAATTATCATGTGACACACAGTATATTGATTATCATGGTTACCTCTTCAGCATAGGCTCTAGGATTTCTATTAACAGCCCAAGGACATAGAGCAACACCACTCTGGGAAATAGCTCTGCGAATCAAGCCTTTGTTGTGTGGAGTCAGCATCTGTGTAAACACACACACACACACACACACAAACATTTCAACTCACATAGGAAAAACGCATAACCATACACAATATGGAATCAAAAGTGAAACAATCCAGTTTACACTGTACCTGAAAGCTCACACTGGCTGCTCCGGCAGATTCTCCAAAGATAGTAATGTTGTTTGGATCTCCTCCGAAAGCCTTAATGTTCCTGTGAACCCAAGCAATGGCAGCGTGCTGATCCCAGAGACCATAGTTTCCTTAAAAAAAACAAAAAAAAACAGGGTGTGGTCAATCACAATTGTAATTTATTGTAATCACAATAATATTTTTCATAAACGATTCTAGGAGGATAATTCAGGTTGCTTTAAATAATGTAGATCTTTAAAGATCATTCATAGCACTGTTGAATTCCTAATTCTGATTGGTTAGAAGGTGTTGTTCCATTTCCTGTAAGAACAGCTTTGACAATAGGGGCAGCTGCAATCTAAATCACAGTAATATCAGTTCGTACCAAAAATGTAATTATTGCTCCGGTGGAAAATAGTTATTGTGTTTATTACGTCCACAACAACAATGGGTAAGAAATTATGCAAATAAATCAAATCAAATTAATTGCCATTGATACTCACCGGGCAAATCCGCATCTCCAGTACTGAGAAAACCAAGCGCACCGACACGATAATTCACAGTGACCACAATGACGTTTCCCCGGTCAGCAATCTCATCTCCATCGTACAGGTAGTTATCAAGGAAGTTGGCCCCCATTGAGCCACCGACCAAGTAGCCACCACCGAAGAAGTAAATCATGACAGGGAGGCCGGTGGAAACTAGAAAGGAACACATTATTACACTATAGACATTGCATTAGTCCTCAGAATGACTCCTTGTCCTAGTGGCTAATAGTATTCTTACTTGAACGGCCTTGTGGTACCCAGATGTTGAGGTACAGGCAGTCCTCGCTGCCGCGGGTTCCACTCTGAATCAAGTTCAGCTGCAGGCACCTCTTAGGAAAGTCAACGGCCTTCAAAACACCTGCACAGAAACAGCTGGAGGAAGTTGGCCCGCAGAAATAATGAAATAAATGGCACTGTCGCATTGCACCTCCAGGGTCCGGGTTCGAGAGTGAGTGAGTTAAATAGTATCTGTGTCTGGATTGTAACTTTTTTTTTTGCAACTCAAATAAAGTGAAAAATGTAGCACATGCTTGATTATTAGAAGGGAGAAAGTCGATGAAAGAAGCAGTTACACTCACCAGTCCAGCCCGGATGAGGAGTCGGTTTCTCGAATCGGACTGGTTGTGCGGCGAACGGGACCCCTTTAAAGACATCCATGTAGCGGAAGAGTCCTACTTTATGATTCTTCCCCTCAACCAACCCTCCCTCTGTGTATACAACTCCCAGCTATGGCATACACATTTAGGAGACAGCATTAATTTTTTTAACTCCCACAGAATATGGCCAGTTATTTTTTTTTATCTATAATTGATAGAATACCTTTTTGAGGTAAAAAACTAACACCATATTAAATAAATTTTAGTTTTGAACCAATGTGACAGTTGCACTTTACAATATGTTTTATTAAACTTTTTGGGAAGAGAATACATAAAAAAAAGTTGTCAAAATTATAATTGTCAAATTTTATTTACAGACAGTCATTGAACATATTGACTCACCGAAGATGCACTTGCAGAGCTCATAAAAAGCCCCAAAACCGCTAAAATTCCCACCACAGCCATATTTACTCTCTGAACAGCAGTAAAACCAAGAATTGTTATTTTGCCTTATATATAGATACATATATCTGCTCATATCTCTGCTCGGCAAAATTGGCATAGCGCTATTTGTATTTCAAGGGCCAACACATGTCTCCTTATCTTTAGTTCTCATGGTACAAAAAAAATAATAAAATAATCTAGGAAGCAAATATCTTTGCTCTTACAACATTAAGAGGGTCCTCTTTCAAACTGAGAATGTGATCACCAAGTCAAATACAAGCCTTGGTAGACTTTATTAAAGCTTAACACTTACTGTACACATCAGCTAGAGAACATAGCATTGTTAGAAGGAGTCTCCAGTGTCCTCCAGAGTGCTTTGTAACAAATAGACGTAAATGGTTCAACATTCAGCATTTTTGTCTTATTAAATTCACCAGGAATTCACAACTACATCACAAATACAGGCTGGGGATTAAAATGTTTTTTAGAGGGTTTATAAATGTTTTTATTAGAAAGTACATGATGATGATGTTTTGTGGATGTGGTAACAGACACCATACTCGTTGTCTTCCTCTAAATTTTGCTCCTGTCACTGACACTATTGGGACTGTAGGAACTGGGAATACTGTGTATCCATAAAATGGTGTGTTACATTATGAAATTGGAGAAAGTAAAAGGTCTGATAATTGCCTGCCAGCTTACATCTGTGTCTCGTTCTCTATAAAACACACCTGCGGCATTTCCAAGTAATTTGTGCAGCCTTATCTCTTTTTAGTTTCATCAAGGAAATGCAGATAAGCAAGGACTAATAGTATGCACGAGTTCAAATATGTCCTGATCTCCCTCATTTATTTCTGTAAAATGATTACTAAGAAATGTAGTCATACTTTTATTATTACAGTATTTACACCACATATCTTTTAGCAGTTAGTGTCAATTCACACTCGACATTTCTCAATCAGCCTTTGAGCAAGTAATTATTTTTAAAAAGACATTTATTTCTTTTCTAAAAAATATACCTCTTCCACATTCAACAGGTAACTTAAATAGAATGAGGATCACAATTATAGTTTATATGTAATCAAGCATTTCTGTCTCCATTTCATTTTCACTCCCATCAGGCTTGAAATCTTCATCGTCATCGTCATCATCATCGTCTTCATCCTCGTCAATGTCCTCAATTTTACGTCCGGCCCGGACAGGCCTCAGCTTCGGGGAAGACAAAGCTGCAAAAAAAAAAAAAAAAAACTTTTTTTGTACATGTATGTAGAGCTGTATGGAAAGGTTTAGGTATAGTTTATGCCACGTTACATATAAACTTCTGAGTTAAGAACTGTCCAACGCTTTATTAAATCCTGGAGTGATGGTGCTCAATCATCAATTTCACCGAAAAACGTGGTCAGAATTTTCTTTTTAATGATCACTTAAACACTAGGTGAAGCTCGATCAAGAGTACAAATCAGGTAGTGAAATAAAAGCATTTCCACACACTGCAATAAGAACTCTTAGGATTTGGAGCATAAAGATTACATAGCGTCCACTGGACAAAGCTCTGGAGACAGTGTTTTGATCTGGGGTTGCTTCAGTTGCTCAGGTCTAGACTCAGTAACGTTATGTGGCAATAAAATAAAGTCAGCTGACGACCTGAATGCACTGAATCACCAGGTTATCACATCTATGGAGTTTTTCTTCCCTGATAGCACAAGTATATTCCAGGACTTAAATTGTAAATGAGTGGTTCTGGGAGTACGAGAAATCATTTTCACACATGGATTAGACACCACATCGCGCAAAATATTGTAAGGAAAATATTACTGTGCCAATTTTTGGTCAGGCAGTGTGATAGTGATATTTTTAAATTAAATGCAATTTTTGACTTTTTAAAATTAACCTCTAAGAGTATATTTCATCATTTTATTAAGCTATATGAATATTCAAAACATTGACATTGTCATCTTCACAAAGTATGCAAAAGATACTATTCTGGTGTACAGATTTATCCTGAGTAAAACATTAATCCTAGGCACCAATACATCCCAATAAAAGAATTGTTCAATCAACAGCAATAACCCGCTATCTCATAAGTCTCAATATCAGACCCGAATGTTCCAATAGCATAGGAAAAAATGCAGGTGCGCCTTTTGGATCCTGAATAGCAGTCAATATTCAACCAACCTAATGCAGTGAAATTTAAAACAAATGTGTACCTGAATGAAAACTATTTTATTCTATCCTATTACTGTTGATCAATTAATTACAATGAACAGCTAATGTTCAGCTAATGCACATTATTCTTTTATTTTATTACTTTTTATTTACTTTTTTAAAAACATGCCCTCACGGAAGGTTCACAGGGCATCTGGGTGAGAACAGAGATATGCTTCAGAATATGAAAAAAAAAAAAAAAAAAAATGCACATGAGCCTAAACCAACAGATGCGTGTGCCAAACACTTACAAGGTCTTTTAGCTCGTGCCACCTGCATGATCATGGAGGACAGGATGTTTCGGAGCTCGTCTGCAGTCCTCGGCAAACACCAGCCGTCACGCTCGTCACACACTTCCTCCTTCCCGTCATTTTTATGAATGATGCTTTTAATTCTGGCAGGGCAATCATAAAGAGACATGCCAGCAAGTGTGTGTAAGACTTATCTAAATACTGTAGATGCTTAGACATTTTCTGTAACAATTTTTATTACATAAAGTATTTTCTCACTGATTTAAAAGACTGGGCCTTACTTCTCTATATCCAGATCACACATCTGGTAAAACATCTGTCGGTACGGTGGTAACATTCCCTCACGGAATATGTAAACTGACTCCTGAAATATATGAAATATCAATCAGACATATTTTTAAAATGTCATCGTGTGCCATGGATTATTTTCATTTGCCATATTTTATTGTATAAAGCAAAGCAACATATAATACTCTATTGAACCACAATTCTTTTTTTAACATTCATTTCCATAATGACACGTTAGACCAGGATACTGCATATGACATACGACAGCAATGTTAAAAAAACATAAAGACAAAGTTTGGAGCTAGTATTTACTTTAAGAATGTATTTGGATGAAGATGGTAGAGAGCTTGATGAACCTTCCTGGGTGATGTCCTTCACACTAGCTGCTTGAGGAACTAAATGTGAAAGCGGGAGAAAAGAAACTATGAAATAATATGCATTCCATATTACAGACCCATTGTTACAGACCCAAACTGAACAAATGCATAGTGAGTGAACATTACAATGTTTACCACAAAGAACAGCAGAATTTAAAAAATGTTTTAGTCAAAATACTGGAGGAACAGACAACATTACTATCATGGTTCCCTTAAAACAACAACCTTTATGTTTTTCCTCACCTGCCTTGTTGACCGCAGTTGGAAGAGTGTACTGGTAGGCACTTCTTTTAGCCTTTACTGGTATATCATTAAAATTATGTCCTATGAAGAGTGACAGCGAGAAAAATAGAGAGATGGAAAAACAAAGCATGCTATAATTAAACAAACAGTACCAGTTAAAAAATTAGACATAACTAAACCGCATTCTGTTGAAACAATGCTGAAGGCGTCTAAAATATACAATAATTTCCTTTGAACAGTTGATATTGAGATGTATTTTGCAAATGCACTCGACACAATACTGTTTTGCAAGAACTATTCCTGAACAGCTGATATTCGTGTCTTAAAATAACAACTGACTGTTACTGTTGGTGTTGGCTCTTAATGACCTAAAATCTCCAGTTTTGTTCAAGAATGTAGAAAACAAAATCACTAAACTAAGAACATTGAATTAGACTGGTAACGTTATATGTTTTAAACAAGGAGGGGGTCAATGCGATCACTGGCACCTAGATATTTTATTAGTCTGTTTCCAATAATTGTATTTATTTACTTATTTAAATAATATATGGTACAATGCAGACTGATAGAACTGATACATCCATATTGAAACAGCATTCTGCCTGAATCCAGGCTTTACAGTCCTGCTGAAGTCCTCACCATGTCTCACTCCACAGCGGATTCTGAAGTCCAGAACCTGGTAGATTTTGGCCTCTGGGTGCTTACGGGGATCGTAACCAAACCTCACCCACAGGCTTCTCCATGGCCCGGTCAACTGATGCACATACAATGATAAGATTCAATATAATTCAGTGCATTTTACAAGGTATGACAGGTACACCACAGCACTGTTCAGCACTCTCCATTCCTATATATAGAGGCAATTTTGCATTGAATATTATTTATATTAAAAGCACTTGTTTTAATACACAATTGCTTCTGTACTAACCTGCACTCAATTTGTATAGTGTACAGTCCATATAAACATGTATTGCTAGCAAAGAGAGGTTTACAAAAGAAGTCGCCAAAGTCAGTGTTTTAGGATTGCGTGCTCTGCATTTTGTTTAATGCTATATACACACACATCACAACTGAATATGGTGCTTAAAGATATAATACAATGTGACTTCCTTTTGAAATGTCAGATTAGAATTTGACAGAATGAGACAGCCTTCTTTCGCTCACCATGTAATAAGCCAGAAAGGGGAGCAGAAGCTTCAGCTTCTCGGGGTGAATGTTGATGTTGGCTTTGACGGCGTTCCGGGACCATATGGGCCGTCTATCAAACAGCTGTGAGCAAGAACACAGTCACAAATAACTATACATACCACAAAAACTTAAATTGTGTGGTTCTGAGCTGACATATTATCACATGTCATAAGGGGCTTTACTTGATTTCATACATTTGCTGTTCATAGTATTAGCTGTTTGCTGATTAAATCCAAATGCAACTCTAAATAAGTGCTAAAAAGTGCTAATATGTGCTAATATTAAAAACATAAATATGTGTTATAACTGCATAATTTGATTAATATATATATTAATATATATATATATATATATATATATATATATGTATACAGTATAAGCTATATGTGTATTAGAACTCACCTTCCTCATTTCCTCTTCTGCCTTGACATCACTGGGGTGCATCCCATTTTTCTGCCAGTTTATTCTAGCAGCCTCTAGAGGCTCAGTGGGAACAGTTTTATCTTCAAAACTCACAAAAATGGCGTTGTGCGCTCTCCGGGCTCGATTCGGACCGATCAAGTTCTCTTTGGAAAGCAAATGCATAGGGTTTCCTTCTCTGTAAATTTTTAAATGATGAGAGTGATGGACATTATTTGAATGCAAAGAAATCATCATTATGCAATATATTCAGACATTAGACTGTTAATCCCAGTTAAATAATGAACCGGTTAAACTCTAAAAGTAACATCATTTTTGTATTAGGAATAGTAGACGTTCATGTAGATGTGCTGTCTGACGGCTAGCTATACAAAAAAAGTTATACAAAAAAAATTTTGCATAATGAAACTCTTATAATTTGTGATGCAAAAACACTTACATTACACATGCTATAATTTCCGAAACAGTTTCAAATTGTTTACCGGTGCAGTAATCATTATCACACTATATCAGCGTGACCATTTTTAGAAATCCTTTTAACAGGATTTAATAATAAATGTGTTTGTAAATTGACTTTTATGCATTTTAATGTTTTTATTTTTTTACCAATAAGATTATGTGCATGAATCCAAAACTTTTTGGGACTTAACCGGATGTTGTGTTTACCTGTGTGCAACATCTGGCCGGTAGTAGTAATCCACCGGGTTGTCCAGACGAGAAAAGATAGGAGGAGGGAGGAAGAGCGGCACAGGTTGGTCAAAGAACTCCTTCTTTTCAGGTTTACGCAAAATGACTTTGTCATACAGAGAGACCTGGGATCCGTCAGCCTCTCTGTGCATTCCCAGGTACTGGAAATCTGCCATTCCTTCACAAAAAATAAACAGGTTCAGTTGTAAAATTTTAGGTTTGGTTGTGAGATTTATTTACTTATTTATTTTCCATAAAATACAAAAACCTTGAAATTTATACGTAGTGTCTATGAGGCCCAGGATCTCCATGAAGACGTGAGACTCCCCGCTGCGTCTGTTTGTTCTTCGGCGCACTCGGATCAGCAGGTTGGTGGAAGAATAGCGATTGCCACATAGAGGGTGACAGAATGGGTCCTTGGGGCGGTACCGCAGCTCTAGCCTTTTGGACGAGTCTCCATACGTCTACATAAAAATTTTAAAGGGAGAGAAAATTTGTTTGTTTATTATGAGGGGGGTATCAAAAAATGTCAAGGCTAGTTTTGTAGCGCCAACAGCTGGCAGCACAAGGCTGCAAGAACAATCACAGGGCGCACCAACCTTCATAAGTCAGTGTGCCAAAAGACATCGTCCTGTGTACATCGGAAGCTGTGCAACTGGTGCTATTCTAAGCACGTATATTACCACATCATACAAGTTAGAACAAAGAACGAACATGAAATTCTGCCTGAAACAGGGAAAATCTGCCACAAAGACGTTTGACATGAGCAAGTTTACAGCGATGCCAAAGCAGGTCCAGACTGAGTGCATGCTCCTCATCTTTTTTGACATTCGCTACATTGAGAATTGGGCCAGACTGTCAATAGAGAATTCTACTGCCAGGTTTTAAGGTGTCTGAATTTTTTTGATAACATCTCTTAGAATACTGTACCCAATACATTCCAATAGTCATGTTGTCTGAAACCTACAACTACTACAAACACTGGAGACTCCTTCCAAACATGATAAACAACAGGCAAATTCACATCGTGTGTGTACATGTTTAAATTCCTCAGATGTCTTTTAGAAACGTACACAATTAAAGATTTTTTAAATTAAAACAGTGATAAACAATCACCTTGGACAGCCCCTGCTCCCCTCCAATGGTTTCCAGCATTTTGTCAACATTATTAACCAAACCCGGATATTCAACACAAACCAGTCTGGTCTCTGATAACGGCAGCGTTGCGGAGTCTTTACTTTTACACTCAGCTTCCGTGTCTGAAGGAGCTGCGTTTACTGTCGCGTTCATTGTTATTACACTATTCAATTAACCGAACACACTCATATCAACATATTCACTGTCATCAGCGTAAAATGCCGACTAATAAAACGTTCCGGGTGGAAACTGTACTAAATCTGCATAGTTCCGACATCGACCAAAGAAACCTAGATAAATCAGGGTGTAATAAAATGTTTTTAATGTCTGCAAATCCAAACTAAATTCCTTTTTAGATTTATTTTTTGAGAATACTGACTAAGCCTTTAGTAAAAAAAAAAACATTAAAACCCCATGAATTATGTTTATGTTTATGTTATTTTGAAAATCCTGGAAACCTGTCAGTTTCTATAAATGTTGCCAGATTGCGACTTTTAATTACCAATTTATTTTTCAGTCAGCTTTTTCCTCAGAAATCACAAGCATTTGCCTAACTTAAGCAATTTGCTCTCCTTTAGTTAAGTTAAGCACCATTTTATAACTTTCTAGGAATATTTTCATTTCGTTTTGGGAAACGTAAACGTTCCTGCATGGTTACATGTAAAACTGAGAAGCTTTAGTTCTCTGATGCTGCTGCTTTTAGGTGCTGTGTACAAGAACAAGAACAAGGTTTGATTCCTGACCCTGGATTCGATTAGAGACCGTTGGTCCTTGTTGAACTACAGAGGTTCCTAGATGTATGGCTGGATTCTCTAAACAATCAAAGGTTGGTGCAAGGTTATTTACAACATATGGAATCATTTGAAGAACAGATTTGAGCTATTTTAATGATGATGTTGGTGATAAATTGTATTAAATATTATTATTAGTAGTAGTATTATTAATAATAACAACAACAACAACAACAATAATAATAATAATAATAATAATAATTAAATTCATAAAATTCAGTTACATTTATTAATTCATCTTTTATCCAGAACAGGGTCACAGGGGCCTGGATCCTATCCCAGAAAAGTTCGGACGCAAGGTGGCGTACACCCTGTCTAATTATATATAGTTCTTTTTTCTTTTTGCTGTAAAAAATGCTGTAAATCAATGTACACCTGTATTCATTCACTAAACATATTTAATTTTTTACATTTTATGGCATTTAGCAGACACCCTTATTCTCATTATACATATGAGAAGTTGGTGGTGTTTGAACCTGGGACCTTCCGATCAGCAGATCTACCTCTGATCCTTATATATTATATTATATTATATTATATTATATTATATTATATTATATTATATGTTTATATACTGTATATATACTGTATATATACTCAGCAAAAAAGAAACGTCCCTTTTTCAGGACTGTGTATTTCAACAATAATGTTGTAAAAATCCAAATA
>JAQMYJ010000011.1:23946321-23960068 GCA_030014305.1 Clarias laeviceps | reverse complement strand
TATTTACACATTAAGTTTACTGAAAGTAAAAACAGTTGAAAGTCAGAGGACGTTTCTTTTTTTTGCTGAGTATATTTTCCATATACAGTATATTCTATATCTTACATATTACATATATTTGTATTTAATTCAAATGTCCCAAATACAAATAATAAACCTAAATATGTTTCCGGTTAAAAAACGATTACTGGGATCAAATTTACACAAACACCAACATTTTATTTATTTATTTCAAGATCAATAATATGATCATTATTGTTTATGTTTGACCAACCTGGCAACCCTGGGTTCAGCAGGCCGACAGTCGCTTCCTGCGCTTCAGTGGAGACAAACACTGCTCAGACAAAATGGTAAGAATTTACAGTCTAGCCAGGTTCATGCTAAGAGGATTTACGGTGTCAAAGTGCGCATATAACAGTAAATCCCCTAATGATTGAAAATTGCAATTTACCGATGACCGACAATATTTTTAGCCTGTAGCTAGTTAGCGAGCTAGCTGGTTAGCTTCATCCACATTATCACATGACTACAGAGCTAACTGTGGAGTTAAGCTAAGTGTTCCCTTCTCAAGGCGTCATTTACTGCAAAGCTGCTTTGTATGAAGGTTTAATCCCAGGTTCGTTGCTAAAGCATTATTAATATTATTTGGATTGTGGCATCACTCAATTTAAAATATAAAAATAATCACACTCCCAGATACTCGGCTAACTCCGGCTAACATCATAACATGGTCAGTTATTTCATCAGAATATATGTTCTTAACTCTGATTAAACCATAAGGGTTTGGGTTTCTCTTGTCTGAGCCTCCATTTATCACAAAAGAATCTCAAGATTTGGAACACGTTGACACTCTTCAAGATGAATTGTGAAATATTTTATTCTGGACATGTAGTGGAAAAAGCAATATCAGCGTGTTTTTAAACACAGAACTGTTCATATAATATTAGACACAGTGGTTAATTGGATGTTTGAGTTTAAAACAGGAACTAAACATTGCCAAGACTTTCCCATGATTGGTTAAGACAAAATAAATAAAATCATAATCCAGCCTGAATGACTTGCATGTTCATCTAAATAATTAATCTCCACAGACATCCAAGAGTTACTTTACAAAAAAATAAAATATAAAAACACCCTAGTTTAGTCCTTATGTCTGTTTAGCTCTGGTATCTCTTCATCTGCGCTAACAGATCAGCTTCCCAAAATTAAAATTCTACTGTTTCTGCTGTAACTACATTGTATGGCGGCGTTGCATTTAAATTATATATATCATATTATTTTTTGCATTAATTATAAGGATTTATATCCAAGCCATATTCGCATATTACGAGGGTGAGTCAAAAACTATCCGCATTCTGGCTGTAGAATTTATTTTAGTTACATTTTAGCAAAGACAAATACATAATTTTTGGCATAATCTCCTCACATTTCAATACTCTCTGTCCATCCGTCAACAAGCTTTCGTATTCAATCGCTGAAAATGTTTTAGGCTGAGCTGCGAGCCACGAATGCACCGCTGTCCTTACTTCTTCATCAGAAGTTGATCTTCATTCTCGTAGGGCTGCTTTCAGGGGAACAGGTGAAAGTCAGATGGATAAAGATCAGAACTATGGGGAAGATGCTTTAACACCTCAAAACATGTCGACAGTGTGGGCAGAAGTGTGAGGATGTGCATCATCACACAAGATCACAACGGCCCTTGGATACCAGTCCTCTGCTTTTAATCTGAGGTTTAGGCTTCAGCTCTTCAATAAGCATCTTACTATACTGAGCACTATTGATTGTTCAATCTTTTTCATGATAATGTTTCAATACTGGTTCTTGAGAATTTCAAAAATCTGTAAGCATCAATTTTCTAGCTGATTGTTGACTGTAAAATTTTTTCTCTGATGTTGATTGAGGATGATTCTGTTCCAGTCATTTACTCTCTGTGGTGACGAATCCGTGTCTCATCACCAGTAATGATTCTCTTCAGGAAACCTTTACCTTGCTTCGACTATCGCTCCAAAGTTTGTTTGCTGATATCCAAATGCTTCTGTTTATACTCTTCTGTGTTTCGGCACCAGGCACACCCTCAGACCGCAAAAAATAAATCATTGCATGCTGCTCTTCTTTTGTGCAAATCGCAAGTGGGTTATCCATTTTGCTAGCACCGCAGTTACAAATGAACTGATATAACACTGCACTGAACTGAAAGCGCTGATAAGACAGTGCGGCCAAAAGAGGTTTTAATGTAATCGGAGTGCGGATAATGTTTGACACACCCTCATATGTCATCAGTGTTACAAGCTGTATCACGTCAGACTTATGTGCTCAAAAATGTCAGGGGAAAACATCACAAAATGATAGCTTTAGGTGTTTTATCAAACTAGACCAGTAGCTTTAGCTACTATTCCTCTCACTTCAATGCCTCTCCATTAGACTGAAACCATTTCACTTTCCTAAAACCACCTGTTATGGGTTGTTGTGTTCCTTCAGCTCATTTTAACCAAAAGAATAATCATTTTAGTTTTCCACTAACCCCGCACTGCTAACCTTTAATTATCACTTAACCGTTGTCACTTAACATCTCATTTATGTTTGGATTATTCACTTAATATTCATTTGGGATTTCAGTTTTTCTTCTCTGTCTCACACCATCTTGTATTGTTTGTGTTCCTTTATTTATGATTATGCACCATTTTGATATCTCGATGTCCCCTCCCCTACTCCTCTTCCTGCTCCTCCTCCTCCTCTTCCTCACGCACTGTCTCCCATCCTGTCTCCAATCAACTGCCTTGTGCTCAGGCTGGTCACAGAGTAAGTGCCCCTCCACTCCCTCCACCCTGCTTTACCGAGGCTTCTATTCCAGACTAAGGGTGACGGCTGAGTAACGCTGCTCTCTGTGAGGCTGTCGGATCTAGTCTGACCTCTTTGTATAGGAATCACAAGTAAAGGTGTCCTGGGACATGCTTCTTATGAGACTTATGAGAGCAATAATTTATGAAAATGTTCCTGATCAAGCCAGGAAATGTTTTCTTTTTAAAGTGGTAACTGTATAGTTTTGTTCTGGAGCAGTGAAACTAATGGAGCGAACAAGTGAGGAAAAAATGTGCATATGTAAATTGTGTATTCGGTTTCACACAATGATATATATTAAAATGGACAGATGGATGTCCCAGTAATCATAAAAACAGTTAAAGCTGAAACACTTTCTTGCTTCACACCCACCATCAGACTCCATTAGTAGAGCTAGTGCACCATAGGGATAGAGATCACAAGGGACCAGCCGATACAATATATTCACAATATCTAAGTGCCAGTTTGATTTGTGTATCACGACTCTGTTATTATCATGATTTTATAAATATGAACATTATTTTTTAGATTTCATTACAATTCTAAACAAATTCATAAAATAGTTTTACCACACAGGATGCTGTGCTGCCTTTCAGTATGTGAATAGTTTAGAGCGCACCACCTGTGGGATCATAAAAGATCAGCATCAACCACCTCAAATGCAAACATACTGTATACAAATAAAAAAGTAATTAATTAAAGAAAAATCAACTTTGCAGTCAGCATGGTGATACATGAATCGTCCCACACAAAATAAAAAGTGTATTGAATTAGAATCACTCACCCCTCCTTAAATATTCTCTGTACAGAGTGACTGTAAGTCTGACAAGGGTACTGAAAATGAATGAATAAATTTGTACAATTCTCATTTGATAGCTATAAATTTACCTTACTTTGTTGGATTCTTAGTCTCGTTGCTCCAGCAAAAAATATTTGTTTTGACTCATTATCTAACTGTGGTCTTAGAAGACCATTAATTATGAACTATTCCTCATTTTTTCTAATCCTGTTGTGTAAAATAATACTTTGCAAAACTTTACTATGCCTAGAATAATTAAATCCCATATATCCATACCGACACCGAGGTTGTTACCCCTAGACACACTTGGTACTGGTGAATAATGAAAACGTGACTACATTATAAAAGTTGAAGTTAATTCCAATCCATCATCATCCATCATGTTTATAATCTAATCTCTGAGTTATAACCAATCTAAAGTGAACCTTTAACATTCGACTCTTTATATATCTCTAGCTGGTCCTTGTATTAGGTGACCTGCACATTCCTCACCGATGCAACACTCTACCAGCAAAGTTTAAGAAGCTGCTGGTGCCTGGCAAGATTCAGCACATCCTCTGCACGGGCAACCTCTGTACGAAGGAGAGCTACGACTACCTGAAGACACTGGCTGGAGATGTGCACATCGTCAGAGGTGACTTTGATGAGGTGGGGTTTACTTTTCCTGTTTAATTTCAGTTCTCGACTGAACATTCTTGGGAAAGTTCTTTATTAAGAAGTGGCTTGTATAATAACTTATAGAAACTCTAAAATGTTATTTGAAGCATTATCAGAGTTTTTTTCCCCCCACAGAATCTGAATTACCCTGAACAGAAGGTGGTGACTGTGGGCCAGTTTAAGATTGGTCTGATCCACGGGCACCAGGTGATCCCATGGGGAGACATGGCCAGCCTCGCCCTTCTCCAGAGGCAGCTGGATGTGGATATTCTCATCTCGGGCCACACGCACAAGTTTGAGGCCTTCGAGAACGAGAACAAATTTTACATCAACCCCGGTTCCGCCACAGGGGCTTACAATGCACTGGAGAGGTACAGCACTGACACGCACAAAATTTAAACGTTAAATGTAACGTTTAAATTTTCTCTTAAAAGTGGTGTTTGTGTTGAAAATGGAAATGAATTATGATTGAATCTGGAGTTGATATGCAATGTTGTTTTCAGGGTTGTTTAGATTTTTCACAGAACAGAACTACCCAACTACCATTTTTTTGATTGACAATATTCATATTTCTATTACTTGTCACTCTTCACAGCAACATCATACCGTCCTTTGTTCTGATGGATATCCAGGCATCTACGGTCGTCACGTACGTTTACCAGCTCATCGGCGATGATGTCAAAGTCGAGAGAATCGAGTACAAGAAGTCATAAAGACCATCAAACTAATTTTGTTGCCTTCTTCTAAGATGTGTTTCGTCTCATTCCCTCCTCGACTACAGCCCGGAGTCTCAGCTTATCGCAGATGCTGTACAGTAACGCTCAGATATTTTACTGAAGTGTAAACGTTGTTTTCACGTTGTTTCTATGTCATCAGCAATTGCTTGTATCCCCTTTATCAGCAGAGTGTTAAGAATGCAATAATTTGCATTAATCTATTATTTCCATAATTTTAGTAACTAACCGCACGATGTCTTATATTAAAGATTTGTCATATTGACTTTTCGATGCCACTGCTGTTATGAGTTCCAAGGCCCTGATTCAAATCATGTGAAATATTTCATATAATAAAAAAACTACACAGTATAGCATATTAGTCTTGAGCTTCTGTTTTACTTAAAACTAAAAACCTACCAAATGAATAAGCAGAAACTTTGTTGGAGGTAAGTTAAGAACAGTTACTGACAACAGATTTGTACAGATAATGAGATTTTTATTTTCTTCATTTTCTAATCACCATCGCAAAACACAAGATAATGCAGAGATGCCAACATATAGTGTTTAGTTGTAAAGCCAGACCCAAACAAATAAGAACCACAAGAAAGGCTTAACTATGAATTCATCAAGGAAGTGAACCCCTGATCAGATAATACTTTGGAGACTAGTAAAACGCGGTTGCTGTGAATCTTTGCATTTTTTGATTCATGATCTCATGCTATGGGAATACAGGAATAAAGCATTATTCGACACAAACAAATATAATTCACCTCATAGAATGGTGAAGGAGAAAGGACACAGGATGAAAGAGATGCACATTTCCTTTTAATAGTGGTTACTTTCACTTTGCACAAAGTTTATCTTTACAAGCATTGGGCTTTTGGATGGACCACTAAAAACAAGGGGGAGAGTCTTATCACCTCAACTGGTGCTAAGGTTTTATATTATAATTGTGGTTTTATATATTGAATGTAATGCCCTTTGTTCCAAGATGTATGAGGAAACAGGAGAAGGCAGCAAATTATCTTCTGTCCATACCTTATTTGCCATCCTTTGGAAAAAAATCATATTGTGTATTATTATAGTAATATAATAGCTTTAATTCTGTTATTCATCTTAATGTGCATATTACTCAGTAACTACAATATATCTAAAAGGAAAGCAGTTACAGCAGTGAGGAATAAACATCTGGATCTGAGAACAGACCTGAGGCCCTGTGAGTTTAAGTGGTTAACATTCTACAGTGGTCTGTCCCATACACACATATATACAGTAGTACCTCTTTATGTTAAGTCATGTTTTTTTCTTTTCCGTCTTGGCTGGGATTTCCTTAATAATGATTCTGGAGCCCTGGATGAGAAATTGAGTTTAATAAATAATAAATAAACACATCCTAACCTTAATTATTGAACTACAATATTAATTACCTCTATTAATTGGTAATACTTTAATATTGGTAATATTAATTAATTTTGCTGATTTGTTTGTTGATTTTAGGTAAAATAGTCATCTTTTTGCTTGTACGTCTGTCTTTTTGGTCCTTTGCCTTTTCATCAGAGCTCTCCTTTTGTTGTGTTGAGGAGTGATCCAGGTCTGGCAGAAACGTTCTCAATGGTTTGATAATGTTTGACTTGAAGTTGCCTAAAAGCCAAGGTTTGATTTTATACATATGACTTCTAAAGTATGCATTATATTTAAGTCAAATCAGTGTTATTTGGAATATTAGATAAATTGTTCTGAAGTTGCACCTATTCTGATAGATCTTTGTAGTATATTCAGGTAGTGTTGCTGCATCAGCTTTCGCATGTGAGTCTCGTTGTATTCTTCACACACGCTGTGCAAGTAGCGCTTCTGACCTGGCGTCAAGGCTGGGTACTGAAACAGAAACACTTACATCATTGGATTACATTTAAATCAAATCACACAACTAGACACAGACATACATTTCGTTCATTGTTGGTGTTTGCAACACCATGGCAACATTTTTGAATACTGAATAATTTTTTATGTGGGATTTAACTCTACAAGCAAAAACACATGCAGTACATTAAATACTAATTGTTCTGCATTTTCAACAGTGAACTTAAGACCAACACTTGATATGTTTAATTCACCCTACGCTTTTAAATATGAATTGCGCCTAAGAAAAAAAAAACATTGAGATTTAATGTATAACCTGTAGGAATGGAGCAGTGAGCATGGCTTCAGGAATGTTAATAGGTCCTGTTCTCTGTCTGAGATTCTTAAGTCCATATTCTGAGCTCTTGGGGCCTATACAAAAAATAAAACAATCATCCTATCATGAACAGAGCAATCAGTTTGCAAGCTCGTGTTTGCTTATTTACATTTGATCAATTTTTGCATGGTATGAGGTCTCTCAAATTCTGTATTGTAAGTACAGTATAACGTTTCTGTGGTTTCTACAGATAACATACACCCCTGTATTCCTAGAAAAGAAACATATCAGGTTGCTAAGCTAAAGACACTCTGCTGTTTCTCTCCTGAAATTAAAGCATCCTTTACATGCATAGGTCTGGTTTCTTGTGTACATCAGGGCTACCAGAAAACCAAAATAGGCAATTGTGGAACACACGCAACTGTAATTTACATGCAGTTATCTTGGTAGCTTTAATGACTAATAATTTTCTGATACAAACTAACAAAATGTTGACTCGTTTGGTGTCAAAACTATGGTGTTTTAAAAGGCTAAACGTTCAGACATGAAAGAAAAACACAGTGAAACTTACTTAATTGTAAGGTATGAGTGAATCCTGATGACCTGTTGACACCAAAAAATAAATTAATAATACCAACAATAATTAAAACATAAATTTGAGTAAAATAATGAAACTATTATATGTTGTGCAAAATAAAATGTGTCTAGAAATACTGTAAGTTTGAAATATAAATTATGCATAAGTTACTCTAGAATATAATGGGGTAAGTCTGGTACAAGGACAGGATCTCTTCTCTTCTCTTCTCTCGCTCTCTCCCTCTCTCTGTCGAGCTACACATGGTCCTCCTCAGTGATCCAGACCTTCCTTTTCCCTCTAGACCTGTCTGAGTCATTCTGGTGCCCTGCTTCTGGTCGGAGATCTCCCCTCATGGAAGCCTGTGTGGTCTGCTTGGGATACATGTGGTGACTGAGGGGGTTCCACTTTACCACCAAGACAGTCCTGAACTCGGCAGATGCAGACAGCTGTTCTCTGAGGACTTGTGACTATTGTCACTTAATAGTTCAGGACTGAAAGTCGCACAAACAGTTTTGTACCTGAGACTTCATTAACAAAACTGAACTCCGTATTAACTTAAACACTTAAACACTAATTGAACTTCCAGCCTCCTAACATTCAGTGTGACTGCAGATCAATTTCTGCTATCAAACGAGGATGGGTTCCTTGTTTAGTCTCCTCTCAAAGTTTCGTCCTATTACCATCTCAGAAAGCTTTTCTTCTCCACCGTCGCCCTCGGCTTGCTCATCAGGGACAGTCTGATCATCATGATTTATACATATTTTCCTCACACTTTTCAAACCAATTTCCCTAATTTTCTTTTGATTCTGTAAAGCTGCATTGCGACAATGACTATTGGTAAAACCACTATATAAATAAAATGAAATGGAATTGAATATTCAAAAATCGAAAGCTAAACTTTGAATAACAAAAACTTATTATTGTTCTTTTTTCCCATTTCTTTTAAAATGTTTTTCACACACCCAGTTTCAAAATATTGTTTTAATTCTTTATTAGCTTTGCTAAATGTTAATCTCTCAACAATTAACACTTGATATTGTGATACTAAAGAGAGATGTAATCTGGGATGATTTCATTTAATAATATCTGTATAACTTTAATTAACATGTATTAGGAATTTTTAAGTAACTGATTATATTCAGGTATATTTAATAGACTGCTCGTCCTGTAGATATGTATTATACTAACAGTATCTTACCTTGGTGTTTGAGAAGAATTCATAGCTCATAATTAAAGTTGCCCGACAAATGTCTTACAGTTACAGGTAACTCTGAACACGCTTCACATGTAAAATGTAAACGCTGCTTCTTTTGTCCACTCTCTCTTTCCGTAGCGACACAATTGCTTGTATTTCAATTAACTCGTTATTTCCTGTATGAGCGCACTACATAGAGACGGGAGTAAAGGCGGCTAATGCACTACGTAGTGAACTAGAGACGTTTACTTTGAAGCAGTTTGTGATACAGCCCGTGTTACAGGATGTTGTTGAGTGAAAGCAGCATGGAAGTCGCGCGAGTGATTTTGTGCGCGTTATTTTTAAGATGATAAACATTTCCGAGGTTATTTATAATATTAAATTGTGAAATATAACAATTAGAAAGTAAATAAATTATAGTTTGGTTGAGTCGAAGAGTGTGAACATGCCTCGCTATGCGCAGCTTGTAATGGGACCCGCTGGAAGCGGCAAGGTAAAAGAATAATAATAACTTATTTTATTTTATATATTTGTTTTTATTTATTATATCTCTGTTACATTTTCATTCAGTTGGTTATTTTTTTAATTTGTCAAATTTCTTGCCATTAAAGTCATTATAGACAACTCTCCTTATATCTTATAAAAGTGTCATAACAATGATCTGCTAGTGTTGCTCTGAGTTACAGTGTGATAATTAAAATTGTACTACTACTTTTAAAAATAATATAATTATAAATGTTCATTTGAAGCTTTCTGTGATACTTATTTAATATTTATAGAAGGAGTCTCCAGTATTAGTGCATTTTAACCCTCAGTAAGTTTTCAGGTTACATGGCAAGCTGTGATTTCTTAACTTAAGGAATAAATAGTACATAAAATGTATTTATAATATATTTTTACATATAACGCCACTCAAACAACTGAAAGTGTTTTGTTCCTTATTTATTGACCAGCCCTAACGGATATGTATGAAAGTTTGTGTGTGTGTGTGTAGAAACCTCTACGCATGGCCAGACCACGTCTTCAAACCTGTTAAACAGAGTATATAATAAATGTTCTCATATAGTCATTTAAAAATGTTAGTCAAGACCTCACCACCACAGCAGACCATCTGATCCGTACACAACTTGGCACAGGTTTTTAGGCCAAGTGTCCATCCTGACGCACCCTGCCATTTTATCCGGGCTTGCGACCAGCACTGTATCCAGTAGCTGTGGTTTGGGACATTGGGTGGGAATCGAACCCAGGCCATCCTGATGGCAGGATAGAAACCTACCACTGAGCAACCAATGCCCATAGACTGTTACTGTTTACTTCTATATAAATGTGATTAAAAATTAGCTGTTTCTACAGAAAATCACAGGACACAACAATGTCCACTCAAACATTCTACATTTTTTTAAAAATGTCTTTGCAGAGTACATACTGTTCCACCCTGATCCAGCACGCTGAATCCATAAACCGGTCCATACAGGTTGTAAACCTCGATCCAGCCGCAGAGCACTTCAATTATCCGGTCATGGCAGGTAAGAGCCATCAGTAGAGCAGGAGATTCAGCAGGAGAGAAAAAAAAAAGGCTGAAGAATACAATACCCTTAGTCTAATAATGTGAACGAGCCAAACCTTTATTCTAAAAAGAAATTAACACAAATATGTCTCAATTGAATGATTATTCTGCTGCTCCACTTTACTTAAAATAACAGATATCCGAGAGTTGATCCAGGTGGACGATGTGATGGAGGATGACTCGCTGAGGTTCGGCCCAAACGGAGGCTTAGTTTTCTGCATGGAGTACTTCGCTAAAAACTTCGACTGGCTGGAAGAAAGTCTTGGGCATGTTGAGGATGACTACATCCTTTTCGACTGCCCAGGTTGTTAACTAGCTGTTTGAGTACTTTCAAGAGCTTTTTACATTTAAGGAAATTGATCGAAGTAGCACAGCAACTGTAACAAAGTTCTTGAGATGAGAATAAATGTTAAGTTCACTGGTCAGAAACCACATTATTCATATTTCTGTGTGTGATTTCAGGTCAGATTGAGCTGTACACTCATCTTCCGGTCATGAAGCAGCTAGTCGAGCAACTCCAGCAGTGGGAGTTTCGTGTGTGTGGCGTCTTTTTAGTCGATTCTCAGTTCATGGTGGAGCGCTTTAAGGTAATAAAATGGAGCTCTTGAAATGTCATGAACTGTGTTCATTTTTATATTTTTCAAGATTTTCCTCACAGACTAAATGTGGAAGTGTCTTTTGGCCAGAAAATAATCTCACTCCATACTCTCTCTGTTTTCTAGTTCATATCTGGTGTAATGGCAGCCTTGAGTGCCATGGTGGCGCTGGAAATCCCTCAGGTCAACATCATGACCAAAATGGACCTACTAAGTCCTAAGGCTAAGAAAGAAATTGAGAAGTAAGTGAGGGTTAACAATGTAAACTTTTGGTGTTGAAGTATGCATTGTGTAATGTAGTGTAGCGCGAAGAGAGAGGTGACGTGTGCATATACATTGCAGGTATCTAGATCCGGATATGTATTCGATGATGGAGGACAGCTCTGTCACGTTGAGGAGCAAAAAATTCATGAAGCTCACCAAAGCAATCTGTGGTTTGGTAAGTCTGCTATTAAAAGCAAGTGACAGTAAGACTCACAAATGCAAATGAGTGTATCAGGGTGCCAAAGCTTATATTACTTAATATAAATTTCATGACATGTTCCCTTTTCCCTTCTTTGTTTTTAAAAACTGTGAATGTTACGTAAAATTCACGGCATGTCTTGAGAGGAAGATGGCCTTTTTTTCCCTTTAGATCGATGACTACAGCATGGTGCGTTTCTTGCCCTTTGATCGCACTGATGACGAAGGCATTAACATTGTTCTCCAGCACATCGACCTCTACATACAGTACGGCGAGGACCTGGAGTTTAAGGAGCCAAAGGTAGATACGTTTCCCAATGAAATGATGAACAAAAACATCTTAAAAAGCTTGATGTTTTAATCCTAATCCAAATTTGGATGGGTTTTGACATTCTGAAACTCTTTAAGACATGCTTATGAGTGGATATATTACCTTAGTAAAATGGTATGACCAGTAATGGCTGTGTTCCAACAACAACATATAAGTGAACATGTATATCAGATAAAGCAGAAAGTAATATTTAATCATCGTTAAGTGCACGTGCATTCATGCTGCACCGTGAGACTTCCCCGACCATGGGGTATTTTTACTTTTTGATAATTACCATTGCTTTGTGTATTTTCTTCATAATGTATATTACAATCATTATTTCATCACATTATTATCACTCTATTAAATATTTTCCAGGAGAATGATGAGGAGCCTGGCAACCTAAATTACGATGAGTATTTCCAGGACAGAGTGGATTCCTAAACCCCTCAGCTGCATGATCACCTGAGAGACTGAAGGGAACACATATGTGTAAATTGCTCAGCTGCTTGGTGTGGTGGAAACCCAAGCCTGCAAATGAACAGCACTGTCAGAAAGAACCTCAGTGTAAAGAGAGAATGCTTTATTATTATTATTTTTAGTTTGTTTATTAGTTTTTTAGGTATTACTGCCTAATTATTTTATCTATCTATGCTCTTTGCTCTTATACTGGGTAAAGACATAGCATGCCACATTCTATAAGGTGTCATGTTAAATATTTTTTCAATAAAAGTGTGATTTTTGGAAAGCGGGCATGTGCCTGTATACCAAACCATGTGTTATTTTTGTATAATAATTTTGTAAATAAATAATAGTAATAATAATAATAAATTGAATGTTGGCCACACCTTACAGCTCCAGGATCCCTGGTGTGAACCTGATCCCAGGATAATGTCTGTTTTCCCTATGCCCAAGTGGGTTTCCTTAAGATTCTTCAGCTTCCTCTGACTTCCCAAAAGAAAAAATAAAAATTATGACAAATCAACTGGCAACTCTACATTTCCCCTAGACGCACATATCATTTGCATATATAGCACTGTTGCCTTGCACCTCTAGGCTCCAGGTTCAATTGCCGTCTCAGGTTTGTGTGCATGGAGTTTGCCCTGTGCTTGATGGGTTTCCTCCGGGTATTCACGTTTCCTTACATCGTCCAGACATTCTGATTCTGATTAAGCTAATTGGTGTTCCTAAATTGCCCCATTGTGCAATGGATTGGCCCCCCAATCCAGGGTGTACCCTGCCTCATGCCCTAAGTCTCCTTGTGACCCTGTATACAGGATATAGTATAGATGATTGAGTCGGTGAGTGAGTATCATGCACATAAAGTTAAGCAAAATATACTGATTCCATTTGTAAATACAGGAAATATAGCAAAAATATTTTATATTACGTATTTGTATAGCCATTCTGCAATGGATTGGCACTCTTCACTCGCCTTAAGTCTTCTGGGATAGGCCCCATGCCCCCGGTATACACGATGACTGAGTGAGTGAGTGTGTGTACTGACTTTGGGGCAGAATGGTAGCGTAGTGGTTGGCACTGTCACCTTGCAAATCCAGAGCCAAAGGTTCGAGGAATCCAGCCTCTGGTCTGTGTGTGTGGAGTTCGCATGTTCTCCCAGTACTTGGTGGGTTTCCTCCAGCTTTCCTTCTACAGTCCAAAGACATGCAGATTAGGCTAAATGCCTATAGTGTGTGTGTGTGTGCCTTGTGATGATCTGGCACCCTGTCCATTGTGTGCCTTGATGCGAATTGATAATTCAATTCAATTCTATTTCATTTGTATAGCGCTTTTAACAGTTGACATTGTCGCAAAGCAGCTTTACACAATCAAAAGAATTATTTAAGTTTGTAT
>JAQMYJ010000011.1:23903272-23927465 GCA_030014305.1 Clarias laeviceps | reverse complement strand
GAGCAAGCAGTTCGAAAAAAATGGTCGGTGACGTCACGTGGGTCAGAGGAAACACGTGGGCGGTCTACGGCCATCCCTACTGAGTGGCGTTGTGAACTTAATGTGGGAACCGACAAAATTCGGGGAGAAAATCGGGCAAAAAAAAGAAAGAAATGGTTGAATATGTGTGTGCATGCATGCACCTGTCTTTGTAACACTGGAATCATTTTTTACATTGACGTTTAAGGCTACGTGCTTTTAAGTGTTCCACATCACATCAGCATGCACCCTTTATTAACCACCTGTTTTTGGCTTGCACTCTCAAACAGCTGTTTTTAATAACACGTGATTTTTGGCTTCCGCTTCCTCGGATAGCTTTGATGCATGGTTTTGACATCATCTTTGGTATGCAAAGAATGTGCTTTTGTGTTGTTGTTTTTTTTTCACGTTCAGTGAAACTGCCCTTGTTGTGAAATGAACATACATGGTGATCTCGTTTCTGCTCGTCTTAAGATAGCACAGCCTTTTCAGTCTAGAGCTAAGGGCCCTTTTTTTCCCTCTCCTCCAACACCTCGCAGTTGCCCTGAAACCAGTGTCCCAGTTTCAATGGGTTTATTTTGGTCACTAGGCTCATGTCAGAAACTCCATCTTAAAACCTGAGAATTGCTGTGTGGCAGTGAGGGAATTTATGCACTAGTAAGATTTTTTTTTTTTTTTTTTTTCCCTTATGAACATGGAAATACTTGCTTATTTCTAATTTTCTTTACCAAATCTATGTCCATGTTTGCAAGCAACAAGCAGGTACTTTTTTTAAATGTTTCGAAAGATTAACTCAAGATTTTTCCGACCTACTTTTCTTCCCCCCCCACACACATTTTCTTTCCCCCCCACTGGTCTCTTCTTGTCATGTCGTGTAAAGACATGGAAGTTTGGAAGGAGTGGCGTGTACAGTTAGCTTGTGTTTACCAAGTCTCATTGCAAGTTAAAAAAAACTCTGCACAGAGTCCAACTAAAAGTGACTTCCGGCTTTTGAAAGCAGGGTAGGGGTTAAAGTCTTTAAAGTTTGGTCTTAGCCTTGGGGTCACTCTTAGGATCTGCCAGCTAATTATCTATAGTCCCTGGACACACACATTATCTTGTAGCAATGTTATAGTAGTAGAGGTAGTGCCTCTTTGCACACCTGCCCTGGTGCTCGTACTACAGGTTTACACACCCGTTAAACATCCGGAGTAAATAATCGAGGCTGTTTCTCAGCGACAAACCCATGGAGCATCCATTAAGGGACAAAGTCAATGTTATATTCACATTTTCTATCTGCTGTATGTGTCTGTGTATGTGTGTTTGTGTGTGTTAAGGGCAAACAGCAATATCTTTTTAGAGTCTGGGTTTCTGAACAGTCATAGAGTAATGATTAAGCACCATAAAGCTTATAAAGTGACAGTAGTTTTTGACAATATACAGCCACCTGTCAGAGAACAGCTATTTCCTAAGGACGTTTGTAAGCAAACTTAAGATTGAACTGAGACTCAGAAACAGGAACTGTGAAACCCACCCTCTTCTGACTGACACACCACTTACTAGTATGAAGAATTGATGATTATCGGATTTGTTCCCCCAGTTCAAAAAAAGGGAAAATTATTATTTTTTTTTTACTAGAGCGATTTGTGTATGGAAAAATGTGGGAAATGTTGTGTTAATTTCGTCACATGTTTTTTTTAACACTTTTTTTGCCAAGATTCTTTGTATTTAAAAAATGGTTGCCAGTGTTTTCAACAAATTACCCCAGTTAAACAGAGCCTGCAGTGTTCTGATTGTTCGCACTCCATCTTTTTTTTTTTTACCACTTTTTGTTTTTAAACTATCTTGACTTATATATATCATCTGATTTAAAAGCAAACAGTTTTGTGTTTTAAGGAGAGAAATACTTCATGTGTGAAATGATTGTAGTTTAAATATCTGCAAATTTTTCCTGAAAGTGTAGTGAAAGAAGGAGAAAATCACTAGATATGGCATTTAGGGCAGATCTCCAATGTGAAACCTGGTTGCCTGGAATTAAAATTCTTTTTGAAATTAAATGAGATCAACCAAGGACTCTGGCTAAAAAAAAATCCTGCTTAACAACTTGCCTCCATTAAGTTATTTACTTATCATTGTTTAAATTTAGGATTGTGAGGGGGTTGAAACTCTTAAATCATATCTGCTGTTGCACCGTGACATTTATAACGGGGGGACAATTAGTTTATTCCCATTTACTAGTGCACCTCGCTCCACTATAGTCTCTTTCTTGACTTAAGGTTAATGACTAACTATTTTGGTGCATTGCTTTTGTTGGCATTGATCATAAATGAGGCCCAGATTATCTATGATAACTTTACTATGGTGTAAAGTTCCTCCACATACTGGGCTGTAAGATAAGCGCTATGGGATTCCATTCTTGATTTCATTGCCTTAACCGCCACACCCACAAAGTCCTTGATCCTGAAGATACAGACTGTAATATGTTCTTTTGTTCAGTCACGCCGGTGTGTGTTTATTTTATTGTAATTGTTCTTTCAGGAGCGCAATGCAGAAAATGCTATCGAGGCCCTCAAGGAATACGAACCCGAGATGGGAAAAGTGTATCGGCAGGACAGGAAGAGCGTGCAGAGGATTAAAGCCAGAGACATTGTTCCTGGAGATATTGTGGAAGTGGCCGGTAAGTATTATTTCAGCTTCATTTTCAGTGCCTGTTGATGTTAAACACCAGCCAGAGTGTGTGCGCGATTGTGTTAAACAGTCTTATCACAGTAAGCAATGGCTGACTGAAGTCATCCTGCTGGCCAGATGGTCCCTGTAATGTGTCTGAGAGATTAAGTTACAGATGGTTTGGTTTTCTACCTTCCCTGTTAGCTCGGTTGTGTTGATCACACAAGGTCAGGGTGTGTGTGTGTGTGCGCACAAATGCAGGTTTCTATATGAAAACGTGCCTAGACATGAGCTAGACTAAAGGCAATCAAAGATCTGCGTCATTTCCACTTTGGAATGGCTGGCGCAATACTGCTGCTTTGATTTAAAAGGCCATTCTAACAATGAAAGGATGAAGAGAATCTGCTAATCCACTACCGCCTGTATCTAATTGTAGCTTTGACCCATTTAATCTTTCTGTACGCCGTTTTTGATGTCACTTGGGTCAACCTTTTGAATGATTTTACATGGTGCATTAGGGTCAAGCCTTTGACTGTGCAGAATTACAGCACAGTTATGAGAGTAAAAACCTTCTTTATTTCTCCATATAATAACTTGATTCACTAGTGCACTTATCCCAATGTTTCACTAAGTCTTGGATGCCATCAATGTAGAAAGTTTTCTCGGTATGCCGGAGCCGTGATTAGACTGCCAGCTTCATGTCTTAAACTTCTTTAAAGCGTTTACACCATTCAGATGTTTTACTGCAGTTAAGAGTCTCATCACTGTACTGTGCTTGAAGTCTTCTGGAAGCGTCAGTCGATTTTACACCTTGATTGATGAGAAATGTCATCCTGGTTTGACTTCAACTTAAACAGTGGAAAATAAATAATAAAAATGTAACCACCAATAATAAAAGGAAGAAAAACATTTAATAAAGGTCCATAAACTAGATGAAATGAACAAATAAAGCAGTCATGAAATAAATAATTATAGCATTTTATAGAACATTATGTCACTGAAGGTTTTGAGGAATCAAAATGATATCATTTAATCTTAAAATGTCTCTTGACATTCATGTTATTTATAAAATTTGCTAAAATATGTCCATGGCTTATTTTTTTCCAAGACACTTTTACTTTCCATATTTTAAAATCATCCATATACTGACAATGTTCAATTAAACATGCATTATAACTTGGATTTCTCTTGTAATTTAACATCTAGGAAATAAATCTGACACACAAATGTCACCAATTAGATTAGATAAGATTCAGCTTTGTCATTGCTCAAAGTACATGTAGAAAGCCAATGAAATGCAGTTGTCTTCTAACCAGAAGTGGCATATTTACAGTAAATAACAAATGCGAATATAACGCTATGGGGGTCTGGACGACTTATCTACAGGGGTAGATGTGACGTATGTACGAACCATGAGTGTGCAGTGGTGAAGACATGTTAAGACGAGAACATGTTAAACAGAATATACATCTGTACTTATATGCAGGTCTAAATAATAAAGTATATACAGGATGGGTATGGATAAAATGTAGAATAGTACAAAGTCAGCACCATCAGGTATGGGTATTGCAAAGATGCATAGGAGTAATATAAGTATAAGAGGTATACTGGTCATATTACTTGTGATGAGCTGTTTAATATGGAAACACAAGGGAGAAAGTTATTTCTCATTCTGTTTATACGGGTTCTGTGGTACTGATGAGGGTAATGAGTCTTGCTGTGCTTTTTAAAGGTGAGCTATTATGCAGAATTCACCTGTTTAGACATTCTGGAGGGTCTACAGTGTGTTTGTTCCATCTCTGTATTGGCCAGGGTGTAAGCAAGCCAATACAAATTGTAACCTCATAGAAGAAGCCTTTTGCTCAACTCTGCTGTTCTCTGCAGCTCAGCAGTAGCTCATTTACTTAGATACCTAAATGGAGTGTTTATAAGAGGAGTGAAACAGGGAATTTGCGTTATAAAAAGTTATATGAGCATTTTTTCTGGTGGGGCGTTAACAAACTCATGGGGAGATCTGACGCCTGTGTTAACTTGTTAAAGAAATGGGTGACCTATGGGACCTTTAAGACTCGATAAGAGCTAGTACATTTGGTTGTGCCTGGTTATATACCCAGTGAGACATAACACATGATTTAACTAATCTCAGGCAAGAAAGTTGCACATTTAACCACATGATGATTGGTGTGGTTTTGCGTAAGGAACTCTGCTACCACTTGTGTTATCACTCTACACCCTCAATTTTCGTCTTCCCGTCTCACAGTAGTTATTGATTATTTAGATTTTCTTGCTTAAAAGATGCATCCTTACTTTGTCAAGGAAAATAGGAGAGTGGTTAGAGTTCCCTAATTAAAAAATAAAATTCATGATAGTCTAATCTTTATATTCGGTCGAATATACATCCCTGGGATTAGTACTCGTTACTTTGCTAAGCTTTCATCCTATTCAAAACATTACAGCAGTGCTTGCTTCTCCAGTATCAATACCACCTCAGCGCTGGTTAATCTTGGGTATAGGAGTAGGAACTGCTTGGCACCAGTCAGATTTTTGTGAAAGGATACATGTTCTGCAAGCTTAGAAAGTAAGTAAGGTGATGCTCTTGTTCTTTTCAACAACCCTGTCTCCTGCTTTCTCTCTCTCTCTCTCTCTCTCTCTCTCTCTCTCTCAATACGGATTGGTCACCTTCCTCCTGCGTCATCTTTCCCTGCTCTGAGTGTTTGTCCGCAGTGAGAAGGAGACACACCAGTGAGGTATTAAAGGGGAGAATTGATTCTCTGAACCCCCCCACCCCCACGGTCAGGCGATGTGGCGTTAACCCATACCATTGCAGATTGAAACTAATTTAGAGGACAAAAAGGAAAAACAAAGACTGCTGAGGAGGAAAGGGGATATGGTGCACCATGAGAAGAATATTAAGTAGTGGTAGCATTGAAAACATTCACACACACACAGTGTTTATGCTTTTCTGTGCTTAGTGTGTCTATCAAGCATCTCGGTGAGTCATGGGTTGGGATCATCAATGCCGCTGCTTAATATGGATTTTTTTTTTATCAATGACACAAGCTGATTGACACAGTGTCTGCGTCACAGACTCCGGAGCATAAAACTATTGCTGGAGATTTCATTTGTCTGGCAGTCCTGCTGCAGATTGTGCCATGGGATTTTTAAAGCCTTTGTGACCTTGAAGGTTTTGCATCATTCCTGTCTGAAAGGAGAGTCAGGCCGCTTTATCATTTCTTCTGGACGAGTATGAACAGCAGGCATATTCTGTTCTCAGGCTCATTTCTTGTCATGTGCATTGTGGCTCTTTACAGAAGAATTTGCTATGACAAGTCTCGCCTCCGTCGAGCTGTCAGCCCCCCTTGGCACACTCATCCAGCGTCAGCAACTTATGGCACAAATGCCATCTCTGAATAGATGAAAAGAGAAACAGCAGCATTTTTTAACCAATCCCTCCTACTCTAATGGAATGAGTCATCGGCTGAGGATCGGACTGCATCTTTTGTTTCTCATACTCTTCCCCAGCTGTATGACCTTGGAAGGCGATGATGAAAAGGAAACCCAGCAGACCCCTCCCTGGCGTGTGCTTTTCGAGCCTCCCACAGAGCTGTACTTTTCAGCTGCCTCCCGCACGCCTGCTAGCTGTTGCCATGTAACGCAATGCCTGGCCTGTTAGCTCAGGTTGCTAACATCTGATCCGCTGTTTGGCTTGGGAAGTGTCTCTGTCTCCGGTCATCTGCAAAGCAGCTGCCATTACTGACCAATCAGCACTGCGTATCTCATCATCTAGTCTCCTGGGATGGTGCACTAACATTAATCCTTAGCTTTAGAGGAATTTTGTCACTAGTACTCTTAATGTTAGTTTAAGTAACAAGTAAATTGCATCATAAGGGAAGGAAGAGAAGATGAGACAGGTCAGGAAGTATACATGCCTGTATATGGGGTCTATATTTTGTCCTTGAGGTGGTACATTTAGCCAAAAAAAAAAAGTAGTATAACGCTGTGATTCCCTGTCAGTATTATAGCACCCTTGCTTAATACCCGCATTTAGCAAAAGCTGTAAAAACAAAACATACATTTATTCAAAATATGTAGTGTACTGCAAAATATAACTAGCCACGCAAATACCTTAAGTTATATACAGGTAATTACATTTTGTAGCTGTCAGTGTAGATGTTGAATCCTTATGTTATTTCTGTTTTTAATTATTTTAGCTGATTATCTTTTAAAGAAAAGCATATGTTATTCAACATTAAATATGTTTCAACATTAAATATGTTGAAATTTAATAGAAAAGCAATAAGACCAAAAAATTTGTTCAAGGAACTAAGAAAGAACCTGTTAAGCAAGACTGGCTGTTTTGGTATGGGTGTACCAGCTACGTGAATGAATTACCACAAACCAGTTATAAGAGCTTCTAAAAAAGCTTGGCTACAAAGGTGGAAGGTGGTGTACGTCAACTTGTCCTCATCTGTTGTGCCATTATCGTATAGCAGCAGCAAACAAACAATCCCGAGATGCTTGAAGTTGACGGTTCTTTGAGTTTGGTAAGAACGCAAAACACAAACACAGTCAGGAACTGACTTTTCAAAGAATCCATGACTTTGGAAAATGACCTCATGCTTCTGACCTCGCTGCCTCGTTGCATTTTGTACTGTTCAGGGAGTCGGGAGCGAGTCATGGCAAGTCCCTACTGAGACAGAAGGAAGTGTCGGTGCACAGTTTCACAGTGCTGATGCTTGCAGCTGAGGAATTGGTGACCTTTATAAAGGGTACAGGATGTACCAGAATGTTTAAATACAAACCACTTGCTAACAGCTTTAGCCCGGTCTGAGTCTGGGAGACAAATACGTCATTAAAGCATTTCACTGCTCTACAGCTATCTACTGTACATAAGACTAATCTGTAAAAATCCTAAAATGGTGTTTTTATAAACTGTATGTGGTGTCCACAAAGACTTTCCAGTGTCCATGAACATCAATCATTACCTCTGACACTGGAGACTCCTTCCAAAAATTTTAACATCATCTCATAGAAAGCAATTTTTTAAAAATCCATTTATGTAATGTGTCTGATAAACTAGTGCCTGTGCAAGCTGTTACTGTAGAAACAGTGATCTAGTAAAGCAAGCATGTTTGTATAAAAATAACTGTCAGATTGACTGCTGTAGAAAAGAGCAAAGAATTTGACAATGGTATGTTATAATGATGTATCTTGAGCTCTGCTATTAGGAACTCTCATTTACTGTGAGGTAGGGATGGACACATTTGTACGCAGCGCTCATTTTCTTTATGGGCCCGTCAAGTAATAAGTGACAACGCAACCTTGTTGCAGAGACGGAGGGCACACAGTGGCATGCAACTCTGACTAAATTAGAGGAATTAATTATCAAAACAGATGGCCACTCTTTTCTCTCTTGTATTCTAAGCAGGTCGGGGGTTGTGCGGTTTGTCCTCTCTGGCTGGTCTCTGGACACAGAGGCTGAATTGGATGTAGAGGACAAGGAGGGGGGCATCAGTCCCTATGATTCCTCCTACATCGGTTTTCCTTAAGGCATGGGCTGTGTGCAAATGGTGCAGCGAACAGGAAAATTATCAATTGCAGCTTATCACTATCAGATCCATTGATGTAAAATGTAATTTGTAGTGTTACTGTTATTTCTAACTGTGGATATTAACTGTTGCAGCATAAAGTAACAAATAAACCAAGACAAATGCCTTTTCAAATGCTGCTGCTACATTTTTAAAATTAGTCGTTTATTTGTTTGCTCAGATTCCAAGAACAGCATTCAGTTCCAAATTTTGTGGCTATCTAAGGGACGGTCCTTTTAGATAGGGACAAAGGCACAAAGTGAGCTTTGATGTTACTGATTTTAAATTTCTTAATGGTCAGTGCTACTCATATTTATCCACTCATTTATAAGTGACTTTTAAAATCTGAGTGATTTTAATTCTGATTCCATGTTCCTTATACTGTGGTTATAAAGGGCTTAGTGATGAAATGCTGCCTGTCTTGACTATGTCTGCACTTGCTTCTATAAAAGAGGGATGGGATGCATGCTGTTGCTGGCTATGCAGCATAACTACGCTAGAGCATTTCTTCTTTCTGCTGTGTTATTGTTTCTGATATGCAGCTCATTAACAACTGTTTGGCCCAAAGCGTTCTTAAACTGATGATGGAAAAATGCCACAATTTTGTAAGACACACAATGTTAACATTTTAAAACATTCTCGCCATTTCATTTAACATCAAGAGTTTGTTTTGAGCAGAATTTGAAACATCTAAGGCACCTTGAATAACAGTTTCCTGTAGTATTTGTCCTGTCCCGTTAAATATCGCTTACTGGTTGTGACCGGTCATCTGATCACTAGGCTACCCCTCACTTCCTGGCAGTGTGTGTTCTGACAGTTTCCATTTCAAGGGTGTGTGTTCTAATCAAAAACAGAATCCAAGCTCTGCAGAAGTTGCCATCAGTGCCAAGTAGGTCTGGCTGCTGAGTACTGCAGTAAAACATTAGTAAAAGTAAATTATGTAGCGGTTTGGCAAAATGCTTTATGTAGTGGCTTTTTGACATTTTAATATATAGGGTGCTGAAAATGATGGTTTCCTGAGATTAATTTTTTAATGTATTTTTTTTTTTCCCAACCAGTAAAATTCTGCCATTTTTCAAACCTCAGTCATTGTCATTTTGACGATCTGTATCTGATTACACACTGCATTGAT
Source organism: Clarias laeviceps (assembly GCA_030014305.1). Lineage (NCBI taxonomy): Eukaryota > Metazoa > Chordata > Actinopteri > Siluriformes > Clariidae > Clarias > Clarias laeviceps. Next base: position 23,918,081 of record JAQMYJ010000011.1, on the reverse strand, counting down.
CAAGCTTGTGTCCATTACACTTCATCATGCACTTCTCCATTAACTTGATCAAAGCATGACATTGACCAATTCTGCCACAGTGACTTTAGATTTCAATTGTTTGAAACCTGGCTTTGAATTAAAAAAATAAAAGACTATTTTGTATTTCTTGCTGCCACTGATTTAGCACAGCTTATGGACTTGCCTTTGTGTTTTGACATTTTGAGCTGTTTCATAACACATTATACCACAATAAACCACTTCTACATTTCTCAACAGACAAGTAGTTCCGTTTAATTGAAGATCGCTTGTTTACTTGGACGCTTTCTTTAATTCCACGTCTGTCTTTGAACCGATCTCGTTCAAAGAGAGTGCTTTCTCCTTGTCTGCTTAAAGTGGGTTACCCTACTGTCTGACCTTTTTTCAGCCCCAGCTATATATTGGGTACACGTTCTACATTTGTTCCTTTGGTTCAGGGTCATTTTGACAACAGCGTGTATTTTTGCCAAGAGCATCATAATGAAAAAGTAGTGCGTGATATCTATAGCTTTCCTGAAGCCCTACTAAATGCCCTCGTGAGTCTCCGAGCAAATTCAGAGCTAAAGCTTGTTCAGACACTTGCTTAAGGTTGGCCTGAAACCGGTTTATTGGAGCATTTTTCATAAAAACTTATCGTTTATGCGTTTAAAGTGGACAGTTTAAGTGAATGCTCTTCTGTGCGGCTAATAAATGTCACCAGCGTCCCATTGATTTAATGATAATTTTGTGAAAGATTTAAACGTTTACATTAGCTTTTTTTTCTTTGATAAGCAGTCACAACCCCTCCCATTTTGTGGAAAGAATGATTCACAAGCTATATTTAGCATTTGCCTGAGAACATTTAAAACTTTTTGATTCATCTCGGCCCACTTCTGCAAAGTCTAACTGGTTTAAAATGTGGTTTATGGATTTTTTTTTAGAAATTTGAGAGATATTATTCCAGGTCACAGTTTCTTCCTCATTAACAGGTTCACAGTGAGGACTGGAATGATTCAGGTTTTTTAAGAATAAATTTTTTATTCTTCCTTGTGCTTAAATTAACATTCAGAAGGAACATAGTGGGTAAAGTGATTGCTTTAAAATGTCTTAACACAGACACGCATGACATGCCAGCTAGAGCATGTGATAAAAGTGTTCTGCTTTTGTAAGGTTGTATTTTGAAGTTTAGTGCTTTGAGTAAGTGCCTTTGCCTTTAGTAATCTTTGAGAGCTCTCTGGAGAATTGTACTTTGTGCTTATCTCTTACCACAAGCGTTCTGTTTCTCCTCTAGTGGGTGATAAAGTTCCTGCCGATATCCGCCTAACGTCTATCAAATCCACAACACTGCGAGTGGACCAGTCCATTCTAACAGGTAAGATATGTCAATTAATGCATAATTTCATCCATGCTTTATGGACTTTACCTGCTCACATAGTTAGGGAATTTTTAGTCCAGGTTATTTAGATAGCACCGGATCTAGTGTGCTTTTACTTCAGTGTGCCCAATTATAGTTTACCCAGATTAGTTAATTAACACGAAAATTTAGATCAGTTGTGTGCTAGAAAGATTTTTGTATGAAATTGCAAACTAGTACACTTTGTTGTAGTTGTTTGGTGATGTTTGGTTCTCGTAATTTGAGGAAAAATAACTGCACTGTGGTGTGCAGAACAAAAATACATCCTTTCAAGCAGGATTCTGACCTTAATGGGTGGTCAGTGGTGTCTGCTGCTCAGGAGCTCAGAAAAGGAGGAAAGAGTGTGTGTGTGTGGAAACTATTCAGTAGGGCTCAACTTTGCTTTGCTACCCTAATTGGTAAGGTTTCTGCATCATGTCCATTCATGGCCTTTTTTTTTTTTTTTTTTTGCGAAATTCGCTATTCAGATAATTTATGTAATTGCTTATTAGCCCTCTCTGCTTGATCCTCATCTTTCTAAACCAATAATTTAAAGATTTGGGTTCAGTGGTGAATCAATTTAGATTTGTGTCCATGCAGCCAAATAAACTGATCATGCAGTTCTTGGCAGAATGTGGGTGTACTTAAACTGGAATGGAATAAACTGATAAGGGCCTAGCATTGTAGGATGATGGAATATCAGTATCATAACTTTAATTGTGACATAATTTATTTTCTTTAAACAACACTATGATGTTTATGTTTTAAATGTTGGCTGTAGTAAAGTTTAAGACTGTAGAGCCTAGTCAATTTTTAATGGTTTTAGTACTCGTTTAGAGCATTTTATGCTTAATTTTGCTGCATATACAAATCTTTTATATTGAAGGTGCATTCAGGAAAGCTCAGGTCAGAGAGGGATGTTAGTTCTCACATTCAGCCTTGCTGTGAATAACAGCCTCAGGTTGAGAAGGACCATGAAAACACTTCTAATTCTAGACCAGTGATGCTGAGTGTCTCGCCACGATTGGGATTTAAAAAATTTATAAAGCCCTTATTAAATCTAGACTAGTTCATTTGAAATTCGGCGAGTTTAATAATGGGGTGGCTATTAGTCATTATGTGGATATTATTAAATCAATTTTGTGAAAATTTGATTTTGGTGAGTTATATAGAACATATTAAGACAGTACCATGAGATGGAGTAGACAGATTAGATACATGTTCTTCCTTTTCCGCCTGATACTCGGAGCATTTCCTGCTGACCTGATGTTATTTAATAATAATTGTAATATTTATATAATTCTTTTTTATTTAGTTTTATTGAATTACTTTAATGTCTGGGGAAGTCTGTAAACCTGTACTTGTGTTTTTATTATATTTTTTAGAACAATCCAAATGACAAGCACTAAATAAAAACACACTTTGTCTATTACCTGAAAACATAGTAAGAGATTATTTGTCTGCCATTCTGGGGAAACTTTTCAAAAAATTTCAGGCATTTATTTCAACCAAAGTAAAGTGTGGTTAGTGCCAAAAGTGGTAAAGTGAAAGAAAATTGTCTCATGATTGTTTTGACAGATGTTAACCGATTAAACTGATTAGTCATTTTACTCTGTGACATTATTATCCAACAATGAAGTCAAAGCCATACATTACAAGGATGAAGACATTTATAGATAGACTGACCATTTTCACCACTGTTTGTTAAACCAGATCCTTATTACAAACCTTAATGATTTTTGAAGAAAGAAAGATAAAAGAAAACATTGGCTTTTTTTTTGGCTAAATAAACAAAGAAATAAACAAGTCTTTATATATTGACCTATATTCTGGTTTATTTTCTGACACAACACAGCGATAAGTTTTTTCAGGCCACCATGATTTTATATTTGTGCAGTGAAGTTATTTCATTTATATACAAGCTTTTGTGCAGCTGTTTTATTATTGTAAAAAGCTCCAAATTAAATTTATTACCTATAAAGCTCTGGTGTTGAATATAATGTAATTGAGCCAAACCAACGATATCCGCTGTTCAGCATATAGTTGAAATTTCAAGATTTTGACCTCTGATTGTGTTTCTCTGTAGGAGAGTCTGTATCAGTCATTAAACACACAGATCCAGTCCCTGACCCACGGGCTGTAAACCAGGACAAGAAGAACATGCTGTTCTCTGTAAGTTCAAATTAGCAATGTACGATTCATTTTGCTCAGGGAGTCTAATCTCTGTGTGGATGAGCTAGTTTTAGTACTAACTTTTGAGGATCTCATCATTTGGTAAATAACACAATGCACGGTTATCATTCTTGCCCATTTGTAGGGAACAAATATTGCTGCTGGTAAGGCTGTGGGTGTCGTCGTGGCCACGGGAGTGAACACAGAAATAGGCAAGATTCGCGACGAAATGGCTGCCACGGAGCAAGAGCGCACTCCGCTGCAGCAAAAGCTGGATGAGTTCGGAGAGCAGCTATCCAAAGTCATCTCTCTCATTTGCATCGCCGTGTGGATCATAAACATTGGTCACTTTAACGACCCAGTGCATGGTGGCTCTTGGATCAGAGGTGCCGTCTACTACTTTAAGATCGCCGTGGCGCTGGCAGTAGCTGCCATCCCTGAAGGGCTTCCTGCCGTCATTACTACCTGTCTCGCGTTAGGAACCCGCCGCATGGCTAAGAAGAACGCTATTGTGCGCTCGCTGCCATCAGTTGAGACTCTGGGCTGCACATCGGTGATCTGTTCAGATAAGACTGGTACCCTGACCACCAACCAGATGTCTGTATGCAGGGTAAGGAATTTGGTTGGATAAAATCTAAAGTCTATTTTTAACACTAATTTATGCAAAGAAAACAACCCTTGCTTATGACATGCTATTGTAGAAAAATAATCAGTCTTTGAAGCAGCAGTGTGAGGCAAAGTTACTTTTTCTTTATTTAAGAGACTTTTTATTCATTTATTGTTAAATCTAATGTTGTGAAATGTCCACAAGACGTTATCACATCTTTAAATAGTAATTTCCTCACCAGCCCCTCTCTCTCTCTCTCTCTCTCTCTCTCTCCTCATTCTTAAATGTAATAAGGGGGAAAATAACAGTATGTCATTATCAGCAAATATCAAGGCTTGTTCATGGCGGAAGACTTTTGTCAGGGTATCAGAGAACAAAATTTATCAACACTTGACAACAACATTCAGAATCGAGAATTTAACAGTGCTGAAATGTTTAATAAATTATATACACAAAGTTCTTTTTATTCTCAATGTTGTCAATTAGCCAAAACATTGTATGTCAGACGGTTAATGTAGCTGACGCACAAAAGCAAGTCTAAACACACCTTACTCAAAACCGTTTGAATTGGCTTGGTGTTCAGTAATTTGATCGTGGATGACTCACTTTTCTTAGTAACAATAGACAGCGTGATGGTAGCAGCCATCTTGATGCTGATCATCAAATAGTTTTGGTGGTGTGCTGTAATATAAGTAACATACCTACAAATATGCCTGATCTTTGTTTGTTTGCATGCAATGATGATCCACAGTTTGATTTATTTCACTATAAATAGTTATTTAGCCAAGAATCTGATCTTCAGTGCAAAAACATTTCATTAAATCTTTTTAAGGGGCCGTTTAGTATGCTGATGTAGCAGTTCCTTTGATGATCTTGTGTGATTCTGCTACCTTTCAATGTTTCTTACTTCTCAATGTTTTTACAAGGGACGTATGTTTGTATTTCTCTCATCTCAGTCTATCTCAACCCTTCCCCCCCCTTCTCACTTTCGAAATATCATCTTTTCTTCTTTTTTTTTCCACTGTCATTAACAACGTTTTGCCTCTTCCTGACGTTTTTGCTCCATCACTGCTCTTTGAGTGCTCATCAGTATGCGGTAGTCAGTTACTTGCAGTGGTGTTGCTTAACTGACCTTGTGTTTAGAAGCACTGTTTAACGTAGCAGTCGTGTTACTGCAGACTTTACACACATACACTTGCACACACTTGTGCAGGAACAGAACAGGTTTGATGCCTCTGAATGGTGTTATAACCTGTTAAAAAAACAGGTCTGTGAAATGACATTTTATTTGAATCCTTTTGAGCAGGAGAAGAGTGGCTAAAATCTTTTTGTATAAACACTTCATCGTTCATTTTTCCTCCAGTGTAAAAGGGTTGACGATAAAAATAGCCGGTCATCAGAAGGAATGTAATCTGTTTTGTTTCTTTTTGCTCTTACCAGCTCTATCCTGTCTGTAGCGTGGGTTGTTTATTTAAGCGTAATGACTAAAACTACGAGCTAGAGAGAGTAGAACGATGCACTGAGCTTTCATTTGGAGTTTTCTTACTCAAACCGTTCGCAACACGCCACTCAGCTTTACCAAACAAAGTGCCAGCTTAATGCTTTTACTCGGCTGTTTCTTTATTCTCTCTTGCTCATTGTTTGGCTGCATCACCATGGCGACACTGCTGCTGTATCCCAAGGCTCTGTTTTTTCTCACCGGAAAAATCCCAGGGCCAATTTGGCTATTAGCCAGGGTACTCTTCTTGTTTTTCGTTACTTGTTGGTTAGTACTGACCCCAACATGACCCCTGTAGAAGTAGCCTGAAATTTTGTATTCCCAGGATAGGTTTTTTTTTTTTTTTTTTTTGCACTGCAGTGTTTTTGTGCGCCACCTGCTGGGTGAAATGACTGTGTATATTTCTGTTTTCTAGATGTTCATTGTCGACCAGGTGCAGGGAGACAGTTGCTCTCTAAAAGAGTTTACCGTTACTGGCTCCACATACGCTCCTGAAGGACAAGTGTGAGTTACTTTATTCAGTCCAACCAAACAAAAATCTGCAACGAGTAAAGTTTTTGTTATTTAACAATTTCTCGATATCTGCTCAGATTCCATGAGGGGAAACCAGTGAAATGCTCGAAGTATGATGGCCTGGTCGAGATGGCTACAATTTGTGCCCTTTGCAATGACTCCTCTCTGGATTATAACGAGGTCCGTTCTTCCGTACTCCCATACTCGTTAGTTGACCAATGTAGCTTGTCTCTTGCTTCTGTTCTCACAAGTGTCCTGTTTGTGGTATTGTTTTCCCCAGGCCAAAGGAGTATATGAGAAGGTTGGAGAGGCGACAGAAACAGCCCTCACGTGCCTGGTGGAGAAGATGAATGTGTTCGACAATGATCTTACTGCCCTTCCAAAGATAGAACGGGCCAACGCATGCAACTCTGTAAACATTTTTGTACATTTCTACTGTGTTTGTGTGTGTGTGCTAAGGATGTCGAGTTTTATGGTCAGCTAATCTTACATTTATTCTTCTTTGGCTTAGGTTATTAAGCAGCTAATGAAGAAAGAATTTACACTGGAGTTCTCGCGTGACAGGAAGTCCATGTCTGTGTACTGCACCCCCAACAAGGCCCGCTCCGCCCTCGGCAAGATGTTTGTCAAGGTAATCACTGAGAAGAACATAGTCATGTTTACTTTTTCAAATAGGGAGGCTTGACTAGGATTCCTTATTCCTTACTGATTCAGGGACTAACAATAATTTGTTTTGTAAGAAAATGAGCATAAATGAAAGGCGCCCAGTGTGAACATTAGTCTGGAAGATTTTTTTTCATGTTCTAAAAATATAACTTGGCTTATAATAACAATCATTTGTACACAAGATATTACGTTTTGTGCATGAAGCCCCTGGTGCTAATTATTTTGTGCTGTCTATCCACCCACACATACCCCACTTTCTTTATTATAACATGTATCTCAGAACTGTATCCCTGTTGTCTTCCAATCGTTTGCTTGACCTCTATTTCTGTCTATTTTAAATTAATAAAGATGCCCAGTGGGTTGCTGCTGGAGATTTTTTTATTTTTTTTTTATTTCCTTTTTTTCATGATTCTCTGTAATTAGTGCAGCAGCAGGTTGAACTAATTTCTTATGACCTCTATCTACATCTTTTCTTGCAGATAATGCTGTTAGATTAATCAGAAACTTTCTAACTGCTCTTTTAATTTAGTAATTTAGTCTGTGAACAAAATATATTGTCATTATTATTAGAATTATTTCTGTGAAGCCACAAAGAATAAAAACATTCCCTAAGAGTCTTAGAAGTTAGAGTAATAGAGCTAGTCTTACCCTGAAATTATCAGATTGTTTTTAATGAAAACATGTGGAACTTGGAGGAAAGCTGTTTTAAATTGTGTGTGTATATAAATGTTATTCAATGATTTATTTGGTTTGTGTTTGGGAAGGGTGCTCCAGAGGGAGTGATCGACAGGTGTACACACATCCGTGTGGGTGGTAATAAAGTCCCCTTGACGTCAGGCATCAAGGAAAAGATCCTGTCTGTGATCCGTGAGTACGGGACAGGGCGGGATACTCTGCGTTGCCTGGCGCTGGCGACACGGGACAATCCGATCAGCAAAGAGGAGCTTCGGCTGGAGGATTCTTCTTGCTTTGTTCAATATGAGGTCAGAAATATATTATACTCATTATATAAAACTCATTACAGCATGACCATTACCGCATAATTACCTGGAATTTTTACGTATTTATTTATTTTTCTTTTTTTTTTTCAAATTTAAAGGATGCATCATTTAAAACTCTCATCTAATATTACAGCTTTTTGGGTTTCAAAAATTATTGCCAAATTTAAGATTCCAGAAAAATGAAAAATAAGAATAAATGTTTACTCATGAAGTTTGTGATGCAAGTGATCTTGGGTCTGTCATTTTTCACATTTGTACCACTAGGAGGCACCCGTTAGCCATATACAATGCTCCATATTTTACCCCATCTTTAATCTGTGATTGGCTACTATGGATAATAATCATGTTTTTTGTATTAAATTAGCTATTGACCAATTTACATCAGATGTATTTAGGGGTCCGATTCATGCTCTCATGTTAATCGCTGTGGCTTTGTAAAGCTATTTTACACCAGTAGCAAAAACTTGTGCTGGTCACCACAGCTATGAAAAAGTAGTACAGGAAATGGAAGCAAAAGAGCTGGTTATTTAAACCTCTGATGTACTGTTAAAGCAATCCTATATTCAGATTTAATTCTCAGTTAAAATCTTTTGAAATCTTCTCAAATGTGTAAAGCTGACTGTGACTTTCATTGGCATTTTTTTTCCTTTGCAGACTGATCTGACGTTTGTGGGCTGTGTGGGCATGCTGGACCCTCCCAGGGCTGAAGTGGCCGCCTCCATCAAATTGTGCCGCCTGGCAGGCATCCATGTTATCATGATCACCGGTGATAACAAGGGCACGGCCGTGGCTATCTGCAGGCGCATCGGTATCTTCAAAGAGAACGATGATGTTTCACGCATGGCCTTCACAGGCCGCGAGTTTGACGACCTGTCACCTTCAGCTCAACGTGAAGCAGTGCTCACTGCCCGCTGCTTTGCCCGTGTTGAACCTTCACATAAATCCAAGATTGTGGAGTACCTCCAGTCCTGTGATGAGATTACGGCCATGGTAACGGGTTCTATTTTAATCATACATTCTAGGTAGTGTTACGGATTACCTTTTTATAATCATGCTGTATCTCTATTCTAGACTGGTGATGGTGTAAATGATGCTCCTGCACTGAAGAAGGCAGAGATAGGTATTGCAATGGGCTCAGGAACGGCTGTGGCGAAGACGGCCTCAGAGATGGTGCTGGCTGATGATAACTTTTCTACCATCGTAGCAGCCGTGGAGGAGGGGCGAGCGATCTACAACAATATGAAGCAGTTCATACGTTACCTCATTTCCTCTAATGTAGGAGAGGTGGTCTGGTAAGAACTGACTTCTGTTTGGTTTCCCTAACCTTCAGTGAAATGTCATGCTGTAAAACTGTGACTGTAACACTTTTTTGTTCGACTGTTACAGCATTTTCCTGACTGCGGCTTTGGGATTCCCTGAGGCTCTTATCCCAGTGCAGTTGCTGTGGGTTAACTTGGTAACAGACGGTCTACCTGCTACAGCCCTTGGCTTCAACCCTCCTGATTTGGACATCATGAGCAAACCCCCTCGTAATGCTAAGGAACCCCTCATCTCTGGTTGGCTCTTCTTCAGATACCTGGCTATTGGCTGTAAGTCCGTTTGAGTCAGATGTAGCAATGTTTATTAAAGCAGAGTTTGTACATGTCTTGGCTCACAGACCCATGTTTTGTGTCTTAGATTTGTTGTGAAGTAATAGTCAGTCAATATGATCTAATTGGATAAAGGCTTAACTTAATTGGAATAATACAACAATTATACCACAGTGCTGCTGATTTTATTTAATTTTTTTTATCTGATTTATCTCTTAAAATTTTGCTTTGTAGGCTATGTTGGTGCCGCCACTGTTGGAGCTGCTGCTTGGTGGTTTATTGCTGCTGAAGATGGACCAAGAGTCAACTTCTATCAGTTGGTTAGTGATTATAATTTATATAAACACAGTGGTTTTAGGAAGTTGGTTAAAATAAAATAAAAAAATAATAATAATTCCCTAGCTTTTACTGGCAAATTGATTTTAAAATCATATATTTTTCTTTAAATCCTGCAGAGTCACTTCCTCCAGTGTGGACCAGAGAACCCAGAGTTTGAGGGCATTAATTGTGAAGTGTTTGAGTCGCCTTACCCTATGACAATGGCCCTGTCTGTGTTGGTCACAATTGAGATGTGCAATGCCCTCAACAGGTCAGTACTTTTTAGTTGTCCACAGAACTTGACTTATTTCAGGCCTGAATCAGGATAAGGGGTACTCATTGGTCTTTTTTTTGTATTTTACAGCGTGTCAGAGAACCAGTCGCTGTTGCGCATGCCCCCATGGGAGAACGTATGGCTGCTTGGAGCTATCTGTCTCTCCATGTCCCTCCACTTCCTCATCCTTTATGTGGAGCCTCTGCCAGTACGTGACCAGAGATATAATACAACTGGTTCTGAAATGTTTTTTCAGACATAAAATGTTGACCAAGTGCCAACGAGAGCATAATTGGCCTGCTTTGTTTAATGAGAGGAATGCTTTAGAAAAAATAGATGCTGGTTTTTTTTTTTTTTGGTTTTTTTTTCTCTGCACTGTCCATGACTGGCACTGTGCCTATAAAACGTTACAGCTGTTGATAAAACAACTTTTCAACTTCAAAAATTCATGCTTTTGTTTTGCCTTTAAGACTATATTTCCCTTAATAATTTCACTCTTGATCTGCCACCCTCAGATGATCTTCCAGATCACGCCGCTGAACGTAACCCAGTGGCTAATGGTGTTGAAGATCTCGCTGCCTGTCATCCTGCTGGATGAGGTGCTGAAATTTGCAGCCCGGAATTACCTCGAACCCGGTAAAGATTTGGACTCACCCACGGGCAAGCCATGCTCGCTCAGCGCCTGCACCGAGGGAATCTCCTGGCCATTCGTGGCTCTCTCACTTCCCCTGGTGATCTGGATCTACAGCATTGACACTAACTTGGCTGAAATGTTCTGGTCCTGACTCATCTGAGCACAGAAACACGATCCCCCCCTCCCCTCCGTTCACTCAATCTGTAGATAGAAAGAATGTGTGTGTATGTGTTGTGTGATAGTGCACCAAGGAATGTGCACAAGGAGGACTGTGTTAACACGAACATAACAGTAATATAATAAATGTAACAAAGTTCTTTTTAAAACCACGTATAGCGGGTATGGAGGGGACCACATAGAGCTGAAGTCTTTAAGTATTAATGACCATTATTATTGTTGCCACGTCTGTGGATGTTCTGCTGGTTTGGTCTTAAAACGGTCTTTTTTTATTTTGCCTTGGTTAGTTCTTTTTTTTTTTTTTTTTTTTAAGTTTTTATTTTTTATTTTTTTAAGAAATTGCATTTCAAACAAATTAGAAATACTAAATTCATTGTGTTTGATTTTTGTGTGTCCTCCCTTTCAGTGCATGAGGAAAAGCTCTACAATGTGTACCAAGTTTGAACACTATTTTATACAACTCACTTTTTATTTTTTATTTTTATTTTTTATCCGTGTTAAAAGGAATCCACTGACGTGACTTCACGAGGGGTTTGGTTTAGGCAGCCGAGTGACTATTTTTTTCCTGTATATTTCCATAAAGCCATAACACACAGAGGCAAGGAATTTTTATTTTAAAGTAAGGATGCATTTATGAAGTGAAATGGGTTCAGGTAGTTTTGTCAAAATGCACAAATATTTAAAGAAAGAAAAAAAGCCATGTGCACGAACAGAATCCATTTTAAGCGTCCTACACAGCTGCCTAAACAATGCCAGGGAGACTAGGAAAGCTGTTTACATTTGTTTACTGTGTCCAGTGTGAATGTTTGAGTTCAGAGTGGCGTCACAGGCGGATGGGAGGGAGCACATAGAAAATAAATCAGATTCTGAAATGGAAGCTGCATGTTGTGTATCCTGCATGCATTACGTGTGCGTTTTCATTTATTTGTTTGTCTTCCCCTTTGTATAATAACCTCCATTTTGGTGTTTTTCTTTTTTCCTTTTTTCTTTTTTTTTCTTTTTTTTAACAAAAAAAAAAACCTTAAGCCAGTTTTTCTGCACCGGGCAGAGCACAGCTACCTCAATACAGTCTGATTAGTTTCTCACCTCACTGAGCTTTACACATCTTGTGTGTGTGATCTTGTCGCTTTGAGGTGTGCCCCTCTTGGCTTGTGCAGAAAAATATATATATTAAAAAAATTCATCCTGTCCGATTTTTTTTTTTTTTTTCCCTTTCCCCCCCTTTGTTGTTTTAAGAATGCATTTTCTTTTGTATTTTATAATTGATTTGACTTGTATTAACTTAATTTAGAAGTGTTTGAGGCAGGGTGAGGAGGGCAAGTCCTGGATGTAAATGTTGCCATTGACGGCGTAGGGTCGGAGACGACAACCATTCACACAATAGGTTTATTAAATAGTGCATTTAGAACATGGATTTTATGATGCAAAACCAAAATGTTTGACTCTCCCTTTTTTCTACTTCAAGAAAATACACTCATGGACCATTTGAATTAAAAAAAAAGTGCGTGTCTCTTTATTTTACTGGCTTTTTTTTTTTTAAACATAGTATATATATATATATATATATATGTAGAGTAACAGGAGCAATTATACTTGAAATAATGTACATACAATAAGAAGTTACTATATGACCAGGCAAGCACAAGCTCTGGAGCTAGCTTGTGCTACTGCAGGACCCTGTCAGTTTGTACATAGCAGATATACTCACTTTACCTGTACCAATTTATGTTCTACATTGCAGCTCAATTGTTTAGCAATTCTAATCATAAGCCTAATCCTTGTTTGTGAAAAGCTGTCATTACTACATGCCACATGAAGCATGTTACTGTGCCATGTGAGTGACACTGGCAGTGTCGGTGTCTAACAGCTCTGCTTTTCCCCTCCTTCATGCCTTCATTGGGTGTTCCCTTCACTGAGTGAGTATTATTAAGTATGTCTTTATTGATGATAAGCTACTAAGCTAACCATGCTACTAAGCTTGAGCAATAAGTAGGGGTTAAGACACTTGGTGGTATGCCGTTATAGAAAAATAACAAAAAAAAGATGGGTGTAGTGCATGCTGACGAGAAGTAGAGTTCAAGTTAACACATCAACGTGTTACATTTTCTATAATGTTATGTCCTGAAAAATATATTGTTTAATATTGGGAAGTGTATACTGAAAACAACAACAAAAAAAGTCTCACACTAAAGTTTCAATCACCTTTAGCGTTAGCTTTATTACAGCACACACTGTGGTGGCCAGCTTATGTGTGAAAATGATTCCTCATTCTCCAAGAACCTTAATATTCACGTTCACATTTCATGTACTGGAATATGGCAGTTCCATCAGGGGAGGGGGAAAAAAAAAGTGTGTAGATATAGATGTGTGTAATGGTTTTCTTATGGACTCACCTGTTTAGTTCCTATCCTGAGTTCTCATCACATTATGTGTATGGAAAGGCTTTTACACTATTAAATACAGTTTTATACTTTTTTTTTTTTTTTTTTTTTAATCATGCAACTTCATGAAGTGTTTAAGTGATTTCCATTGATAATTTTTTTCCAACCACGTCTTCCAAAATTATGCACTATACAGTACTTCCAGGTTTTGATAATGCTAAAGGGTTACAGTCCCAGTAATTTCAGATCTGATTAGTTGTTTTTTTTGCCTCATGCAGCCCTATAATTTGACGCTTCTAAAATGGTGACCTTTTTTGGCGAGGCATTTTAAGGTTGTGAAAGGTAGTTCTTATCATTTACATTATATGAGGGTCGTTCAAGTCAAACCAGGACTTATAAAAAAAAAAAAATGTTTGTCAACGTTGGTGTAAAACCAACCATTACTATTTACAGATCCACAGTACGGTAATGAAACTCTTAGCTGTTTAGAATACTTAAAACATTTGAATTGTGCAAACATTCAAAAAAAAAAAGCGGCCATATGTTTTGTAAATGATGATCCTGGCTGAGCTGGCTTGGAGCCTATCCCACTCATTCATGCGAGTATTCACCATGTGGAATTCCTGATCCCTGAAAATCGATGGGTAACTTGTCAAGTCTATTGGGATGCATCAGTCTATGGGAACTGTACATACAGTCATTGATCAACACCACTTGCACATTACTGGAACTCGGCAGGGAATTATTACCACATCCCTGTACAGTCCTGACCTTGCTCCAAGCCATTTACACATGTTTGCGCCATGAAAGGAGTTCCTGGGAGACCTGCGTTTCAGGCATAGTGAGAGAACTTCCTACCATGATGGTAACCAAGCACTAATGAAACACTGGGATAAATGCATTAGCAGGTGGCGGGTGATTATATAGAGAAATAAAGGTATTTTTTTTTATTTTTTTTTTATTGTCATAACTGTACTGTTATTCTGCACAATCAAAAGTCCCGGTTTGACTTGAACGCCTGGTGTAGCAGGGCTATAACCTCGGTAGCACCTTCTCATGTTTGTGTTCAGTAGCTCTAAGAAATAAGACGGTGATTCTTTATGTAATACACATCATGCTACAAATTATAGCTTCATGTTAAATTGTCCTTCATGTGCTGTATGATTTATGTAAGTGCCTGGTAATGGCGGATGGATCTTACCAAGGCTCTTACGTAGTTTTTGAAATTAAATGCCCCCCCATCAGCCCTCATAAACCTTCCTCTGGCTGTCAGCCATCAGCTTTCTAATTTTCATTAGCAGTTTGCTCAAGCGCTCTAGAGGTGCAGTTTGTATTGTTTGAAACTTCATATATCTCTAATCAGCTCGCAATTTTAAACTAAAATGCACTAAACTGACAACCGTGCCACAATTTATTAGTGTTTTAGAATTTCGGTTGCATTTTTGTGAGCTGAAGAGTAGCTCCAACTCATGTTCTTTGAAATGTCCCGTAAACGATATGTAGCGTGCTTTTAATTTATTTACTTTCACTTAGGAAATGGAGAACAGGTGCAAGCAAAGGAAACAAGGAGTGTATATATATATATATAT
>JAQMYJ010000011.1:23876170-23903262 GCA_030014305.1 Clarias laeviceps | reverse complement strand
TCTTTAAACTCACACAGTAGTCATTGTAAAGTGAATTTTCCTTAATCAAAACATTATGTACTTCACACACTAACTTCAAGGCATATAAATTGACACTCATGCAAGGGTTTTTATTTTTATTTATTTATACTATTATTGTGGCATTTGTTTGATTTTTGATTTATTTTAATTTTTTTTATATACCTTACAATTGTACCTGTGCATCCCTGCTCCAAAAACCTTCATTCCTTGTTCCTTGATTCCTTTGAGCACATTCCTCTGAGCACAATTCTTGATAAATGCATGCAGGATTGAGGAGTCAGTGATGCATTTATAAACAATTTGGTGATGCACATTGAACATTTGTACTTTTTTTTATAATATGCTATATTACTATATATATGCTATATGTATATGGTTTACTTGCAGGTAAAATTCACTTTACAGTCAGCACAATGCTTAAGTTACAAACTACTGACTTTTCTTTTATTGTTCCTAGCTATCATTAAACAGTCTAGTACCATAACATAAATTATATATGTATATGTTCTTTTAGAAAAGATTGTACATGTCTGTGAAGGATAGATGATATGGCATGTACCACAATCTTGCCTGCTGTCATTCATGGCTGGCTTAAATCTCTAGTTCATTTTTCCCCCTTTCTGTTCTTCTTTTCACAGTTTGCACCTTGTAAGACACGTCTCCCTCCAGCTTGTTCTGGGGTGGATGCTGGACGCTTCCCTTTGTGCATGAGGCATTCTCTCCCCCATGTTGTACAATGCATGAGCCTTGGGCTGACTGCAAGAGCAGCTGTTTTTTTTTTTTTTTTTTAATTATTATTATTTCTTTTTTTTTTTTTTAATCCTGATGAAGCAAATGATCAACAAGGACAACGGTACGGACAACTGTGAATTCTGTTTGAATCGTAGAGGAGAGTGAAAAACTGTGTGCAGGCTGACCATCCAGCATCCTTGCTCCTCTATTTTGTACGAACGAAAAAATGGTCAACCATTACACATCATGCTGCCTTGCAATCAGTTTGTCTGTATGGGTTACATCTAAATATGTTAAATTATTATTTTTTAATAGTGTAAAATGTCTGTTTTATATACAGTATACATATGTATAATATATAGTAAAATGCATGCCTTCTGTTGTAAGTAGCTAAGCAATTTTATCTATATTTATATAGTATTTGCTGTGTACATCGGTGCTCAATGGAATGATATGATGGACATCATTTTACAAATAAACTCACTAGGTGGATTTTATGAACATCGTTCTGATTTGAATATTGATCTCTTCTTTTGTACGTGTTATAACACATTCACATTCTGTATATTTACAGTTGTGTGATCCACATACAATACATAATACTAGTTAAACTCTGAAAAATCAGACACACACAAATCCCTTAGTTGTCATTTGTTTTTTTATTTATTTATTTATTTTTAATTATTTCACGGTTCTCAATGTGGTGGAGATTTCATGCGTGAAATAATTCTTCATTCTGCCAAAACCACCTTTTCACAGCCTCTATGTATGATGGGTACATCGCTTCATGTGCTTCCCTTCTTACCCTGATGCGCCCATCACTCTGGAATAGAGTCAATCTGAACTCATCAGACCACATGACCTTTTTCCATCGCTCCAAAGGCAGATCTTTAAGCTCCCTAGCAAACTGAAGCTTTTTTGATTAGTCTCACTAACAAGTGGATTTCTTACGGACACACAGCTGTTTAGATGCTAATCCTATGAGTCCTCATTACAATGTCTGTGTAAATTATCTTAATTTTACTTTTAAACATAGCTGTGATGTCTACCATCTATTTTTAATGAAGAGACTTCACCAAGTGTTTGTGGTCTCAATTCATGATTTTTTTTTTTTCAGACCTCACATTTTTTCCCTGCAATTGATGGCTCGGCACTTTTCTAGGTTTTAACAATATACTGCAGAGTTCTTAGTTTAATTCCAGTAATTTCACAAATCTCAATAGTTTTCTTTGCTTAACCTGGGCCAACAATTTGACTCTTCTGAAACAAAGATTTATTTTTCTTTTCTTTTTTTTAACCATGCAGTCTGAATCAGAAAATTGTGCAGTGGTATCAGGACATGTGTTTTAGCAATTAAGGAAAACGTAAAATTCCAGGCCCCCCCACAAGCCTGTAAACAAGATAAAACAGTATAGACATGAGTAAGTGAATGAGTTTAAGTTAAACATTAATTTAGTTTTAAAATAAAATTTAGTAATTGTGATAATAATTACATTGAAAATAATAATATATAGTTGCAAAGCAGCGATGATCTGCTCCAAGCACCTGTGCCCACACCGCCTGGGCACACCATACAACCTGTGTGCTTTTTGAGCATGTTAAGTAAGATCTTCAGAGTGCCCAGGATGCTGGAAAAACGCATCACACTGTGATGTCACTCAATGTGATGTACTTTTTGACATAAGTTTAAGACATTGCCATTTGAACCACATTTGCATTCTCAGTGTCTTAAGATCATATGGTTTCAATTTGGTGATGATAGTATAAATCTTAGGAAGACGAAGAGTATATCAAATTCCACTGGGTGCATTTTTCAGACAACAAAAACTATGCCATTTATAGCGAATGTTGATCAGCTCAATGAGATCTAAAGGTGTAATGGGTTTCACATGTATATGTGCAAGTGTGTATGAACTATGCAGCAAAATCTTGTGTGAAGGCCCCATATGCCACGTAGGCGTCCTAATTGCAGAAGATTCCAACCTGCATGCTGATTTTCATAATTTTTGAGCATATTAAGACCTTAAAAAAGGCCCCGGATGCTGGAAAAAAAACCTCCTTAAAAGAACCAAGAGGGCCCTTCACAGACTATGATGTCATAGGGCTGATGTCAAAATGCATGGGCCCTAATAATAATAATAATAATAATAATAATAAAAAACAGGATTAAACACTCCGAATCGTTTCCACTTTTGTCGCAATACTTTATATGGACACGTGGAGGCGCCAAAGATTAGAAATAAAACAGTGGGCTTTAATTCAAATGGATGTGTTTTGTTCTGAATGTAGAAGTAAACACTAGTGGCACAAATAGTTAACGGCTATTAATGACTCTGATTAATATCAAATTTTATTGATGAATACTAATTACATTAAATTAGATTTTTTAAATTTCGTTCAAGCGTGATATAAATAGGGTACACATTATTTGTATAATAGAGTTATCAGCCAGGAATAATATGAAGTGATATTTCTGACTTTACTGGATTTCTAGTCGTGTTTTTGACAGGATATATACTGCGTTACGGTAACCGCAATGACGTAATTCACTTAACATTAACGTTATAAATAAATATACTACTATGTATATTTAAAAACAGATTAAAGGAGAACAAACACAACAAGATTGTCATCTAGGACAAATTTGATTCATGCAACTAAATGACAATCATATCTAACAGCCCCTCCTTTTGACTTGCCCGCTTTCAATCACACTTACTGACCCCGCCCTTTCCTGTACAAGCCCCTCCCTCCAGCTTTTCAGAACGGACCGCTGCGTAGCGACCAGTATCTCAAGCGGAGAAATCTTCCGACTAATTAAACAGCGTGATAAGAAAACGGAGCGAAGATCCAGACAAGCTTTTCTTACAGTATCGTGTCTGGCAAGTCGACGAGATTGTGACTTTGCGCTGCGGATAAGAAACGTCTTTTGTGTATTTTTTTTTTTCTTGGTGTTTTATTTTGTTATCACGCTCAGACGTCGGTACACAAAAGAGCTTTGGAGGAGATGATGATGATGATGATGATGGAAAAACGGCGTCGCATCATGAACAGAAGCCGGACAACGACAAGACTTTACACCTGGATAAACTAAAGAAGGATTTGTGTGTTTGGGGATCGCGGGTTGATGCTGTGTGTAAAAGAGCGGTTGAGGTTCGCGTGATCGTGTCCAGATGCTGTCATTGTGCTGCGCTCCGCTGCTGCGTTCCTGGGAGAAGGATGCATGAGAGGATGCCACCTTTCCCGTTGTTTGTTATTTGCGTTGATGCACGGTTTGTATTAGAAGAAACCTTTTTCAGAGAAGAAATTCATATTTATAAGGACAACCCCTGGAAATCTTGAACATTCTTTCTTTTGTACAAGCTTGTCCTAAACTCCTACTAAATTAAGTTTTTTTAAATCCAAGTGACTGCATACTTCAGCCTTACAGCATACTTGAATTATTTATACCCAAATAACTTATCAATTATGGTCGAGCCTGTGGGATTTATCGAGGCCTGGAAGGCACAGTTTCCAGAGTCCGAGCCTCCGAAAATGGAGCTGAGGTCCGTGGGAGGCATCGAGCAGGAGCTGGAGAAGTGCAAGGCGTCTATTAGGCACCTGGAGCTGGAGGTGAACAAAGAGCGTTTCCGCATGATCTACCTCCAGACGCTGTTGGCTAAGGAGAGAAAAAGTTATGACAGACAGCGTTGGGGCTTCAAGCAGTCACAGATGGCTGAGGGGGATGCTCAGGCAGGTGGAGCTGACCCCCAGCACTCACAAACGCAGGAGCCTAGTCAGGGGGATCGCACCAGATTCCAGCCTGTAGGAGAAGCCAGGCCGAAACCGCGGCCTCCTCCGGCTAGGAAATCTGCCTCACACGGAGATGGACTGGAGATGCAGCCAGCTTTTGAGCCCCATCAGTTAGGGCAGGGCAGTGAGACAGATGGGCTTTCACCGTCTAAACAGAGGGGAGGAGTTTCACCTCGCAGGCCGCATCCTCCTCCTGACAAGGAGCTCCCATCTGATCCTTGTCCAAAAGACAAACCAGGCATGGGACTCGGTGTGGCGGCTTTGCGTTCCAACTTTGAGCGGATAAAACGTGCCAACTCGCATTCAGCCGGAGATGGACGAGGAGGCCAGGACAAGCAGCCTTTCTATGCCAACATGGAATTCCATCATGATAAGGGCCTGGTACGAGTGAATGACCGCGACGTCTCCGATAAGATCAGCTCACTCGGCACACAGGCTGTGCAAATGGAGCGCAAGAGGTCTCTCCATTCCCTTCCAGGAAACTTGGCCACGGTCGCCGGTGACCTCCGACCTAGGCCTGTCTGTAGGGGCAGATCAAGCGAGAGCACCTGTGGCTATGACGCAGAATGTGAAGATGGAGAACCCAACTCTCGGTACAACAGAGATGGCACTGCTCGGCCCAACGGAAACAAACCGCCACCTCCTCCATGGCATCCTTCAGATTTTCAGCCATACAGCGGAGTTTATGTGACCAGTGAAAGCGGCGATGGTCGGGTCATGATGCGAGAGCACACCGGCAGTGATGATCATCACCTCACCTGGCCGAGAAGATCCTACTCACCTGGAAGCTTGGAAGATGTTGGCGGAGGAGGGGGTGGCTACACACCTGACTGCAGCTCCAACGAGAACTTGACATCCAGCGAGGACGACTTCTCGTCAGGACAGTCCAGTCACGTGTCGCCCAGCCCAACCGCCGCCTTTCGCAGGCCCTTCAGAGAGAAGAGCCGCTCACCCTCACAGAATTCTCAGCACTCGTTGGACAGTAGTAGCCCTCCGACGCCACAGTCGCAGAAGAGACACAGGCAGCCACACGTGGTTGTTTCCGAGGCCACTATTGTGGGTGTCCGCAAAACGGGACAGATCTGGCCCCATGATGGAGACTCAACCCCTTCTATTAGGACATCCCATGACAACAGTTACCATGGAGATCTTGGTAAGTGATAGTTTGTTCGCCAAAAATTATTCGACTCTTGCGTTCTTTAGATCACCTTTAGGTTTTGCTGAGTTACTACACTTTCACGGAGCCCTTCGCTCTCTCTGTATGGAAGAGACAGCTGAAGGCTTTGTGTCCACAGTGAATGGTGGGTTCACTGGCCATGAGAGATGTTGAGTAATTAACTGAACGAGTGCATTTAGATGATGAGGTCAGACTGAAAGTGTTTGTATACAAGTGTCCTGAGTCTCTCTCTTTGTCAGGAGTGGTGGGAGGTTTTTACCTCTCCTAATGTCATGGCTCAAGTCTTTCATTCCTTCTGATAGCAAACCTTTTAACTAAGCAGAATCAGAACTTAAGTTACTGAAACCTAACCCTATTGTTTAGATGTCCTCAATCCGATTTGAAGGACAATGTGTCAGTATAGTGTTGATTTTCTGAGGTGAATGGACTTGCAAAATGGAACGAATACTATGTTAAACCTTGTTCCATCAGGCTTGCAATGAATCCGTCCACAAGTGTCAGAGAGAAAGAGAGAGACGCTGACTCATCAGGCCAAACAGTGCCAAAACGACCGGGTTTATGAGTACGCTTACAGGAACCTCAGAATGGGGGGGAAAAACTATTTCCCTAAAACAAATCCTTTAACCTGTGGGTAGTCTGGAGGTGTTTAAGAGGGGGTGTAGCGTGATGCAGCGAAATTGGCTCGGCAGTCACCGCTCATCTGTTCTCGTGCCAAGGAGGTCTTCATTGTGGCGAGAGAAAGATAGCAAGGAGGGCAGACAAAGACAGACAGACACCAACTGAACTCCGCTGAGCATGCCCAGGGCAACACTGCTGAATTACAGCCATTTTGTTTCCTGTCAAAAAAATAAAAAAAGGTGACACTTGGCTGCTGCTTGTTAAACTCTGGCTGTGGTGAAGAAGCTGTACCAGGTTTTTTTTTTTTTCCTTTTTTTTTTTTTTCTTTCACTTATCATTAGTGAGTCAAGCAATGCAGCAATTATAGCTGTGATTCATTCAGATACATACTATGGATAGACTGAATAAGATGTTAAGTTTGTAGGCTGCTTCCCCCTTTTTTTTTTTTTTTTTTTTTTTAAACTATTCCTGTTGCTTCATGTTCATTTTTCAGCTTTTACGAAAATCCACATCTCTCAGACCTTAAAGATACAGCGTTAAGGATCATGTACTTGTTTTGAATCTTAATGAAAGAAATATGATCATATAAAGAGTTTCAAGAAGATGGAAAAAGCCATCAAGTGGAGTACTCAGTCTGTATGTACAATTTCCTTTTTGTAACCCCATGATTGACAATAAGGCAGTCATGTGATCGTAAAGAAAAGCACAAGGTCTTTAATTTTGTGTTAAAATGGATAAAAAAGAAGAGAGTCTTTAAAAATGACAGGAATGGACAGTAGCTTAAAATATTTTTTTTTTGTCTATTTTATTTTGAATATTTTTTGTTACTGTGTAATTTTTCTTTAGACAACTTTAAAAATTTTTTTAACACGTTAACACAGGTTTCAGAGCTCCTCCAGAGTGTGCCTCTTGATGTTGCAGCTGCAATACATCTTAGATCATGAATATTTTATTCCTCAGTTTCAGTGTTTATGAGCCACACCAGTTGAGAGAACTGCAGAGCTGGGCAACAAGATGGGGGAGGGACTGTTCTTATATGAGGTCACATCAGGGGTCAGAATCTAATTGGCTTGTCTAAACCGTACAATAGAAAAATGGAAAATGGTCAAAAAGCAGGGTATGTTTTTATATGTATTTATCTTTGCATACACATACTGCAGACCTATCTCAATGTGTAAAAATTAATAAAAAATGAATTTTGTATAATGGGTCCCCTTTAAGTTAGAGTTAGGTTTAAGAAATTCATTCTTGGTGTTTTTTACTTTTCTTGGCAACTCAAGACCTAGACCAAGACTTCTAACCATTATATTATTTTAAAAGTCTAACTCTTCATCTTCCTTTTTCCTCATTAATGATTTTGCGGTACTTTTTATTCAAAAGAATTATGCCGTCACAGCCTTTACTTAACATTTATGGTCACGTTGTACACTTTGCTAGAGCAGCAGCCACCAACTGTGTATTCCTCATCAGTTTTATTCTTAACCGTGAACTTGTGAAATGTAGCCCTCTTAAAAAAACTTCAAGTTGCTTTCCATCATCTTCCGAAACGATGCAATGATCTGGACGAGGAGGTGTGACTACTTGCATACCAGACATCTTGGACTTTTATCCTGTGTTCTCCCTTGGCAGTGCGTGCGAGTGTGTTTCGAGGCGTGGCTTTTGGCTGAAAATTGGCGGAACGCGATGCGAGTTTCCATCACAACCACTATTTATACCTGAAAGAAAAGGGAATGCTAAATAAAGACAAGTGGAGGTAAAGTGTCTGTGTGTAAGTGTGAGTGTGTGAGAGAGGGCGAGAGAGAGAGAAAGCGAGCATAGTCTGTTTTAGCGGCTGCCTCCTGCTCCGGTGCAGGTTGTAAAGATGCACAGATGTCCTGTTGCGTAACAGTTTGAGCATCCTCTCTCCCTCCATTCCTGGCTTTCCGTGTGTGTCTGTGGGAAAAGAGTAGTCGTATGTATGCGTGCAATGAGAGTAAGTGACTGAGCATGCATATGGCAACACCAGGTGCTACATTTCCAAGTGCTAAGTGCTACACAAGATCTCCGTGTTGTTTATAAAAATAGCAGGATGCTTGTGATGGCAGGATGCTCTCACTGTAAATTATATTTTCTTAGTCTCAAATGTACAAATAATCAAAGAATCTGTAGAAGAAGAGGTTTCCGTGTTATTTCTGTAGTGAATGCCAGGCCCATGTGGTGTTCTGCTCTTCCAGTAAAGTCTCATTCCCCAACGAATGTTCTTCTCGTAAACAACAAATGCAATTGTTTTCTAATGTCTTTTATTTGTCGCTTTTTGAAGTAGAGATTCAGGCTGAAACATCCTAATGTTGGTTAGAGATCGTTTTACATCGAGAGAAAGAGAGAGAAAAAGAAAAAGCGAGTAAGAAAAAGAGAGCGCAAGAGAGAGGGGAAGCACATGACAACAAATAGTTCTCCCTCGCCTCTCACACACACAAGCTTCCAAGAAAACATCAGTCATTCATTACGGATAAAAGGATCAAGCCCCTGTGCAGCTGCCTCCCTACACATACTACACGACTGTGTACTCTACACACACATTGTGTACTCTCTAGACACAGATTACAGCCTTTCATGTAGTAGGCTAGTGTTTGAGTTTCCATTTTGTAATTGTTAACAATGGGCAGTAGACCCGTGAACCAAATGTAGACCGTCGATTCGATTTAATTTTGGGCATTGTGATTTCCGATTCAATTCAATTCTGAGCACTTTTACTGTCTGATTTGTCTCAAGCATGTATCTCATCTGCATTGAAATGCTGTGTATCTTGTGGTGTTGATTCCCTCCCCCCCACCTTTCTTAAATGTCAAGTCTCATACTAAGCAATGATCTTTTTTTTCCTGCCTAATCATTTGCTTCCCACTTCAGTAGGGCGCAGAATTGAACCAACCGCCCAAAAGCTTAAAATTAGAAGAAGTGTGGAAGATATAAGTGGGTTGCATGTTCCGCGGAGATTGTGATATATGTTAAAGTAATTTGTTGATTTTAAAGAATGTAACATTTTATAGGTTTTCTTAAATAGTTTAATTAATTGAATAGATCAATAAACGATCTAATTAATTTCATAGTTGATTGAATTGCACAGCTCTAATAGGCTGGGTATGAAACGCTATAAAAATCTGTCACTTTTAAACTTTTAATTTAAAACAGCAAACATGGGCCTCCGAGTGGCGCAGTGGTAAAGTGCTCGCCCTATCATCCGGGGATTGCTGGTTCGATCCCCGGGTGGTGCTGTTACCTCTCACAGCCGGAGACCTAGAGAGAGCTGATTGGCCGAGCTCTCTACATAGGGGAGGGATGAGAGGTACTTTGGGCTCCCACATTAATCATGGCTCTACAGCCAATCAGGGGCGTCTGCACGCGGAGGGAGTGGCTAGCGCTTTCCTCCGAGTGTGTTACTCCGCCCCTAACGGTGCGCGAGCAACAAAAGATGCGGTCGGCTGGCGTCACGCAGTTCGGAGGAAACACGTGATAGTCTTCGGCCCTCCCGGCTGAAGGGTAGTAGTAGCCTTAATGTGGGAGCCCCCTAGTGATGGGGAGGAATTGGCCACGACTAAAAATAGGGAGAAAATCGGGAAAATAAATAAATAAACAAAAAAACACTGTACGGATAAATTCAGCAAAACAAAATGGCGCAAACATGTCGAGCCACTTCGGCCAGGACCGTCGTTCATGGACGTACGGCCTACTGTAAAAAGCACCTTTTAAAAGGTTTACTACAACTTAGAGTCTCGTCACCACACTATGCTTGAAGTCTTTTGTAAATGTCAGTCAGTTTTACGGCTTTTTTCATGAGAAATACTCCAGGTCGATGCAAGTTCGAATAATATATTTATATAAAGCATTTAATAAAACCAATAATGCAATTTTATACTTTTTTTGTGCTTTCAACATTCGTTTTTCTCTTTTACCAAAAATCTACCAAATTATTCTGTCTTTTATAATAGCCTTCATCACATGTTGGTAATTTGGTTGAAATTAATTATAATTGATGAAAACCTGATCAAATATTGTCCATAAATTTGGATTTTTTCCCCCTCTAAACTTCTCTCTAATTCAATTGCATCCAATTCCTTCAGTGAAACTCCTTTATCAGGGTTAGCTACCAGCCAAGGAGTGTTCTGTTTGTTTAAGTTAATGTAGTGAAAAGAAAAAACAAATAAAAAACAAAAAAAATTATATTTAATAGATAGATGGAGTACTTTATTAATCCCAAAGGAAAATTGTATTAACCGTATTAATTGTATTTTTATTTGTAATATTAAACTAATGCTTTCACATGTACTTTGGCATTTTATCCGTTCATAATGATAATCTGAGGAAATCATGACTCAGTGCTAATGGTAATGTAAATACATGGTAAGAAAACTCCAGGCTAGATTTTATTGGTTCCTGAGGTGGTGCACGAGTCGAACCTGGAAGCCTGATTTGCAGTCATGTGCTTCTTTGCTTTAACGCCACAAAGAACTGAATGTAGTAAATGAGTTTAAATACCAGATTTTCCTGGTGCGTGTTAGAGGTTATGGTTTCTATCGTGCACTTCACAAATTTTGGATCAAAGCAAATACTTGGGTTTGAATGCAATTAAGAAAAAATTTAGCTGTGTGTGTGAGGGAGAGAGGAAGAGGTGCAGGGTTGGGTGTAGAAATGGATGGTCTGATGCAAATCGAGGAACATGTACTGCTCAATACATTCATTGTCCAACATTACTGGACTGAGGTCAGACCTTCCAGTTCTTATTTTTAACTGGAGTAAAAACTCAGGACCATCTGAGGAGAGCTTTCCTGTGGCAGCTGGCACTCACAGCCAGAACATGCTCTAAACGAGGGATGGATGACTGCGGTATTTGCCTGTTTATCCCACTGAAAAATATGATATTTGTACTCATTTGCTCCTAAGTTTAGCATATTTGAATGGCTGCGTTTATCATGACATGAACGTATATTTCGTACAGCATTCGAAACAATTCCAC
This sequence comes from Clarias laeviceps, assembly GCA_030014305.1. Lineage (NCBI taxonomy): Eukaryota > Metazoa > Chordata > Actinopteri > Siluriformes > Clariidae > Clarias > Clarias laeviceps. The sequence continues at coordinate 23,891,932 of JAQMYJ010000011.1, read as the reverse complement.
CCAGAAGCTGCAACCTCCTCAGGGGAGTGAAAGAAAAAAAGAACAGTGAGTGGACAGGAATGCACTTGATATGCTAATGAAAAAAACTCTTCAGTTAAGTGGGGTGAGAGATTAAGATGCTACCCATACAAGATGACATGGAGAAAAGTTCCAAGCAGGCTTCGAAGTCTGTGCCATTAAAACTTCACGAACCACAAAAAGCTATTGGGGGCTGATCCCAACTCCTTCTGCTCCTGCTAGGAGAGGGGGTGGGGGGAGGATTACCCTGATGGGGATTAGAAGTTTTTAGAGCGTATATTATTTGAAGAACAGATATTCTGAGGACTTTCATTAACACATGAAGGGCCTGAACACTAATGGTAGGCCTTGGAGATTAATTGGCTACGTCTTCTATGGTATTTATTCAACCAGGATGTACCTAGAACTCCAAAGTCCAGAAAGGCTTCATTCCTTCTCAGCAGGACTCTCACAGCTGTTCACACCTCAGTCTGTATCTTTAAACACTGCAGGGTATGTAAGCTTGGAGGAAAGACTACTTTTACTGGAATCTTGCTGGATATTTTTGTCCATATCTCTTTCTCCACTTGGTCAGCGTAGATTTGCTACCTACAGAGGAGACTACAAAGGGCGGTGTGGTAGCCAGCAGGCAGTTGGCAGACAGAAATACTGGACACAGCGCAGATGGCCAACCTCCTGCAGAGAGTTTCCTGAGGTGGGCAATGTTCTGGCTGCCTGTCTATGTGTATCCAGCAGCACAAGCCTGGGATCAGGATCTGGACCATGACCCCAGGCCAGAGGAAGAACAGAAAATACGACCCACCCTGTACTTTGGGCGCTGCGGGTGCTCCCCTCGGCCTCCCTGCTTGTGGACACACACCCCGCCCAGACCACAAAGTGTGTGTGTTTTTGCTAGAGTGTTACTGCCAAGGCCTCAAACACAGGCACCCTGTGAATTTGCAGCCATCCCAAAAGAAAGCTCAAGTAATAGCTGGCAGTAGACCAGCCTGTCCGGTGCATAGCTCTCTAAACAAAAGGGGTCTTTATTTTCTGAGCTGAAGCTAACGACACTCAGCTCATATCCAGTGCTAAATACTGTACTAGACTACAGATCAGTGGAATGTGAGGGGTGTAGATTAGCATCACATATGAAACCACTTGCATTTTGGATTCTATCATGCTGGTTAAATCTGAGTGACAACCAATTTACATTTTATTTACAATACAATATATAATGAGTCATTTATTTTCTGAGACGCCTTGTATCAGCTGTCGTACATATTCTAGACCTATAAAATGTAGTAAAAGAAAAATCATATGATATTACTGCCCAATGTACTTGCTATTTATTTCAAGTAAATAATCAAGTGATGTTATGGCATTATCCGGTTCTGAAGTGTTTTATGCTCTCAAGGAATAGCCAACTAAATAAAGACATTTAATATTTAGGGCTACATGATTTAAAAGATTTTTTTTTAATTAAATCAGTCTTTTGTTGATTAATTCAGTTAATTGAATTTAGTCAGTATTTGATTCAGAACTGATTCTGGCTTTTAAACTTAAACTTACATATGTTAAATGGTCTAAAATTGTCAAATTAATAGTGTTGTCAATCGATTTTAAACATTTGTCGTAGTTAATCACAGTCATAGACACAATCACAATTTTAATCACAATTTTAAAATACTCCGATTTACTTGTATTATAAACGTGTAATGTTGGAATAAAGAAATGCATATGACTGATTAGAGGAAACATTATGCAGTTTTATAATGTAAAAAAAAAAAATCTCTCGAATGCTAATCTCCTTGCAGCAGCGATCATATTGTTAGCCCATGTCTGTTTTCTCATTTTCAACTTGGCTAGTGCAATTGGCTAGCGCGTTGTTCGGCAAATTTTTTTTTCTGTTTTTAACACACCCGGAGTGAATGAGTGCAGTTGCCATTTGCCACTGATTAGATGTACTGTTACACCAAGTTAGTTATGGTTACTTACTGATGGCCCGTGGTCTCCAGTATGTGCAAAAAAAAGTAGCTTCTGCCAACTGCCTCACTTTCACAGCCTTTTTCAGTGTCCTACATAAAATTTATTCTTGTAAAAATAGTTCCCCTTTAAGGTAGCTTGAGCACACAACTTTGGTTTTATCCAAACTTCCATCTAGAAGCTTTTTATAATGAGACTTGTTCAGCACACCCGTGATGTTAGATGTCATGTCATGTTAAATGTGTCATTATCACGCAACATGCTGCAATTATGGAAAGCCATTGGAGTCAAACCTGGTAATTTGATTAATTTGCATTAAAAATAGTTGTTGTTGTTGGTTTTTTGGCTGCTCCCGGCAAGGGGTCGCCACAGGGGAATATCTGGTCCGCAATAGTAATGCATTAAAATTTATGTTCGATTCAATTTTATCATAATCGGCGCTCCCAAATTATTGGCATGAAAAAAGAATATTGCTTTGTATGAGACATTACATTTAAACAATTAACACCACAAGTTACACAGCATTTCAGCATTTGTTAGACAGTTTTTTAGTAGATTTTAGTACATCAGTATTTTTAAAAATATAGCTGCTTGAGACAAATCAGACAATAAACATTAGTGCTATTGAATAGAATTGAAGATCGAGTTGAATCGACAGTCTACCCATGATTCCGAGCTCTAATCGTATTATTTATCAGTTTATTGTAACATATCATTTTGTTGTAGCGGCTACAGACCCCAGTTTCTCTTGAAGTTAATACACCACAAATAATGCTTCTTACTATCAAGTAACTGCAAAACACAGCCTCATCTGTTTTTAGACTTTTCCCACATGAAGGTGAAGCTTTACCTCAACAACTTGCTGATAATGCACAAACTTTATGCATCCTTGCATAAACTTTACACTTTTTTTGAAGTTTCATTATGTTAATCATTGTCTTTTGTATTCTAAAATGTACCACAGATCCACTGAAACCTTGTGTGTAAGTGATTGTAGAAAACATATGTTAATAAAGAGCACTAATATATATGATGTGACTAGTAACATGTGATGTGACTAGTAACAGCTGCTGGTAGGGAAGATTAAAATATGCCAGTGTTCATATAATTATTACTCAGTCTCAACATGTGGGTGTCTGTTGGGCTAACACAAAAAAATGCACTCTTACATAGTAGAATTTGTTTATGGCCCCTTCTTTAAATCAAGCATTGTTCACCGCCCGATAAAAATAAGACCTTCCAGATTGTTCTTTCTTGTGGGTAAATGAAGCGTTCTTTATATTCCAGCCAGATTTGCTCCCTCATGCAGCCTGGACAGCTGCTTCGAATTTGTTGTGTGCGCACCCAATTACCAGGCTTGCACCTCTCTACTGTGTGTTTTAGAGTTTTCCACTGAACAAGAGGAAAAGCCGAAGAGATCAAAGCTCGGATCCTAGGGCACTGGGGATTCCCTGCTTTATTCAACAGTGTTCGAGACAGGGATGATTGGCATCAAACGTCAATTGCCAGTGTTTTTTCTCTCCCAGTTATGACCGTCATCCTGTTTTGCGATTTCCGTAGTGATAAGAGCTAACTCTGTTGTTGTGGTGGACAGGGATCAATTACCATGTCTGACTATAATAGGATCTGTCTTTTTTTTTTCTGGCCTCAGGTTCAGTGTGTTATGCTTTGTTATATGTTTTAACAGGATAATACGAGACAATATCTTATTTATGTCTCATTTTATGAGTTGCTTTACCACATACTGTATATACTGTACATCAATCTGCTTTTATCTGTTTCTTTAGTCTGTTGGCAACCATAAAGTAACTACATGATTATGCCTTTGCTAGTGCCCTAACCCTAGTGCCAAGCTTACTAGCTAGTGCAAAGTATGAGTAAAAAAAAAGTAAGTTACACATTGAAATACCTTTATAACATTTAATTGTAAACGTTAACTAAATATCCAGTCAGCACAGGTGCGTTTTTTGCACCATGCTAGTCAGAAAGGTGTCAGTTAGCATGTTGCTACATCTCTGTTTTCTTTCAGTCATTTAGAAGTGACTTAGAAAGAAAGCAGATTATTGTAAAATCCAACAGAATAACAGTGCCATGCGAAATAAATGCCAAACCAGTGTTGATGTTAGATGTTCTTGGTGTTTAATCCTCTCAGTTGTGAGGAATTATTCAAGTAGTTTGTTTCTTTGTGTTCTCATTTATTTATCATTTATTAACAACAGCTATACGTTAGCAGCATGCCAGTTAGCATAGAGGGTAAGAACTCTGCTTTTTGTGTTTACTTCCTGAGGAGTCATTCAGGCTTTTGCGGTCTTAAGAGAACTTTTACCTGTCAAGTACCTTGTCTGAAATCTTTGAATTGTATCATAAAATATATATATATATTTTTAATATAACAACTCTATAGGGTCCTATTTATTAGCTGATTTAATTATAAAGGATTTACCCATTTTTCGCTGTGGGAGTAATATGGAAGGAGGTGTGTGTGTGTGTGTGTGTGTGTGTGTGTGTGTGTGTGTGTGTGTGTTGCCTGGCCTGTTCTAACCCACACACTAGAAGAGTCCTTTTGTCTGGTCTAATTTTCCTGACTGCTGGGGATGTGGTGGCGATTTAGTGCACTGGAAGTGGCAGAGATGAAAATCTTTCTGTCCTGTCAGAATTCTCATTAGGTTCTTTTTTTCTCTATAAATAACAACGTCTGTGGTCAGAAACTTGTCTCAAAAAAGCATTAAAGAAAGTGAGATGTTTGGCTTTAAATGGAAGTCAGTTAGATAGTTACACACTTTAAATCACGCTACATTGATTTTCATCATTTAAGCATTCTAGAAAGTGGCATGCAGTCACTGAACATTAAAATGATTCGTTCGTCGTGCTGCTTCAGCCTCGTCCTTCCTTCCTTTTTTTTTTCCTCCTCGCACCTTTATTCTTGTATTTATGTCTAAATCTGTTCCTTCGTTCTTATTCCAGCTGGTCTTTTGTGGAAGGATTTATGTAGGTACAGGGCATGAGGTGAAGCTTTTGTTGGATTCATTGCAGTATGGGCAGCAGGGAAATCATGGTAATAAAGGCACCGCTATAAAGTGCAGCGCAGAACTGGCATCTGGTGGTAGGTTGCTGTTGTTTGTTGTGTTCTGACCAGGTTTCTGCTGTCAGTTGCTTCTGGAGATCGTAAAGCTGGAAGCAAAAAGGGCCCTTTGTGGCTGATATATGGTGTATAATATAGCCAAACATTTATGGCATTTTATTTTTCAAAAAATTGGGCCTTAACACTGTTTCATTGAATATATATTTTACAATCCAAAGTACATACCAATTTAGTGCATACATTTTGTCCTGGACCTGTCCTGTACTGACTAGTAATTAAGAATTGAACATGCATCATGAAATAACACACGTGGGGGTATGACAGCAGGGCAAGAAAACTATTAAAGGACCCATATTTTACTGTTTCTTTAACAAGGTACAGTAATGTGCATCACCTGACTTGCAAGTGCACCATTTTGTTGTGTACAAGATAAAAGATATTTGAGCTATAGAGAAATATGCTGCAAAACATTGGTTAATATACGTTTCAAATCGGTTACATTCTCAATGGCAATCATGATTAATCATTAACATACCTAGAAACATTATTACATTTTATGGGCTGGTGTGTTTGTTCTTGTTATTCAACCACAAGCTTACGTGTAACTAACTGTATGCATGCTGGTCTCCCAGTCAGTGCATAAGTTGGAGGATGCGTATAAAAGGCTTCAGGAAACCATATTCTCATGTGTCTTGTTTGGCGGGTTCAGTCGCTCATCATCCCCTTGTGTTTTGTTATTGGAAAGCTGTGGTTTGAGCTCCCTTTCTTCCTTATATAATTTTCTCTATACTGTATTTCTCTATGATTCTTTCCTAGCATGTTGTGGGAACATGTTTAAAATTTGAATTGTTTTGCCTCCATGGTCGTTTAGGCATTCAGTACAACTGTAGCCGTCTTTTTACTCACGGCACTTTTTCCTTTGTAACAAATGACATTATTTGTTCCCTCCCGCCTTAAAATAGACACTCATTTTATTTGTGCTTGGCTTAAAGTCATATATTTAATTTTCACTCTTTTACTGCTTACACATATTCCAGCTTGGATCTGCTAAAGATCTTTGGTGCCTTGAGCACACTTCAGAAGAATGTTAGTCATTTAAATACACGGACAGTTGTGGGATCACAGCCTTTACCACAGGATCCTGCATGTTGATCTTTCCAATCTGTGATGTGTTTTTTAGTTTGCACTCTTCTGTCCTCCCCTCCCACGCCATGTTCCCGAGGGGCCAGGTGCTGTGCTGCTATCTATTATTCATGCTCAAACCCACTTCCTGCACTGCCAGACACGTGGAGTGGGTGTCGTGTTCTGCTGCCCACAGAGGGACACCCTCGACCTTTGGACCTTTATCTTCTCTGGACTTCCTTATTAGTCTTGGATCTGGGTTTACATGTTTTCTGTCAACATGACTGAGACATCACTGCTTTTATTTACTGTATGTTGACGATTAGAACTAAGTATAATGAGTAGGATCATCAAGTCTTCCAGTGAAATGATCTGACTTCTAAAAACTATGTAACATTTTCCAGAAAAGTCTCTCCGGAGTCCCACACCCCAATGAATTATCTCTATAAAACAATGTACGTGACACAGTTTTATATTAGACACATTGACCTAATGTACATTCTTGCAAATAACTCGGTGTATAGCAATGTTTAATTTAAATGCCACTTCACATTTTTTGGGTGTTGTTTATCCAATCACAGTTGTTACAGCACCTTTACTGTAAATACTTGAGTAGCAGGCCTACCGTAAAAACGCTATCAAATACGCATAGTTCAAGTAAGGCTACTGCAAAAATTTAAGCATTTATATCTTTTCTATGAAAGTCACAGGACTTGCTTGTGTTAAAAATAAGGAATGTTTCTAAGAAGTGAATAGTATAGAGTTTTCTTAATATAATTCTCAAAATGGTGTTATAGTACATACTGTAAGCCAGTTGCATTCGCCTTGAAACAAAACATCTGACCTATTGCATTCCTAAACTGATGCATGTGCAGATATTTTTTGCTTTGTTAGTTTTGGAAAAGTGTGCATGTACAGTAGCCAAAGTAACCTGAAAAAAATGTTTTTTGTCTGTTGTTTGAACCAAACACTACACATTACTCATGTCATATTAACGATCCCTTTTGCAATTATGGGTCTCTTCACGTTCAAATAGGTATGAGCTTTTTCTTGTAAGACTGAAACTAACTGTCCGGGAGTGCTGCCAAAATGGCCGCCAAGTGGACAGACTTTATTAGAAGGGCTTCGGTGAAGCTAATGGGAAAGGTATGTAGTTATGCGAGTAATAAATGTCAGTATGCCCTGATTGTTAAAATCTAAAATGATCGGTTTATAATCTGTATGGGTCATTTCCCCTTGTGCACTTTCACTTTATTTTGAAGGGGAAAAAAATGTTCAGCTGTCTAATTTTATAATTCTATGCCATTAGTCTTGCGGTGGTCGGCTTTGCGGTTTGCAAAAAATTTGGAGAGCTGATTATTGTTATCGGCTCCTGGATTCATTAGAGTAAACGTAGCCATAAGGCTTGTAGTGAGTTTCGGTTTGGAGTTACAGTCATTCACACACAGCGTCTCACATGACCACAGAGGAATTCCTTACTGCTCGACAAGGTACTAAGCTGTGTTACACTACACACACACAGACACACATGCATGGAGTGATAAACCATGATATCAGTAATCCTATACAGAGCATGCAGATCAAGTTCCATCTTGATTCTTACAAACCTTTAGAAAGCATTGACTAGCTCTAATGAATGGGTTTTAGAGTCATTGGTCAAAGTATTAACATATTTCACCCTGTGAATTGGCAAGATGATCCACTGTTTACTGATATCAACCAAATTTACCACTGTCGCCAAATGTTTGTGGACACCTGACCGTCACACCCCTATGTAAACTTTTGCAATTGAAGCATGCAGTTGTATAGGATGTCTTTATATGCTGTAGCATTCACCGGAGTTAAGGGCCAAGCATAAACATGTCCCAGCATGACGGTGCCCCTGCGCATGTGAGATCCAGTGTTGAAGTGGAAGAAGTCAAGATATCTGCACAGAGCCCTGACCTCAACCCCACTGATTATATTTGGGACGAACTGGAACTGGCCCCAGGGCTTCTCGTCTGACATCAGCGTCTGACCTCACTAATGCTCCTCTTGTGGCTGAATGAACAAATCCCCACAACCATGCTCCAAAATCTAGTGGACAGCCTTATTAAAGTAGTACAGGTTTTTAAACAGACAACGGGGAGTATATCTGTAATTTAATGTTGAAAAAACAAATATAAGCGTGTCCACAATTTTTTTGTAATTCTGGAAATATTTTATGGGCTTTATTTGGTTAAGCAGTGAGTCACAATATTTAAACCTACTGACTCAAATCTTTGTTTAGTCTCCTTGGTTTCTTACGAATTAAAACATGGACATTACAGTAAGGTTAGAGTTTGATCTTCTTTTTCTTTTTAAGAAGCCATTTGTTACTTCTTTGTATGTAAAGACAAAGACGCAATAAAAAGAAAAGTTGCTAAAGTAGAAAAGAATGTTATCACTTTGTGATTCGAAGATATCGTGGTTAACATCACAAACATCATTCCCCAGACTGTGTTTAGACGTTCGAGATCTCAGACTTTATTTGGTTTCTTACATGTTTTCATTTATTGAAAGATTCACAAACTGATTTATTGTGTATGTTCACTGTGACTTGCTTAACTATTCGTCTCATCTTACCCTTTATGTGAGATAAGCTGTGGATATAGAGCAACTTTTCTTTTAAGCTTCAGATGAGGAGGTTCCTAAGTCTTAATGCAGTTAAACGTCATGGCAATCAAAAAAAAAAAATCTTTAATGTCTGCAGACCCTGTTTTTCCATATTCCTCTGTACAAAAAATGCTGAGGGTCTTCTATTTCCTGGTGTCTTTTCTTTTGCAGCTGTGCTATCAGATAAAGCGAGGTGGAATTTTCCAGCTGATATAGTTGTAGGGGGTGGGGGTTGCCTTCAAGGTGACCTTGTATACAGAGAATACACAATAGCAGACGTTTGATATCACTACTACATCTGGTGAGCTCGGCTCTCGCTGAACACCTGCACAAAGATGAAGGATCAGTCACAATGCTAATAATGACAAAAAAAATAATAATAATAATCGAAGAAAGGGTGACAACTTTTAGTGAGATTGCTTTGACATGATTACATGTCAGAAATTAAACTGAACAACCCGTAAGGTAAAATGAGACTTAAATATAAATTATATAGGTCTTCTCTCAGGTTTGATGTGCGGCACCGATAAGATACTTGTAGGCTGGGCAAAGAGCCAGATGCCCTGGATTACTGTGCTGGTAACTGAACAAGATCCAAATCTCCCGTCCATGTTTTTTTTTTTTTTTTCCCCAGCCACAATGTGTCTTACCAGTAGTTCACCACAGCTTTAATCTAAAAGCTTTAAGCCACAGACTTCTTTTAACAGGTCACGATTTTTCCAAGCTGATGGTTCATACGTGGGTAGAGAAGCCAATATACTAACACATGTAGTCAGTTTTAGAAGTGGGCCTCCAAATAAAGAGTTGCTACATTCAGATTACAAGCCACATTGATCAAATCGGATTTTTTTTGGTCCAATCGGATTTGCATGTCATGACTGTTCACATTTATAATTGTAAATGAAATTCATCTGACTGATGAATTTGGATGTGTCTGTACTGTAAAACAGCACATACGTGCATATTGATGCGTCTTTGCTCGCACCATCTGGGTTATATATATGTGCGATTATATTCGTTTCAAACAGTTTATGTGATTTTTAGTCACAGTCAAAGTCTGCTTGGGATTTGCTCTGGAGGACAGCATGCAGTTAGTCGGCTGGACGTGTTGATGGTCCGGAAGAAGGAATAGAGTTTGCTTTGGCTGTTTTAGCAGCTATTGCTAGCATTGCTGTGAAATTTATGAAACTGAAAACATCTGTACCCTACACATGTGCAGAGGAAAAAGTCACATGGACTCTGTTCTCGTTCATGTCGCACAACTGCGTAGCATATATAGTGTAGGACCACATACGAATAAACAAAAACATCAGATTTGTAAGTTCAGACAGCCGTAAAATCAGATCTGTGTAACATTAGGGTAAAATAATCAGACTTTAGTCATTTTACTGTAATGTGAACCTAGCCATAGGTTTAAGGTTTTAATTGTATTTAGTTTTAAAACCTTTACTGAAAAATATTTGTTTTGACATATTTGTTGTCATCCCATAATCAACAGGGCAGTTTGACGATGCTGGTGCTCGAACCTCCGACCTTCTGATCAGTGACCCAGAGCCACAGTTTACCAACACTAATAAATTTAATCTGTTAACTACAACCACATGGTAGTTTTATAGTTATATTTAATATTGTAGATTTAAAAAAATAGCAGCTATAAACAGTTGTTCCACAGTTAAAATTATTTAATTTTAATTAAATATTTCTCAAGATCGATATATTCATGAGAGTGCCTGGGCTGATGGTTTAAAACACTAGATCCTAAGCAGGTCACTTCTGATGCATCAAATTTGACTGATTCAAGCCATGAACGTATTGTATACCGTGCAAGCGTGTCCTGTTGACTGACAACACAGAACATGAGTTGGATCACAGAACACAAACAGGCTTTAAAGCCTGTTATTATTATTATTATGCCCCTGATGTTTTACACACCTTTAAACCAGAGTCAGAAACTCAAGTATTAAAACAATATCAGTACCGGTATCGACAAATACAGGTTTGATAGAGATATAGGATTTCAAAAAAGTCATGTGGTTGTATTTATATCGCTTCCAATTCCCTGCTAAATGACTGGTTTCTGCTGTAATTTTGTAAGTGTCAGTTTCTCTCCACCTCAATGTGACAGTGAATGTTTGAAGAGACAACAGTCATTGAAAGTGTGACCTCGTCGTGGCTCAAAATAAAGCAAAATAAGCACTACATTAACAAGAAAAAAGCAATAAAAAAGCACTACATTAATCAATTTTATTTTGGAAAAATCTGCATAGTGGGAAGAAGAGAAAATATATTTTACTCTTTTTTTTTTTTTTTCATACATGCATGAGATGATCCCAATACAACCTTGACTGAATTTTATAACAGAGAATAGAATAATGTGTTCTCCATGTCTGAATTTACAATGACGATAGACCTGTGATTTATAACAATTTTGTTAATGATTTAACAGGAATATTCTTCCTCGAGTCAGCTTATGGTAATAAGAGTCTTAAAGGGCAGAGTGAAAATATTTTGTTTAAAACTCGTAAAAAATTTTAGTACATTACTAGAGACCTCCGATATATATATATATTTTTTCCACAGGATTTGTTTTCGTCATGTCGTATATCGTACAAAACCATTTTATTTAGTTAAACTGACTGTCTAGGTCTTGTCTTTATAAAGGACAGTGTTTCTCTCAACAGCTCCTGCACAAAGGAAGTAGCCACGTGCTGGCGGAGGCTCGGATATTCTCTAGCCCGGCTTTGAACCTCAGTCGCTCCTTGTGGTTTGTGGTTTGTGCTTCCTTCCGGTTGACACTGATTAGCATCCGCCTTGTGGGTCCTGTTGTCCCACTGTCAAACTGTCAGTTACATCCCTGACCTCTAGTTGGCCACTAGGTTTGAAGCCTGTATGGGTGCTATTTTAATATCTTGGTGTGGACCAAATGTCCTTACATGGATAGGAATATTCGACAGTTTTTACAAAAACTGCATTAATTTAAAGAAAAAAAACGAACAAAGCCTGCAAGAGCCAAAACGTTTTAAGGAAATGAGTGCAGAAATAATTCACACACTGTCACTCTAAATAAATATTTTTCATGCGCACCCTGTAACCTTTCAGAAATAAGCAAAACTGGAATTGTACTGATGAGATTGTGTGTGTGAAGAGCACAGTGCTTGCCTTACAGGCTGGCTTTCCTCTGGACTCACTTTCCTGTCCTTAGAAAAATCAGTGTCTGCCGGCACGTGTGTGTATATTTGCTTTGGCTCCAGATTGAAGCAATTACCAGGATGTGACCACCTGGGACACACACACACACCCATATATATCTCTATATATATATATATACACATACACATACACACACCCCCTCTCACCCTCGCTAACTGTGCCAGCATGGCCACCCAGAGCTATTTAAACCTCCTAATTATAAGGGCCTCTTTATACGGCAGATTACTGACTGCACGCAGTTCTAATTATTAGTGCTAATTCTGGGTCATCAGACACCGTTTTGAGGTAATTGTGCCAGATGAAGTCACACTGAACACTGACGCTGACTGAAGGAAGGGTGTGAGTTTTTAAAAAAATATTTTTTTTTATCAAGGATGTGAGGTTGGGAGATGTCAGATGACTCAGAGGATGTTGCTCAGTTTGCCAGGTTTGAATACAGACACATGGTCATGAGAGTCCAAAATCGCCTCAGGCTACTACTTCGGATAACGTGTATATGGTGAGGTTTCGCAGTGTGTGAAACATCCTACGCTTAGCTCCAGGCCACTCCACCATTCACACTTAAGATGCCTTTTTTTTTTTTTGTCCTGTAAAAAGGTTTGATTTTGTCAAAATGGCAAAGCTAGCGTGCTCCATTTCACTGAAGCTTTGTGTATAATGATGGATCGATTTAATTTCTTTTACAAGTCTTTTTGGATGGCTGATTGTTATAAAATTATTGCAAGTCACCGTGTTAAATTCACATTTCTACATGTAAAACTTTCTAACATACCTCATATAACCCGCATGCTAAGCTAATCTCCTTTGCTCTGCTTCAAGAGCTTCAAGAGCAAGCGAGCTTACTTACTTGTAAATTCTGTTTCTGTAAAAATCAGATCCTGAGAGCAAAACATCTGGACACACAAATATTGTGTTTTTTAGATCGAATCTGAGCGTGAGGGCCATTTGCCGATGTCAGGCGGCAGCGCAGGTATTTGGCTAATAAAACAGCTAAACAGCTGTCTTTCTTCCTTCTTTGAGACGGCAACAGATACAGCCCACTAACTTGCTAACTAGTTAGTTATCAAGCTTAACTAGCTTGCTGTGCTCCAGAGAAAAACTCTAAGCACATTTTAAATGAAGATTGATAAAATCTCATCAACTGAATTGAATGAATGGTTGCACAAACTCATGACAATGTTTTAAACCAGACGTATCGATGTGTGCATATGTGCTATTTCAGAAAACGGACGCGCCTGCATTAGAGTCAGATAAAAGTCACATGTAATTATGACTGTTAACCGTAATGACATGCAAATCCGCTCTGACCACTAATTGAGCAGAATTGAGCAATGTGGCTTGAAATGTGAACGTAGCCTCCACTCCAAGCCAGTGTTCTAATGTTTCCAGGGTCTTAGTCTTCCCTAGTTCATTTTTCTGTTAACTCACGTTAACCCTCTGATTCTGTTCGAGACAAGATGAAATATAAACTGAATAATATTCAGAGAGTGTTATTGAAACAGTGCTTCAAAATTTTTTAAACATCATTTTTATGTTGTTTTGGAGGTTTCTAGAAAGAATTTCATCATACAAATGGATATCTGGGTAACCTCTTTCATAACATCTAATATGGGACCCTGAATGCATACAGTAGAACCCTAGAACTGGCGAACATGGGACCCTTTGCCGTTCGAATATCATGTCATATAAATCCCTGGGACCCTTTGCCGTTCGAATATCATGTCATATAAATCCCTGGGACCCTGGGAACAGAGGCATGGCCGCTTCTTGACTAGCTTTCCTTGTAAGAAAAATTAACTACAAGGCAAAGTTCTGCGGTTAAAACAGAAGTGAAGTAATTTTTTGATTGAATAGTACGTTTGTCATCTCTTTGTGAAGCAGAAGAACATTTTTCTACAGATGAAATGTATTACAAATTTTCTAGTTTTTAAGTCTTGCGGCGTTGAGTTGGTAATATCAGCCTGACACCTAACACAAAATATGATTCTGGTTGCGTGTTTCTTATACTTAATTGCAAAATACCTTTTTAAACTATTGTTTCTATCGTATGAATGCGAACACACATTTACATAACGACATTTGGTTAAAATTTTATATTGCCAGCTCAGCTGTAAATCATGGCGTTCCTTATAAAACTGTTGTAGTCTGCTAGTTTTGCAAGAGGAAAAAAATATGTTAATGTGACAATGTGTGATGGATTGCAGTACTGAAATATGCTGTTAAACATTTATGGCTATTGATTAGGCTCGCTCCGGCTGTACGTGCTCTGGTATGCATCGGTAAATTGCACTACTAGTGGCAGACACTCCTTTCTCTCTCTCTCTCTCTCTCTCTCTCTCTCTCTCTCTCTCTCGAGCTTGGATTTAGCTCATGGCTGAATTTCATCTTCTGTCCACTCCAAACTTGGAGTTATGCTGCACAAAGATTACGTGGAAAGTAAAAATAATGATCTGAGCTCATTGTTCTGATTGTTTCAAAGCGTTACATATTTTTGTGTAATGCAATAAAAGAGAATCCTTTTTCTCTTTGGACTATTTTCGTTGCCTTTTAAATTATTCCTGGCTAAGAAAAGAAATCCGTCGATAATCCATTAACCATGTCTCTGTCGGCCTATCTGACGTGCTTCGCTTTTTGTTAAACGTTTTGTTTTTACTCTTCAAGTGTGTGGGATCTGGTAATGGACCTGATCAGATTTGTGTCATCAATTTAGTTTATAGAATGCTTTTAAGAAATCTCAATGGCTCTGATGTATTTCTGTTGCAAACACACTTTAAATGCATCAGATTTCTGTGGTCATTTACCACATTTTTGTTTTTTCTCCATGGTCTTCAAGTCTTTTAGCTTGTACTTTGGAAAGCAATTGTCATCACATATAAAGGATATCCAAGTCTTATTATTTTACTTTTACATATTTGTTTATATGACTTCTCATATACATTCTCTTGGTGATGTTCTCCACTCTCATAACATCACCAGTCATCCCTATGCAATAATTAATGTGCTCAGTAACTAAAGTCAGACAAGAGGGACGCGATCACCCAGGACTTGTGTGTGCGCATGTGTTATCATGTGTCCTTTCAGAGGAAATGCTAGGGGCATTTCAATCAAAACTGGGACTTGTGATGAAATTTCTGATGAATGAAGGCGTAAAAGTGATTGACATTTACAAAAGACTTCCAGCACACTACGGTGATGAGACTCTTAGTTGCAGTAAAACTTTTGAATGGTGCAAACATTTTAAAGAAAATTTATGAATGACGATCCATGAATGACGATCCAGGCTGAGGTGGCTCAGATCCCACTGCTGTTGTTCCCATGAACGTTTTATTTCAGTGGAACGAATGATCCCTGAAAATCAGCTTGTTACCAAGTTGCGGAAGAGATTCATCTGTCTGTGAGAAATGTACGCACAATCAATCACCAACACTACTTGCACATTACAGGAACTTGACTGGGATTTATTGCCACATCCCTCGTACAGTCCTGTCTTCGCTCAAAGCCATTTCCACTTGTTAGGCCATTAAAGGAGTTCCTGGGAGGCCAGCGTTTCAGACTTGAAGCAGGTAGTCCAATCATGGCCCTGGTGTACTAAGAGAACTTCCTACCAACACACAACTTCATGGACTGTCTTCTTTTCCCAACAATATGCTTCTGTCTCAGGTTGGAATGGGTGGAGAAAAGTGTCAGGTGTGTTATGTGACAAAAGAGTATCAGCGAGAGTGAAAGGAAAGGTG
>JAQMYJ010000011.1:23858354-23876070 GCA_030014305.1 Clarias laeviceps | reverse complement strand
AGGAGGTCTAAAGGAAGACCAAAGAGGAGATTTATGGATGCAGTGAGAGAGGACATGAAGTTAGTTGGGGTGAGAGAGGAAGAAGCAGAGGGGATAGGATTAGGTGGAGGCAGATGATTCGCTGTGGCGACCCCTGAAAGGGAACAGCCGAAAGACAAAGAAGAAGATGCTTCTCTCTCACCATACCTTTCTTACTGAACCCCTCCTCTTCCCCTACTCAGTTTATTCTCAAGGGGATGAGAAAAGTAATAACCAGGAGCAGAAGTTTGCCTCAAGGAATCCGTCAGCTATATTGCATGCAGCCTGACAGATCAGCAGTCTCAATTTATAATGGTTGTTATTAATGAATTCAATTAAAAGCAGATTGGATCCATGTGCATGTATGTGTGCATGCGCGCATACTCACCTGTATGTCTTTTTCCGAGTGACAAACTGATGAAATGTTAGAGCCTACATGCCATAGAATTTGTCTGAGGAATGATTCATGCCATTATTTGTATTTGTTCTATGCATATTAAAAGAATAATTGTAATAATTCAACTATCGCTCAAATGATCCTCTCAGAACAAACCTACAGTGCATGTTGTCCAATGATGATTCAGTTCCCCATTCAACACTTTAGTTCCTGTATGCAGTTAGATTCCATAAACGTAAAAGAAAAATTATAACCATGGTTATGCCTGTAGTGTAAAAAAACATAGTATGAAGCAGAGCACATGGCTTGTAAATCAAAGTTTTCACCCTGATTATTGCAGTATTTAATTTATGGTTACATTTAGTTTTTGCCACTATTAGGGGCACAAAGGATGGATGGACCATGCAAAAGTCAGGGTTCTGAAAGGGAATTTCTTTTTATTTACTATGAATTTAACTCATAAACATATAAACTATCCTGAACACATAAGGAATGCACCAAAAAGCGAATACCTTTTTTTCTTTAAAAAAGAAACTGCACAGAAGAAACATGTCTTTCATGACATGAAATGCCATTGCAACTTTAAGGCACCAGTCGATCTTATTCCTAAATCCAGTTTTTTTTTTTTTTTTTCCTGTTTACGGTGTGACATCAAATCAACATGGCTGCACACAGCATCGGAAATAAACAAAGTAAAACTTCTTACCTGTAAATGAATTTCTTACTGTATATACAAGTATTTTTTATATTGGATCAGTATCAGAAAAAAGGTCCAACAATCAACAGTGGTCATTACAGTGAGATGCTTATTGAAAAGCTGAAGCCTAAACTTTGGATTAAACGCACAGGACTGCTATCCAATGGCATTGCATGCGTGATCTTGGATGACCATTCATGTCTGCACACTTCTGCCAACAGATTTGACAATGTTGTGTTAAAGCATCCTTCTTGTAGTCCTGATCTCTCTACTTCAGACTTCCATCTGTTTGGTCCATTGAAAGCAGCCTGAAAGAGATTATGTTAAAAAGAATTATGTATTGGTCTTTTTTAAAAGTTAATTAAAAGAAATTCTATCAAAGTTTATTATCAGAAATTATCAGAGTTTGGATAATGTTTGACTCACCCCTGTAAACTTGTTCATCTGACTTTTCAAATCCGTATCTTAGTATCTTAAATATCATCAGCAACATTCTGCCTGTTCTGTTCATTTATAATTTACCAAATTTACGTGGAAGACGGTTTAGTGCTAGTTTTAGTGCACCATTATATGGCTACATTTACAAAGAGATTACAAAAGTTACAAAAAGCCATATATAGCTACCAACGTTTACTTTGGAATGCTGTATAATTTTTTTTTTTTGCCACTCCTAGTGGATCGATGCATTTTTGGATCCTGTGATACTGGTATAGCTGAAATATTTATCATCACAAGATTGAGCTAATTAGCATGTCCTCTACAATAAATTACAAAAGAGGTTGAAAACAAAGCAAATGTCTCATTCAGCTTTCTGTCACGTCTCCCAGGATTGTGTCGGGGTCGGAGGGTTATCAGCTGTAATGGAGCAGTGCTTGTGACAGACAGTTGGCTTTCAGAGAGGGGGAGCGGCCATTGTTCTCCCTGACAAGACCAAATCTCAACCAGACAAAATGGGAAAGGGGGGAGGGGGGTGTAGGACACTGGATTGGTGGGGGATAGTCGAGAAGAGGAGGAGATGTAGAGGGGGTGAAGATTAGAGTCAGATTCGCTTCATTCTGCACTGTTTCAGCCAAGATTTTTTTAGGGTTCGTGGTTTTAGGACGTAGAACTAAACACGTACAGATCAGAGGCTGTATTAGACTGTGTTTGTTTTTTTTTTGTTTTTTTTTCTGAAGCTTTTGTTTGCTCTAAATGGATTGTGGAAGTCTCTCAGGTCCTCACAAATCTTCACAATCTTCTTTATCTTGGTTTTTTTTTTTTTTTGCTTGCTTGCTTTTGGTTTGCTGTTCTTTCCTGCGAGGCATGTTCTGTCTGCGTTTGTTTGTCTACACGTCTGGACATCTTGTCTATGCACCTGCGGTGGGCCTCTAGTTACCGTAAACAGCGATGTCCCACACATTTTCTCACACAATCCATTCCACACTCATGGAACCAGAACGGGTTAAGGGTGGGAGAGCTGAGCTGTGGTGTTTTACCTGAAGGGGGTTGTACTCTTGAATGAGGTTGTTACATGTTTTATAGCTCCAGGCTCATGTATCCATGTGGATTCTCTGGCCTGATGGTGAGATGACTGATTAATTTTTAATGGCTGCTCGTTTGGGCTGCCCTCCATCAATTGTGGGCCCTCCCCAAAACACACACATCCACACACACAGGGTGGGTTACAGTACAGAAAGCCAACACTACCTTTTGTGCTACACCAGGGCCCCTTAATTTACTTACCCAGTGGACAGACCTCATGAAAATTTAATTTAGCGACCTTATTTGAAACCAAAATTACTGGTGCTTTTGGCAACTTTCACATATTTAACAGTAAAAGCTAAAAAAAAAAAAAAGGCTATATTTTATTCTTGGCTTAAATTTTTTATTTCACTTGTTTTTGTATAAATACCATACCATAGACAAGAAACAACCACATCATACAAAGCACAAAACCTCATTTCTTATAGGATATTATGTTATCATGATCAACATGCTACTTACGCCACTATGTAATATACACTATGGCTAAAACCACATCATCACCTACCCATCACTCGTGCGTGTTTTAAGCATCTTATACTCATTTATTCCCCTGTTATTAAATCCCTTCTTCAAGATTTTCACTTGTTTTCAGTGTGTCTATAGGCATTTGTGCTCTTTCATCCACTAGAGAATTACTGAGGCCAGAAACTGATGTCAGTTGAGGTTATAGTGTATATAGTGTATATTAACTAGGGTTATTTTTACTGCTCCTTTTATAGAAGGCAAAATACGCCATAATCTTTCCTCTTGACTATACACAAACTGGAAAGATTTTCATTCATGATTGATTTTTGACTAATCCAAGACTAATCACTGGCGGTCCACCAGGATGCCGTTCTTGGGTCACTTGAGCATGGCTCTTAGGTCGTATTCATGTTAGGGCCCTGGGATTGTTTTCAAGAACACTTGACCCCAAAGTCTGGTTTATTTCGATCATTGAAAACACAATCGTTACACTTTCGGAAACCCATTTAAACAGGTGGGCTTCGGGCAAAGTACAACATACTCGGGACACGGATCGAATCAGATACGGAGGCCAATCATACCTGAGAATGGCATTTAGACGTGACATTAACAGTGGCGTCGGTCTCCTCTAAAATCTTAGCATGTACCAATCTCATCCTCTGGACTACACAACCATAGCTGCTAAAGTAGAAAGGCACGCGAGAGCATTGCTTTTGAATTTATTTTCGGAATATCGATAATATTAGGCATAGCGCAGAGTTAAGTTCCTGCTTCTCTTCTTCCCCCGTCTTTAATGACAACTCAGGAAGGGTGCATATAGCCACATGCTGTAAATGCGGAGGATGTAAATAAGCAAGTGTGCCCGGGAACAGAGAACAAAAACAATGTGAGGAAGGGAAGCAATCGTTTCTGGACAAGGTACAAATCAGTTGTCCCATTAAAACAGCCTTAATCCTGTCTGTGTCAGGGACGCCGTATCATAGCTGACCCTGCTCTCTGACCCAAACTTCCAAGCGAACAAAAGAATTTCACTGTGCTGTAATGTATGTGTGACAAATAAAGATTTAACATAAACCTGGGCTACCGTTCTTGGACTATTCAAAGTTAATAATCTTATACAAACTGCTCGCCTCATGACATTGTTAAAACCGTACTGAATTATTTGGTCAGCTCATTTTCTGGACTACACATTAACTAAAGCTGATTCTGATAATAAAACCAGGGCCCCACAGCTTAGAAACCTGTGGTGCGGTGTTTGTCTTTCAATACGCCGTAGAGCCCAGAGATGATTCACTGACTCTCAATGCGGAGAACTGGCTTGAGGCCAACAAGGCCAGTGTTAAGTGCTTGAAACACTGGAATCACATCACTTTGTCTTCTGGGAATTTCAGGCTGCCATCAGGTTACTCGCAGATTTCAGAAACATTGATCCTCTGTAAAAAGGCTATGTGAAAAAAAGACAGGCAAGAGAGAGGGGGTTGTGTGACATCTCATTGTGGTCGAGAACGCTGTGAGGTGGTTTATGGACCACCTGCTCAGACACTCCCAACCCAATTCTTTTGGTCCTGAGTGTCCACACTGAAGACGTAACTGCACCTGCAGTCCATTCATATGGTCTGAACGCTGCAGGTCTTATGCAATTTCAGATTCACTTTGTTGTTGTTGTTGTTTTTTTTTTTTTTCTCATCTTTGGTCATGCAGCAAAGCAACCCCTCCTGCACTCTACACTTCTAGAGAGATTACTGGAGCATGTAGAGCCCTTGAGGGAATATTTGTATATGTGCTGCAGAGAGCTAAAAATATCCCTGTGCCTGGGAAGACCTTTGGACCTTACATGTTCTGTATTGCTGACGGCTACTGGGATACTGTTGAATCAGGATACACACCAATAGACACAATCAGGTCTGTTACGCTCTATTATTTTTTTTTTCTTCCCGGAGTTTTTGTGATGACATTAGTGGATTTTCAGGAGTGCGTAACAATGGCTTCGGCCATGAGACAGAATAAAGTTTGCAACATTTCCAAATGAATGATTTTAATCTAATCCACAACTTATCTTCGCTAAGTTTTTAAGAATGACCCATCTGTGAGTAAGGCTAAAGTGAACTAAGTAAAATAGTAAACATTGTCTCCTCACAATGCACGTACGCTACAAAGTCATTGGAGCATTTGATTCTTCCCTTAAGTGCTCATCTCTCAAGCAGACAATGTTCTCCTCTAATTACTGTCCTTGCACTTGGTGTTCTCTTCACAATTCTGTACGGCACATTCCCTATAATTAAGCAGCACGCAGGTGTCTGTGCACTATAGCGTAAGATTTAAACGATAGACAATCACGTGGAGGGGTAAGGCGCGTGGGTAGATGACCTATAGTAACCGTACTCCAGCTTTCACGTTCTCTCCCTCTCTGTGCTTTTTCCAGTGATGTTAAAGCATAAGGTAGGTGTTAGAGGTAATAGGGCTGTCAAGTGGCTTAATATTGCATGTAAGTTGCTTAAAATATGTAGCATTAGGAGATTAACGTTTTTTATCCATCCACAAGTAGAATAAATATTATGTTTAATGAGTATCAAAAACCTTAGGATTGCATTACCTACCATGCTGTTATTTGATCTTATAATCATGCAAAATTGATTTTTTAAAAAAAAATTCTGATTGGTTAGATGTTGCTGATTAATTTTCTATCATGTGAGTCCGTTGTGTTTGTTCCAACATAAACATTTCTACAGTAACAGTAGCAACACTTGTCTGTGAGATGCTCGTAACATTTATGGAAGGAGACTCCAGCGTCGGTGCTCCGGTACAGTCAGGACTTTCCGCTCTCTTGTTCCTTGGTAAATTACAAACTGTGAAATTGTTTCTGACATTCTTAGTAGGCAGTGAAGGATAAATGGTGTTGTGTGTGAAGTAAGTGGTTGTGAAAGCCCAGTCAGTGGCTCATTTTGTAAGCGAAAGAGTTCCACACATCGATTAGTTAACATCGTAATCGTGAGGGCCACAGAGAACCTATTGTATGTACACGACACAATGAAAAGTAAGCTGTAAACAAAAAAAAAAAAAGAACAGCAGTGGTATTTATGCGTCGATGATATAGTGTCAAGTTTTCTGTCCAGGAATAAGCTCAAGATTAGCTCTGGTTTTATAAACTATGCAGAATATGCAGCGTGGGTTGTGGGTTGACAAGTCGTGACTGTTGCAGGAGGAAAGTGCCATGAAATGATTTCCTGATTGGGGCATTAAAAAGGAAAGCTTATTCTACATTTAACATGGGTAGACTTGCTAGCTGGCTGAATGCACGTTTATAGTCTGGATTAGCCAGCTAAACTGTTTCTCTTCACTTTAACAAGTTTTACTTCACTCGAAATGAAGTCATGTAACTTCACAACCTTTGATTCGGCAACAGCTTGTTCGGAATGATGCACAAAATGATGCAGGACAGTGATGCTGATCCAAAAACGTTTAGGAGCGAAACATTAGCGCTAATAAATGTTAACTTATTCCAAAAGAACATTCTTAAACAGTTAAGACTGATTACGCTTTTTTGG
Source organism: Clarias laeviceps (assembly GCA_030014305.1). Classification (NCBI taxonomy): domain Eukaryota; kingdom Metazoa; phylum Chordata; class Actinopteri; order Siluriformes; family Clariidae; genus Clarias; species Clarias laeviceps. The sequence goes on along the minus strand of JAQMYJ010000011.1, from coordinate 23,869,424 downwards.
TTATGTTTTTCACTTAATCAGATTTTTTTTCCTGTTTGTTCCTCAGACCTGTTTGGAGCACCGATTTGTGCATGTGTGTGTCAACTTTCATTGGGATAGTTTGCTCTTGCTTGCTTTTTCAACACACATTCACAGCCTTGAATGGGACCTTTGTCACTGCTCTTGGCTGGTTGTTATTACATTCCAGGAAATTGCCCCATTTTTGACCATCACGTTTGGTAAAGGTTATGCGGAAAGTAACGTAGATGGTCTCCGTGTGATAGGTGATGTGTAATGAATGCAGTGCATTATGGGACTTTTCCACTTAATCCAAATACGAGGGGCATTCAAGCCTAACTGGGACTTGTGATGAAGTTTCTGGTGAATGAAGGCATGAAAGCGATTGACATTTACAGGAGACTTCATGCACAGTAAGATGATGAGACTCTTAGCCGCAGTAAAACATTTGAATGGTGCAAAAGTTTTAAAAATGGTGAAGGATGATTCCGGCCTGTGAACATCCACGAGTAGAACGCCTGATCCTTGAAAATCGACAGATTACTTGTCATCAACTTGTGGGCGAGACGCATCTGTCTGTGGGAACTATACACACCATCATTCACCAAGACCACTTGCACATTATAGAAACTCATCTGCGAGTTATTGCCACATTCCCCTTATAGTCCTGACCTCGCTCCAAGCCATTTCCACATGTTTGGACCTTTAAAGGAGTTCCTGGGACGCCAGCGTTTCAGAAATGAGACAGAAATGAGAAATGAGTCCCTTTATGGCTCCGGCATACTGAGAAATCTTTCTACCTTAATGGTATCCAAGCACAGATGAAATGCTGGGATAAGTGCATTAGTGTAGCGGAGAAATTAAGTTTTTACTCTTATAACTGTTCGGTTATCGTGCGCAATCAAAAGTCCCAGTTTGTCATGAACGTCCCTCTTACATTGTAATTAAATAACGGAGGTACGTCTCACCCCAAATGTAAAAAGACTCTTCAAAATATATACCCAACACTTCATATGCTTGGTTCAAAAGTGTCTTCTCTGCATTTACAGACTTTTATCTCTTATCTAAGATTACAGTTTATAGATTACAGTAAATTCTCACTGTGTCCACACCAGCAAACATCTCCATGTGACATCAACGAAAACTGGATGACATTCATATACATGGTAATTGTATATGTGGCTTCTGGACACTGGAGACTCCTTCTAAAAAGGCTCTTCACGGAAATGTAACTGTAGCAGTAATTACCCACAGTGTAAATCGTTACTACAGAAAAACCGTAAATATGAGAACAGCAGGAGCTCATGTGTTATAGAAAAAAAAAAAATTCAACCTCTGACCAATTAGATTTGTCGGTTCAGCGCCACTGTGGTATTTAATGTTATAATTCCAGAGGAGTCAATTTGCTATAAGAGAGAAAAATTAAATGTGCACAATTTTCCTGAGCCACCCCTTTAAGGCAGAGTGTGAATCTCAGCACTAGTGTGTAATCCATCATCAGTGCAGCTAGTAGCAGTTTAGCTTTAGGCGCACTGTTTGGAGCCAAAGGGGAATACAATCAATTTGCACATTTTGTATGGATCCTGAGGCATCGCAGTTCAAGAAAGGCCACTCTGGATTTATTGATTTTTCCACATCACAAAGACAAAAACAAAATCTGCTTTCTTTCTCTGCTATCACCCTTTAACTCTCTCTTCTCATTTTCATTCTCTCTCTCTCTATTTCTCCCTCTCTTTCTCTTTTTAATGTGCTCTATAGTTCTGACCCGAGTCATGTGACCATGGGTTATAGGCTTCCTTACCAGGGATATTCCAATTTCACTGCCACCACTAGGTTCTCAATCAGGGTATGGGGGGGGGGGGGTGTAAACGTTTGAGCGCATGTGCTTTTCTGTTTTTTTTTTTGTTTTTTTTTTATCACTCTGACCTTTATGGATGCTGTAAACGTTCTATTGGCACGTCCTTGAAAATATAGAATGTGTGCACATCTGGTAGGTGTTTGAGATGTTGCTTGTGCAGCAGTGCTGACGTTAACACAGTTCCCTTTTGCGCTCTCTCTCTCTCTCTCTCTCTCTCTCTCTCTCTCTCTTTCTTTCTTTAACCTCTCCTCCCTTCCCCCACTCTTACTAGCTCAGGCGCCATGGAGGTGTTTTTTTTTTTTTTTTCTTTTTCTTTTTCATGTCGTCCTAAGGACACACACACGCTGCGGGGAAATCTGTTTTGTTCGAGTGCCTCATGCTGATAGAGTCAATGAAAGCTCAGAGATGTACTTTCTACTAGCAGGTGGCCAGGAGTGGAACTGAAGCTGTGTGTATTGTGGGAATTCAATTCCGGAACTGGTTAAATTTATTTATTTGTGAGCAGTATTAATGACGAGCTTAAACATGTAACCTGATGGAATATTGTGTATACAATCCTATTAATATAAGAGTTTAACATCAGAATTGTTACATCGCTTAGCCTAACATATGAAGAACTAATATTTTGAGCTGATAACACGTACAGTTTGAACCCTAACGATGGAAATGACCGACCCAGTTGGTGAACCGAGTCATCTTTGTCAGCTGTGTTCAGTCACGTTTTCTGCCTGAATGAAAACCATCGGCCTAGTTGGCTTGGCTTCCTGTTGCAGTGTGCCAGTCTGATTGTCTCTGATACCTCGCTTGCATGTTTGGCTCAAAACTTACTGAAATATAAAACAGTAAACGCTATGTATTTAAACATTGTATGTAAACGCTGATCGTGAATCATTAAGCGTGCTTTATTAATTAGTTTTCAAGACATATAATGAACCTGAATGAAGTCATAATCCTGATATTCAAATGTAATTATAAAATAAAATGTCACTCACCTACAGTACTTACAGATAGAAGTAAAAAAAAAAAAATTATAACAATTGGTATTTTACTGCTGTAATGATTCATATCTAGATTCACGTCTTTTCTCTTATTTAGGCCGTAAGACCACAGCTGCTGTTTCTTAAAGGAAGGTGATAAACCGTGCACACACACGCGCACACACACAGCTTCCTGAGCATCATTGCCTGTTGTCAAGGAAACCTAGACCCTCTCATGAGAAGCATCTTTGTTTCTGAGTTCAGTTCAGAGTGTTTGATGACACCAGTTCCTTTTGCCATTTAGTTAAGCCTGGCATTGATTCAGGTGCCCGAGCTGCATAAACCCATGTCCGTGTGCTCATGTCCGTCCTCTTTTTTTTTTTTTTTTTTAACCTAAGCACTACTTAATCTTAAGGGAACCTCTGAAAACAAGCAGGTCGTTGAAAAAAGCCAGGCTTTAGACATACTAATTAGATCATAGTCTTGTTTAAGGATGGTCATAAGGTCATGGAATGCCAGGAGCAGATGCAGGCAAACACATGCTTATTCCAATACATCATTTTTCTAAATGACAAAATAAAAGAGAGCATTACAGTTTAACATGCCTACCATTTGATGTCATGCTCACAGCCAATCAGAGCCCAGACTGCTGGTTCCCTGAGCAACAGGTGTGCTACAAAACAACAAATCCTTCACTCTTGATTCATAGACATCAGTGACAGCAGAGCATTTTGGGAAGAGAGCGAATGTTGAAAGCATGGTGCCAGTTGTATAATAGTGGGCATCTGTTAAGCAGGGGATTAAGAGCGATTTGCCCCTTTTGTCTGAGTCTCCTGTTTGCTCATGATAAGGCGTCTGCTGGTCTTTGTGCTACTGCTCATAAGACTCTCATTTATCTGTGTGTGTGCACAAGTGCACAAGCAGAGGATCATAATTGGCATAATGAGGCATGATTTTATAAATAGGGTCCCTTCTATACTGTCTGTCTCCATCTTTCTTCAATGCACATGATCTCTACGCTGGAGCCCGGCTTCAGGGGGCATGGATTTCTTATCAGGAACTCCATACAGGTTCAGAGTCTGAGGGCTGGTATCAGTTACACACATGTCTCCCTGATTAGTCCAGATTTTAGTTGCAGCAGTTCCTGAAAGTCTGAGTTCATGACAAAAAAAAAAGTTGTTGCTAATGCTGTTTTGTCAAATTCCATTTAATATTTTACAGATATAAGTCATCTCGTGAAAATACAAGATATACAGATATATGTATCTCATATCTCATTTGTAGCACAGAGTTTGGCTTTTTATAATTGCTAAACCTGAACAAAACTGTATATCTGAACACTGGGAAATTATGCAGGCAGCCTTATTGCACAATTGGAATCGCTTTTGACTCCTCCCCCAGGCCCAGGTCTTAGTGTTTAAACCTAAAGGTAATCTGGACAGGGTTACCATAGATGTTAGGTTTGGTGCTTCTATAGCAAACTGAGTTAGTTTTGCAATGAGATTGTGGGTGGATGTTGTTTTTTTCTTGTGTGTGTGGAGGGGTGGTGGTTTAAAAATAGTCAGAGGAAAACATTATCCGCCCCTTCAGAGCTTGCATGAGCTCACAAATGTCCATGATTGGTTAGTGTCACCATGATTGACATGAGAGGTGCGAGAATACTTGTCAGCCAAACACAATCGTTCCGCTGAAAAAGGTGGTGTACGATACAGTGTACTCGGACACGAATCGAATCTGGTATGGAATCAGTCGCACTTGAGCACGGAAGTAGATATGACATGACATAAGATGTGACATCATCAGTGCCGTTGGTCTGATTCGAAATCTCCATAGCATGCAGCAATCTCATCCTCTGACCTATACAGTCATAGGTGATAAAGTAGGAAGGCACATGAGAGCGTTGGTTTTGACATTTTTCCCAAAATATCAATATTGGGTGTAGTGTGAAGGTTAACTTTCTTGTTCTCTTCTACTATGGTGTTTAATGAAGGGCTTACAAACCAGGTAGGTGCATACTGCCACCTGCTGTATCGGAGAGTGTAAATACTCAAATATGCTGGCCAGTGGAGGAGTAGAGAGGTGGGGAAGCAATTGTTCCTGAGAATGGTACAAATCAATCGTTCCTAATGTGATAATGCCCCCAACTACGAGTGGCTGTAGCATCAGCCGGGGATTCCATTTTAACGTTGTGCCACTTGAGAGATTAAATAACGCTTTCTTAAATAGTCATTCATTAATGATAATAATTTTAGAGTAGGCTCATGGTGAACGCCTGCTCTCATTGGTTAGAGTGATGGGCAGTTTCAAAAACAGGCAAAGTCAGGAGCGCTGTGTCTGTGTGTGTCCTAATTAAGAAGAGTTGCTGAATCAGCTGACAAATTCGCTGAAATGAGAGCTAAGATTTATGTTCACTATGGGTGTGGACACTGACACAAGTCACCTCTGACCTAATAACCTGAGTGAAGCATGCCACACCCATGATAATTCTGGAGGATGTATTTTGCCCCTGTCCGACTTCATTGTATATTTAAATGATTTTTTTTACTCTTCCTCTCTCTCTATCACATTTTCTGCGTGCAGTGTAGGTGCATTGTGCACTCTCCTTGTGCATATGTGTGTAAGTCACACAAACAGGCTGCTGACTAAAATGCCAGGTTGCCCCCTGATAAATTACTGATAACAATCCCTCTAGCGACTTTTGTAGGCCATCAGAGGTGTTTGCTGCACTTCTGTGGTGCATTACGGAGGTTTAAATGCCCCCTTAAGATTTTTGGCTTCTCGTTGATTTCCCAGCAGTTCCTATCTGATGGAGTGCTATTGTGTGCTTCAGAAAAGAAAAGAAAATGGAAAACAGGGCAGAAATAAGAGATTTTCTTAACAATGCAACAAAACAAGTGGCTATCTTTTAACGTAACTGCAATCCTAAAATAACAGCGGATAATTCTGGAAACTGCGTGCTGCTTTTTGACATTAGCAAGCTTATATAATTGATGGTGTTCACATTTGACATAACAGTTCTAATTAGGCCTGATTGCATAATTGCCTGCTGTCTGAATGATGCTAATGGGTCAGAAAGTGTAGCAAGTATCAGAGACATGCAGATGACGGGATGCGTTAATGAGGCTATTTAGTTGAAACGCCCGCAGAGGCAAAATGTGTCACATGATCAAAGGTTTAGGAGGGAGAGATCAGTCCCTGTCTGGCACATTTAGGGAAATGAGGTAGCTTTAAAAATGACAATCGAGTCAGATGTTAGATCTGCTTTTAACCATGTCGTTCGTTTTGGTGACCAGGGTGGTCTCTGCTGGTTTAAAGTGATCTATGTGGATTAGGTTATTTTGCTTGTATGTTGGTTACCTGCTTGACATATTCAATTCAATTTTATTTATATAGCGCTTTTAACAATGGTCATTGTCTCAAAGCAGCTTCACAAAAATGAAAGAAATTATTTATTTTTTTTTTAGAAAAAGAAAAAAAACCCTAACAAATAAGTAAAGTAAACATAACACTGTTGTAGAAGACTAGCAAATTAATATATCTTGCTGTTTACTAAGATAAATCATAACATGAATAGCTAGACACATTTTATAGCTTAATTGTTAGCTTGCTTCCTAGCAAAATAAATATACTCTTCAAAAAAAAAGACACTTACTCCCAGTTTAACTTGAAGCATGCAGTGCATACAATGTGGGCGTTCAAGTCAAACCAGGACTGAGTGTTCCCTTAATTTTTTTTGAGCAGTAAATATTCCCCTAACTTGTTAGCTTGTGGTAAGATTAGCTAGATAAGTCCTGCTAGTCATCATGCTGGAAAATCGATTGTCAAGATAAAATGAGGCAATAAATGAGCTGCAGTCACTCTGAGAGTGTGTAATCTTTACTTGAAAGAAATCAAATATAAATTTAGATGCTAATAAGTGTGCTTTATTACAAAGATTATTGTTTAGGAAGGTATTTCAAAAAGGTAACACTTGTTAACTTGAAAATATAGTTTTTCTATCATAGTTAGTTTGCTAGTAACTTATGTATCAGTGTTAGCTAGCATGATGTTTAATTAAATATGTATATATTAAAAATAAAATAATAATAATAAAAAAGCTAGCTGGTTGACACCAAACCATACATTTGTGGATCACTTGCTGAAAGAAATGTCCATTAAGACAGATCACAGATTTTAAAGTTCCTGTTTTGTGTGCTTCCTTTTTGCCTTTGAGTTTTCTTAGACCTAACTGAGTTTATCCTATTTGACAGAAAACGTCTTTTCTGCAGCTAAGACTAAGAGTCTCATCTCCGTACTGTGCTTGAAGACTTGCGTAAATGTCAACCATTTATATGCCTTCATTATGCCTTCCGGTTTGACTTGAATGCATCTCGTAAAAATAGTAAAAAAAAAAAAATGTTTATTATATATTTTTACAAATGGTATCAAAATTATGTTGCTTGAAAAAGTTATGGTGATTCACATTTGGCTTGCTAGAGATTGCTAAGCTAGTAGATATAAACTGTACTTGTTGCAATTTATTACAAAATAGCAAACCTTAGAAAAATTAAGCCAACTTTCTAGAAAAATACAGAATATTTATTTATTTATTTATTATTTTTACCAAGCCCATTGGCCTGAGTCCTCCTTTTTCTTCCTTTTTCCAAATTGCTTTCTGTGTAGGTTTTTGTATTTTTTTTTGTATTACTGAGATATAGTAAGAGCATGTATTGTATTGTGTAAAAACAAAAAGAAACAAACAAAAAACCCAGAGAGACACAGATAAACATAGGTTTATGCAGTTGATTGCACTGTTAGTGTTTGTTGTGATTTTACTCTCTTTACTGCAAGACACAGTCTGATTAAATTCACGGTAGGAGGTTGCCAGCTCCGTCTGATTTCTTTAACACAAGTCTGCACCAGACACAGTCATGGTCAGGGCGGTTTCTAAACAATTGGTGTGCAAAACCCACCCATAACCATCCCTTCACCCTTATGATACAGCACTGTATATCACAGCATTGCATAAATATTTTTCAGTAAGACAGCTGAATATCATCCTTCAGATTTTTTTTTATAAATTTATCTTGAGAAATTGCAACACCACTGAAGATTATGTCTGTAAAACAACAATCATGCTCAAAACAATGCTAATATTATTGTGGGCTTTTTGATTCTGATTCGGGTGCATTCCTTATTCAGATGTGACTCATTGTCACAGACTTTACCTGCGGTTTCCTACTTAAGCTCACATCTCACATTTAGACATGTCTATACAGTGAAATGAGGTGCTAAGGGAGGGTTTTTTCCCTCATCCAACATTGTTGGATACTAATGTCAAAGACCTATGACTGGAGGAAGGTCTTCAAGTAGCGAGAAAACTTAATTTTGCTAATTAAGTTTTGTGAAATTGAAACCAGTATATTATGTAAAGCAGTATCTCAAATTATATGCAGTTTTCACTTGGCGGCAAATAAGTGCTTTGTAAGTATTTTTCTGTACTACAACTGTACTTACTCAGGCAGTTTTCTAAAAACACAGTACTGCTAGCTTGGTGCTAGTTTAGCAATTGATTTTATGCATGCAAAGATGGAGAACTGATGGAAGGATTAAAAGCAGGATTTGTAGTGTCTATAGGTGTCCCAAAAGCCATTTTACATGCAGTACAGATATCCTGTGAAATATCTCAGAGGGTTCCAGAGGGTCATGTGTTATTCTCTGGTGTGATTTATTGTCTGGAAAATAATCTACTGACATTTGGCATGATGCACCAAAGCCTCTTAAGCACATATACTTTTGACCATGTAATTATTTCTGTTTTGTGGCATATAATTATAGACAAACAGAATACAAACTATCAGACTTGTCACCTTTCCTGCTGTGACTCAAAGTTTTAAATGGGATGTCTGTCTTTCCTTGGCATGAAGACAGGAAGTTGGAATTTGAAACATATTAATCACTCCTTAGGTTTTTATTTTGGGCTTTTCATACAAACATTACATGTTACTCTATGCCACGTGCCTTGTTTGCTCTTTCTTCTCCCTCGTCTCATTTAGTACTTAGCAGACGTCCGAGTGCCACTTTCAGGCTCCTGCAGCGATGCTCCTTATTAAATAAATCCACACATGTTCAGATTGTTGCCCGAAGCTGTTCTTTGGATGCTTAATTTTGATTGCCTTCCTACTGTCTTTACGATCTCTCATTTCCCCGGGGTTAAATGGCTTTTAAATTTAATATTTGGTAGTCTGATCATGTGGAGAGAATCTCTGACATATTGCCATTGATGTGTTTCTGGCATTCAGTCTTTTCTATTATGTTACCCTAAAGATACATGCACACACACTTGCTGTTTCACTATTTTAATGGAACAGCAGCACTAGGGAAATAGAGGGCGTATCTAGTCTGCTTTGCCCATCCATTTCTTTCAACACCCCCCCCATAAAAAGCATACTTTACCATAAACAAAAGCCTAAGAGGGATTTCGGTTTAGGGCAAACCAGATGTCCCAGATAATTAATTATGTAGCATGCGTGGTTGTGTGTCTTGTAGCCATCTTGCTGATGGCAGTAATGCTGTACAAATGGACAGTCTTGAAACCTTACCTACTGTAGCAACTCACCCAGCTTCATGAACTATTAAATAAAATTCTTACTTGATGAATTTAAAAATCTCACCAAATTCATGCACATTTTATCCTGTTAACAATTTATCTGTAATCATTGCAAAATTGTTCTGTGATCTTCCAGTAAAGTAATAGCTAATAATGTGATGTTGTTTTCACGCTTTGCCTCCATTCATCCTCCTTCCAGTACTTCAAGTTATTTGTGAGGGCTTAAAATGATATGTCCTACATTTTAGAACAATACTGGAAATTAGAAAACTCTGGAAATAGCACGTCTGGCATTAGGTAATTAAGTAACTGCAACAACAACAATCAGGTGCTATTTTCAGACATGAAGGTCAGCTTTTCTGGAACACTTCTTGAAAGAACAGTATTGTGTCAAGTGCATTTGCAAAACCCATCAAGCACCATGATGAAACTGGCTCTGATGAAGACCTTTCCAGGAAAGCAAGACCGAAACGTACCTCTGCTGCAGAGGAGAAGTTCATTTAAAGTCACCAGCCTCAGGAATCACCAATTAACAAACAGCACCTCAGAGTAGAACGGTTATGATGGATTTACAGAGCACAGGTAGCAAATGCATCTCAACATCAACTGTTCAAAGGAGATTATTGTATATTTTGGATGCCATCCGCATTGATTAACAATGTAGAAAGACAAAAAAAAAATCAGGAAAGACCGTGGAATAAGAATGTGTGTACAAACTTTTAAGTGATAGTGTAAAGTTGCACCAATCTATTGTCGATCTGCCTGACACTCTGACGGTGTGTGAGCAGCAGTTCAAAAAGCTGGCATTGAGTACCTTATCAGTCTGAGGAAGCACGTGATGGCCCTTACCCTCAATGGTCGGTAGCTGTCGCCTCATTGTCAGGATTTATTTGTATAATTCCTGCCCAGTAACCTGAAGCTTTGTGCAGTTTTTGAAAAAAATTAAATGCTACTTAATAGTCCATGTTTTATTATGAATGTACAGTTGATTTGTTTAATTAAAGAAAAGTGGACAAAAGCCCCAAATTAGAATTGTCAGGTCAGCCTTTCTAAAAGATCACAACAGTGAGTCAGCCAAGAAGTTGTGTGTTTATTAAGTTATTAAGTACTTTATAAATTATTAAGTACTTTTTTAGCCAGTAAAACCCTGATGGATACCGCCCACTAAATACATATGCAGTTTTGCTCCAAATGTCAGGCTGCAACCTTGATTTTTGGTGAATCTTTGTTGAGTAAGGTCTGCTATTCAGAAAGTACCGGTGAAGGTTACACAAGAGCTATTTTTATTGTGCTTTTATTTTTTTTTATCATTCTCCTGTTGTAGGCACGATACATACAGGGGTTAAAATTGGGGCGCTGGAGGGGACAGATTTTTTTTATTTTTTTTTTATTGATTTTTGAACAAAACCTTTTTTTTAAAAACCTTAACTGGTTACTAACATGCGGTACTTCAGTTTTATCCATCAGGGTTTTCTTGGCTAAAAAAGTACTTTTAAATAGAGACGCATCTTCTTGGCCGTCTCACTTTTGTGATCTTTTAGAAAGTCTGACCTGACAGTTCTGATTTATTTATTTTTTTTAACTTTATTTTTTCCCCCCAATTTTTGCCCGATTTTCTCCCCTAATTTTGTCGTGTCCAATTCCTCCCA
>JAQMYJ010000011.1:23837395-23849760 GCA_030014305.1 Clarias laeviceps | reverse complement strand
ACAATACATGTTTCACATTGTCCACAGCCCAAGATTTTCGCTGCTGGCACCATTGAAACCGACGTTTGGCATTGGCATGAGGTTTGGCTATAGCAACCTGGCCATGTACATTCACCCTGTGGAGCTCCCGACGAACAGTTTTTGTGGAAACAGGAGAGTTGAGGTGCACATTTAATTCTGCAGCTGTGGTTTTATGTTTTTTGGATACAATCCGGGTTAGCACCCGGACATACGGGATACGGTTGCTCTTGATGCATCACACATCACTTGCTGTCTTGGTCACAGATGCGCCAGCGAGACACACACCAACAATTTGTCCTCTTTTGAACTCTATGTCACCCATAATGTTGTGTGCATTGCAAAATTTTTAGCAAAACTGTGCTATTACTCTGCTAATTAAACCTTCACACTCTGCACTTACTGGTGGAATGTGCAATCAATGAAGATTGGCCACCAGGCTGGTCAAATTTAGCAATGAAACCCCCAACAGTAAATTGGCCAGTGTTTCAGATACATAATCCAAATATCATTATTTATCATATGCATACGTTAATAAAATAATAACACAATTTTCCACAGGATTTTATGCATTATTATTGTTAGTGTTAATATTAGGATTAATATACATACAGAGCCCACAGATCCCAAACTAATCAATTTAATTTCTGAGAGGTGGAGTATTACAAAATATTTTTTTCCCCCTGAACTATTCTTTTAAGAAACCTTAAGTCACAGAGTGTAGATGAAAGTTACTGTGAGGTTAAGTGAATATGACTGAGAGAATGCCAATTTCCATTCAGTACATTCTTAATATGTTACTTCAGGTTATAGCAGAAGTATGCTTTATCTCTACAGTTCATATTAAAGCTTAGCATATTTTTTTCTTTTGGTCTTTGCCTTATTAAAAAAAAAAAATGCAGATGCATGCAGAAGCTTAGGGTCATTTTCCGTCAGATTTGCCATATGTTCCTGTCATTTTCAAGGCAGTTTGTGGAGGCGGAGTAGATAAGAAAGCATCTTGTGTCAACAGCAGATAGCACTGCTGACTGATGTTTTCTGTCTAGCCTTCATAGTCAGCTGTTACTGGACTTGTTCTATGTGTATATTTTCATTCATGCTTTTTTTATTCGCTGCGAGTGATTTCACCATACCAAGCTGATCCCCATTCACACAGAGTCACACACAAGTTGGATTACAAACATTTCAATATGTGTAGGAAAGTAAGCATCCTGCTACAGCTTGCGTTAATTTGCAAGCAGACTCCGTCGTCGAGTCCACCGAGCCACACATTCTGCTCTGCGCCCTAAACAGATTACCACAGAGGAAGTTCCTGCGATCTGTGCTAAATATTGATTTTGGCCCAAAGCAGCCTTTCCCAGCTCAGCATGGATGGGATTGTGGATGCCTTTTAATTTTCTTTTGCTCTTAGTCCTTCAGTAACGGTATAGGACAGGGTTCAGCCGGAGTTTTAAAGCATGAATCAGTTCTGTGTTTGGGCCAGACAGGCTGGGTCACGGCAAGGTGAAACTGATGCCTTAGGGAAGTGAGATTCTTTTAAACAGACATGCCAACCCAAGACTTCTTAGTCATCCAAAAGTTTAAAAAAATATTTTTTTTTAAAGAAGTTCTACAAAAAAAGAAATCATTAAACAGATTAGAGCATATAATCACCTTCACTGTTTTTTAGTAATCAATATGTAAATAAATTATACACAATTATGCATTATAGTGGCCAACAGAGATGTGTTCTTGCTCATAAATAGTTAGAATTACTTTATACAACGGTGTTGTTCTTGATTATGATTGGTCAGAAAGTAGTGATCAGCAGCTCTTACTGTAGTTCCTGCTGTAATTCGGATAATAGTTGTAAATGATTAAAACATCATTGTTTCAATAGTAACAGTTGGACAATATGTACAACCTAAGGCCAATGTTAAATTGATAATTATTATTGTTAAGTAAAGGTTTATCTAATACATGAGATTCACTTGTAAACACAACAAAAGCTGAAAAACACATAATCAGGCGCACGGTTTATATGCATTTTTTGTTTCGTTTTTTTCCTCCCTGTATCACAAGTCAGCGATATTCTTTATGGTTTTGTTAACATTTGTCTACATGTTAATTAGTTATTCAGTTTTTATTAGCTAGTTAGCTAAAATCAGCTACCGTGATATAATCTTTGGAAGGATTTTTAGCTTGTAGTAAAACTCAATATTAATAAAATTCATTGCTAAGCTATTCAACATGAACTGATCTTACTGCAATTTCTGGGATGATTTTTTCAAATATTTTTAATAAAATAATTTTTACTATTAATGCTAGCCTGCTCTCTATCATGAGAACATCTGAAAATGAATTTTAAATAATTTTATCCATGTTTATTATCTTTTCTCTCAATGCTAGCCAGCCAGCTAGGCAGAATTTCTAACAGGATTTTTCAAGTTAATAAGGTTTGCTGCTAATGCTAGCTACCATGTCCTGACATGACAAGAGTAATGAGAGGATGTTTAGGTTTTTATTTTATTTATGTATTTTTGCAACAAATGTTAATTGTATTTACTCTTAATGCTAGACAGCTAGCTAACATACAGTAAGCTAAAATGACAGGATTTTTAAAAGGACGCTTTGCTTATACTCGTAAACAGGAACAAACTATTACTAGCTATTGCTAGGTAGCTAGTTAAGATGAGCTTATCTGACTGGTTTTTGAGATAGTAATACGTAAGGGATATGATCTCTAGTGTCAACTCTAGCTAGCTGGCTAAATTATGAAAACTTGACAGGATATTTTAGAAATGAGAAGCAGTTTTAATCTCCCCTGAGTTAAGATTTTTTGGGGCATTTAGAAATGCCTTAAAGGCATTAATTAATTAGTAAGCTAGCAAAAACAAAGAGATTTTAGCTCCTTTCTGTGTGCTCTGCACATAATACTTGCTAACAAAGCATCGCAGATGGCTCCGGTTTCTCTTCATACCGTTTCACACACACATACACACACATACACACACATATTCAATGACACAAACTCTAACCAGTGAAGCCCTGTATCATCCCCGTGTATATTTGTGTTTAAAGAGATTGAGTGGTCCCTTAAGCTGAAGAGGGATGAATTGCAGTACTGTGTCAATAGATGAAATTAGATTTTCAGATGTGCCAGTTGTACACATTAATTGCGCAGCCTGCGTTGGCCCTTAGTGCCATGAAAAGCTGCTCCAGGCCATGCAGCTGAGCTCGGTGGTGGTCCAGTGGATCGAATGGTGATGATACTGACTCATCTGTCCACCTGGGGACGTCCACACATGGATCATTTGTCACGACTTCATCTCACGCGCTGCAGCACAATAGTACAGCAATTCTTCAGGAAACTAACTACTGCAGTTTTTTTCGGCTCTTAAATTCTCTTCAATTCATTAAAAGTGTTAGAAAATAGAAATGGTTTGAAAATGTTTTGTTTAATATTGTGGTTCTTTTTGCACTAAATGATTAATGTTTGTATAGCAAGCAAAAGTGTAATTTGGTGTAATGACTAAATATTTCTAAATTCTCTTTTTATTTCGATGCCCAGTAATTAATTGGCACAACTGGAAGCATAATATTTCAAATCACAGAGGGACTTTCTAACCCACTTGAGGTCCGATATCATGCAAAAGATTAAAGTTAATGGTTTTACAGATTTTACAGATGTCATCCTATTTTAATACAGACAGCTGACACCAGTACCTCCAGTGTCGAGGATTCAAATCCCTCCTCGGGTCTGTGTGCATGGAGTTTGCATGTTTTCCTCGTGCTTGATGGGTTTCCACCAGGTGGTCTGATTTCCTTCCACAGTCAAAAAACATGCAGAGCAGCCATTTTCAACATTGCCGTTTTTAAAATTCCCAAATTTGTTTGTAAATTAAACAATGTATGAGCGAGTTTGTGAGTGATTGTGTTCCCTGTGATGGATTGGCATATCGTCCAGGGTGTACCCTGCCTTGTGCTTTGAATCCCCTGGGATAGGCTCCGGGCCCCGACGACCCTGAACAGGATAAACGGAATAGAGTTTGAGTGAGTGGGTGAGCTCACATCAGTTATGTACTAAATAAGGAAAATATGACTGGGCATGTGCGATGGATTGGCACCCTGTCCAGGGTGTACCCTGGCTCGTGCCCTAAGGCTCCTGGGATAGGCTCCCGGCCCCCCCTCAATACAGAATAAAGCGGTATAGAAGAGTGAGTGAGAGGGCATGCTGTCATAGGAAGAGAATGTGTTTTTGTACATGGGGCTTGTCCATCAATACTACACTCCTTTTATGCTTTTACTGTAATAATGGTAAGAAAGTCAACAGCATACACAAAATTGTTTAAAATACTTTTAAGAAAATAATAGTCATCTGGCAAAATATCTTCAGGCCTGACTGGGACTTTCAATAGAGAAAATGAGTATTAATGTACTGACTTTTTAATTTTTATTTTCCCTTACCTGTAGGCCAGTCAGCTAGGAGTGTACCGGGCGTTTGTGGACAACTACGAACTAGCTGTGGAAACAGCAGAGAAGTGCTGCCAGGCCAATGCACAGTTCGCTGAGATCTCTGAGGTAACAGCTTTCAAATTTAAAGGTCTTTTACTTGCTTATTCAGGCAAGATTGTATTATTTAAAATTATTTAAATTATTTAATGTGGTCTTTTCTGAAATAAATAAATAAATATCAGCAAATATTTCAGTCTGTCTTACACCCTGCCCTGGGATTCCTTTGTTGCTGTGAGCATTGAAAAAGCTGACAGATTGTTCCCCACCTGAAATGTAGAAAACGGAGCTCTTCAGTCCTCAGGGATTTGGCATGAGATTTTACAGCCAACTAAACGCTAGAAGAAGAAAAAAGCTGCTCAGTGTCAGTTCAGCCCACTCCAGCCCTCCTGTCATGCGTCGTCATGCCAACTGACGCTTCATCTAATACAGCGAGCCTGGCTCCCCCGGTCTTGTGACACTACAACTAACTGAATGTTAGGATAATTGTGTTTAATGGGATAGCAGAGCAGAGAAAACCAAAGGGTATGAAGGGTGTTGCGTGGGTTTTAGAGCTTGTGGTAAAATAGCCCTCTGATTTATTTGTGTGTAGATATAAACTGAGAAAGTTAATGTGTTCGTTTACACATGAATAGCAGAGTGCAAGAACCTAACTGCAAATGGAGATGAAAATAAAAAACTTAGTAGTTTAAATGCATATGTCATATTATTAAAAAAAAAAAAGGTGAAGAAAAGCCTAAATGTAATTTTCATTACTCTTAAAAAATACTTTTAAAACAGTACTAGCAGTTATAAGTCGATGTTCATGTCTTGCATGATATTTGATATATAAAAAAACAACAACAACATAAAGATGATCTGGTTTGGAACATTTTAAGTCTTCCATTTATCATCTATGTAATGGATTTATTCACAGGACACACAAAAAATTTGACAGTGACAAATGCCTTCTCTGTATTATTGCAAATATGTCTTGGATCTTACAACATTAAAGTAGTTGAAAAGGGTTCAGTGTTTATTTATTTGTTTATTTATTTATTTATGCACTCTAATCTCTTTTCATCTCGCTTTCATTCCACCTCTGTAGAACCTGAAAGTTCGAAGTACCAAAGAGTGCAAGGACCAGATAGCCAAGTACTCACTGGAAAGTAAGACATCATGCTTGCATTTTAATAAAAAAAAAACATTATGTGTAAATGTTTTAAATGTTTGACGGTCTTGCGAAAAGTTAAAGGGACGTTAGAACTATATGTGAAATTGCGTCCCGAACTTGTTGTAAATATCTGTCATCTCGCTGCATTACCAAAGCAAACTGCATATAACTTTCTTGCCAAAAAATATTTACAAATACAGGATTTTATCTGTAGCTGACACTACTGTGAAAAGTTATCCTGTTTCATAATTAGTGGTTCTGTATGTCTGTGTGTGTCAGCTCTCCTTTACAAACCAGTGGATAGAGTAACAAGAAGCACACTAGTTTTACATGTAAGTTACACTCAATTTTTTACCACATTTTATATTCATAATTGTATAAGTGTATTATAATAGGAGTATTTGTGTGTGTTTGTGTGTAGGATCTGCTTAAGCACACACCCAACAGTCACCCGGACCACACCCTTCTCCAAGATGCCCTGCGGATCTCGCAGAACTTCCTCTCCAGCATCAATGAGGAAAGCACACCACGTCGCCAGTCCATGACTGTGAAAAAGGGCGAGGTAAGTTGAAAAGTCTGATGCCACCCACCTGCCTAAGAGCTTGACCTGAAGTATTGTATTAAGTTGTTATTTTGATCATTCCCCTAATGTATAGCTTTTAATGATCTTCAATCATTGATATCACATAGTACAGAAAGTGTCCTAGTTGCACTAGTTTCCAGTTTTTCCTGTTTTTCAACACACACACAAATGTCTGTCTTAATTTCACACACTGAGACACAGTTGGCCCCACACCCCATCATTCCAGCAGCAGGGACTCGTGGGAGTGTCAGAATCGCTGGCACTTGATGGACTGCAAGTGAAGGGCGGCGTGTAATGTGCCTTAACGAACCACCTCTCTGTGATTCACATCACATTTATTATTCAGGAGACGACCATCTCGCGAGGAGTCCTCCTTCTCATACGCGCACACGCGTTCTCAATCACAAACCCCCGTGTCGTCTCCAGTGGAGAGAGCAAACTACTGATCAAATATTTATGATGTATGCATGAAAGAGGGTTGATGTAAATCTCTAGGTTGTTCTGGACTTCATTATTGTACTCGTCTTGTTTAAGATGCTTGGGCAAAGCACTTTGACCACATGTCACCTGACAAGAGGGATTTGTCTTCTGCACAGTCACACAGCATAAGATTTTTTTAGTTGGGAGACATCTGTGATAGTTGCAGTGATGAGAAATAAACGTGACTGCATCTTGATTTAAATGTATACGTTTATAGATATGCTGCTAAAAAGTTTATTTCTGTTTCAACGGTGATAAAAGCACAAAAAATCTGCACCATGATGTAACAGCCAGAAGCTAAAATCATAAAAAAAAAAATTAAAAAAACACATGCACAAAGAAATTGAGTTTGAATCGTGGGATGTCACAGTCATCTGAGGCTGCAAGTCTCTTGCATCACTGTCAATCAAAATGACATTGGTGTTTCAGAGACATCTGTGAGCCTGTGAGGCAGTTCCTGAAGATGAGGAGAGGTGGGTGTTGGCCCAGTTGACCAAATTCACAAGCTGGAAGAAAATGGGGTCTGGAAAAAAGTTTCTGTTTGGCTTGTCTTTCTGTTGTTTGAAACCTAATATGAAGGAGTCGAACCAGGACGCCAGATCCATGACCAGACTGCCTGTCTGATCCACGTGTGAAATGCTGGCCCCCCAGGAACTCAATTAATGGCTCAAAAATGTGGAAATTACTATTACTCGCAGCCAGGTTCCTGTAAAGTGCAAGTGCAGAAGGTGATGCTAGCACTGCCTTCAATTACAATTTCTTTCATCTTCTATGGAAAACATGAGCAGGTACTGTACTAAACACCAAACCGGACCTTTTCAACGAAGAATAATATAGTCTACAAAATGTACAGCCACAAAAGTACAAGTGGTATTTTCTTTTCTTTTGGGAAGTTAAATTAGGCCTAAGGATTTTCAAAAATAGATTCCGAAGATATAGGAATAAATTAGTGTTAGGGTGCTTTTAGAATCAGATGTAACTTAGCTAATAGAGACAGATTTCTCTTTTAATGATGCAGAGTCTTTATGCATTATGATAAAGCCATGGATCAGGCTTTATAATTTGAGGAACTTTCTCCATGTTTCCTCACTATCGTATGGTAGAGGCATGTCGGAAAACAAGCGAATGAGTGAGCAGAGAGCATGAGAGGACGAGAGACCCGCCATGGGTCCCCCACATGGGGGAAGGGGAACGCACAGAAGCTACTTAATTAAAATGCAAATGGAGCAGCGTGTTTCTCTTCTGAAACTGCTCTGGCTTCTGTTAGTCAGAGGAGTCGTGTGAAGTACAGGGGCATTTATGTTGAGTCAAGCACTATAAACGCACATACTTTTGTGCTTTATCTACACATTTTTTAACTGTTTAGTCGAGCTACACAAAAAAGCAAGCCCTGCAGGCACATGCATTAATATGCTTTTAGATGGCATCTGTTCATGCACATGAAGCTTTATGTTGGCTATGAAAACATCTTCATTGATTTTTTTGGTTTAAAAATGTTATATTTTTTGGAGATAAATTGTAAAACGGGTGAATGTTTTAATTTAAAATCCTATGGGTGCATGTGGCATCATTTATATGATTATACTACAACTGTACAACAGCTATTTGATTGATTGAATCAGACCTTATTTTTTCTAGTACCCAAAAGAATTTTTGCATAAGCGCACACACACACACGCACGCACACACAAACTTTTGCCTACTTATAAATTTATTTTTGTTATGCTGCATGTGAAGCTGCTGGTAATGTTTTTTTTTTTTTTGGTGCTTGTAGTGAGCAATTTTAAGAGACTTCACTTGTCACATTTCGCTACAGGCAGGTTTTAGGAAAATGTCATCTGATGCGCAGAGACAGATGGTTTGATGAGAGTGCTCCTTATAAGAAACCAGGGCATCATGTTCAAGTGAGAAAAAGGCTTGGAATAGATTACAGTATCCTGCTTTTACTCACTCACTCACTCACTCATTGTCTATACTGCTTTATCCTGTATTCAGGGTCGCGAGGACCTGGAGCCTATCCCAGGAGGCTTAGGGCACGAGGACAGGGTGCCAATCCATCGCAGGCTGCTTTTACAGTATATGGTTATTTGCTCATTAATGTAGCTATCCTATTAGATTCTACAGTGTACACAATATATATTTGTCATAGCTTCTGTTCATTCTTATGATTAATAGTCATACATTAAGTAGCTTAAAAAGTGATAGAGTAGCATAAATGAAGAATGGGAACTTCCACAGAAAGCCATCTAAATGCATTAATGCATTTTATTCATATTGTTTAAGTGACATTACTATTGTGTGCTTTAGGATTTAGTGCATTTAGATACCTGTTCAAATCCTGTTTAAAGAAGTCTAATCAAAGTAAATATAACACACAGCTTCCAGTATTTGGACCAATGCGCTTATTGGAACCTTTTGCATTCTTAAACTAGAGAGGGGATTGTAACTGCACCCTAAAGCCCAAGTCATGTGACTCTGTGGGCTCTATGAATAGCTGTACCGAGAATACCTGCTTAAATCAGGTGCCGATTACATCACTACTTCCTGAAAATGTGTTTGTTCTGTTTTTTTCTTCTTCTTCTTTTCCTTCCCTTTAATCCTTTGATGGATGTCGAGCCCTACCAAGGGGGTTTGAGATGAACCGATTGTAATCTCAGAATCTTCAAGGAGGGAGATATTGGTTTATTGGGTGATAGTGGGTTATAGTGCTTAAGTAGGTCTAAGAGGATTGGATAAAAAAAAAGTCTGTTCAGAGCTTGTACAATTTTAGTGGTTCTGATTTTATTGCAATTCTTTTTTATGATTGTGCTTCAAAAGAGGTAACTATTATCTACTGTCAAACTTGTTATACAGTATGTTAAATGTTAGTATACTATAAGGCAGGACTGTAACCAATTCTTTTTTTTTCTTTAAATAATATATTTATATTCTTTATAATAATATATTATTTCTGAAATATAGCCTCCTAAGTGCAGTAACAAAGAAACAAGTTTGATGCTGTTTATTTCTTGAATATTTCTCATAATTCTGTGCTGCACTTCAAGGGGTTCATTTCCATCCTTATCAGTCCCAGCTTATTATATATATTTTTTTACCTTTAACCATATGGCTGAGGGGTGTTCAAGTCAAACTGGGACCGTTTCTAGTCATTCACATGAACATGTGAGTGGCATGGCTAATTCTTGAAAATTTATTTCCACATCCCTCTACATTCCTGACCTCTATCAAAGCCATTTCCATGTGTTTGGGGCATTAACAGAGCTCCTGGGAGGTCAGCGTTTCACACTTGAAGCGGGCAGTCTGACCATGGTTCAGGCATACTTGAGAAAACCCTCTACCTTTATGGTATCGAAGCACTGGTGAAACACTGGGATCAGTGCATTAGTATAGCAGGGGATCATAGAACTGCTGTTATCAAAAATGACTCAGCAACTTCTGATCAAGCAGGATTGACCATTCAAGAGCGCTATTGTACAGTATAATGCATTTTAAACACTGCTCGTAAGTTCAGCAGTCAGATTTATCTTCTCACCAACACTGACTAGCCTTTCCATTAGTCTTAGTGGGAAGTGCAAAGCTGAAGGAAAGCATGATCGTTTTTATAATTCCCTCTCAATTATTCAGCAACCACAGTTCAAACACTTTAATTGTGTGTCATGGTGGTTAGTGGGAGCAGAAGGCTCTTGACTCGTAGCCATTTCTCTTCTGTGCCAAGTTACGGCGGCCTGGTCTTATTACTCCGCCTGGGTGCTGGACTGAAATCAGGCCATCAGTGGGCTTTTTGTTTGAACAAAACATCTGCCATACTCTTCATGTGTGTTTCATGTGTGTCATACAGTATATACTGTATGTATGTATTTATATATATTTATTTATTATATACGCCTTCTAATTCACTGTTTTTTCTACATTCTAGAACAATACTGGAGATTTCAAAACTATGAAATAATAAACATAGGATTGGGTAATTAAGTAACACCAATGCAGCACAGTGGCTTAGTGTTTAGCACTGTCGCCTTGCACCACCAATTTCCGGGTTCGATTCCCGCCTCGGTCTGTGTGCATGGAGTTTCCACTCCCCGTGATTGGTGGGTTTCCTCCTGGTACTTAGGTTTCTTCCCACAGTCCAAAAACATGCAGGTTAGGATAAATGGCATTCCTAAATTTCCCGTAGTGTGTGAATGAGTGTGTGTGTGTTTGTGCGTGCCCTGTGATGGATCAGCCTCAGAAATCACCCATTAACAGCACCTCAGATTAGAGCCATTATTAAGGCTTTACAGAGTACAGATAGCAGACACACCTCAATATCAACTGTTCGAAAGAGATTATCGCATATTTGGGATGCCTTCCGAATTGGGTTTTACAATGTAAAAAGAAATGTAAAAAATCATGAAATATCATTGAATTACAAGGTGCGTCTAAACTTTTGACTGGTTTATGTGTGTGGGTGTGTGTTCTTATTTCACCAGCCTGGCAGCACAGCTGCAAACACAGAAAAACATTGCACTATGGGCATCTCCAGGGAAGCCATCACTTTGTTTGTGTGTGTGTGAGTGTGTGTGTGTGTGTGTGTGTGTGTGTGTGTGTGGTTCTCAGTAGCTGTACGTTTGATGAAGACTGGACCTTGATGACATACTGTCTAGAAAATGTGGGGGGTGACTGCTGAGCTGGAAAGGAGGCTGGGGTTGAGGCATCCTATTGGACGATCTGTTTGTGATGTCACCTTTTGTTGTCCCACTGCAGGGGTGACGTGTTTTTGTACGAGTGCTGGTGTGAGAACTGCTGTGTGTTTTTGGATGCGTTTTCACTTTCATACATTAGCCACTGATTTTTCCTCTCAGGCTCTTTTATTTTTACCTGCTTTAAAATGCCACATGATCTCATCTCAGGATCACACAAAGGCTCCCAGACGCTGTGATTTAATGTCCTATTTGCTCACTGGCTGAGGATGGGAAAACAAGACTGCCATCTATTGGCAAAGATCTTTAGTAAACAGTCGAAGTTAATCCAAAAGACAAATTTGGTTGAGTTTAGACTATTTGGGGTCAGGTATGGCAGTGGCGAGAATATTGTGTCTATAAAACTTCATTTTTTTTTTCACTTATAGTTGTTCTCAAGATATTTGTTTAGAAAAAATTGGTATATAAAAAAAAAACATGGATAATTGTGGATATTAAACCATGTCTTTTAAGCATATATCAGGTTATGAAGGTGTTGTTAACATGTGCTTTTTCTCAGTACTTCTGTTTAATAAAAATAAATTGAGGGAGTAGTGAACTGATCATGATTGAAGATTGAAGGCTGAAGTGGTACCTTGGGACTTTTAGCCACAGAACCTGCATGCTAAATTAGCTATCTGACTTATTTGATGTTAGTGATGAAATGAACAGAAATAATCCAGCAATATGTTAGCCTGGTTTAATTGAAAACTATTAGTTATTACTATGTCCACTATAGTTAGTCATATCATATATTCGTAATGCATCATTATGTCATTGAAATGCAAGACTGTTTGTTTTTACATCACATCCAAATCATAACCTCTTTTTATATACATCATATGCTAACACACAGTATGAATACAGATCAATTCCTGCTCTCTGTTCCACCCAAATGAGGATGGGTTCCCTGTTGAGTCTG
>JAQMYJ010000011.1:23824218-23837295 GCA_030014305.1 Clarias laeviceps | reverse complement strand
CCAGGGACTATCTGACCATTTTGATTCATACACATTCAAATTCCATACAAACTTAAATAATTCTTTTGATTGTGTAAGGCTGCTTTGGGACATGGCCAATTGTTAAAAGCGCTATACAAATAAAATTGAATTGAATTGAATTGAATATGCTATGCTCGTGACAGTTTGCTGCATTGAAGTGACTCTGTGTATTGTGTGTTCAGAATCGACAGCTGCTAAAAGACAGCTTCATGGTAGAGTTGGTGGAAGGAGCGAGGAAGCTACGACACGTTTTCCTCTTCACCGACCTGCTGCTCTGTGCCAAGCTCAAGAAACAGATCGGCGGGTGAGCGAGAATACCAGCTGATGATGGCATCAAATTATAAACAAATTATAAAAAAAAATGAAAAATTCAAAATGTATCAGAATTTCAAAACATTTCAAAATTTCAGAATTTATAACTTATTACTGTTTTGCATGTGTTCTTCATGTGAGGATGAAACTGACAAGCTGTTATTCTTTTTCTAAATGCACTTTATTTTTAGTATTTATACTGCCTGACCAAAAAGAGTCAATATTTTAAAAGGGACAAATTATTGCCCTGCATCAAGTACAGGAAAAAAAGTAGAGATTTGAAATTACTGGAATTGGATTAAAAACTGACCAACATATAAAAATCTGTAAGGATAGTGCAGAACCTTCAACTTCGTGGAAGAAATGTGATCAGGGAAACAAAATGTATATAAATCACTTAAAAGCTTGATAAAGATGCATGGAACAAAACTGACAGTAGAAATCACAGCTGTATTTAATAGTGTAAGTAATAGCATATCCACATGCACAACATGATGAGTACACAGAGGATTGGGATTAAACAGCTGTGTGGCCACTACTCGCTCAACTTTGCATGGTTTGAAAAGGTAAACTCTCTGGAACTTTCTTTTCCAGAATGTCAGTGCCTTCGTTCTTTTAACAATAATGAAAGAAAAAAATAGCCTGGGAATTTTGTGATCTGTTGAAAATGCTGCTGTTGTCTTTCTGCCATCATTCAAAATTAAGGAACCTAAAAAAAGGTCCAACATTGTGCATTGTCTAAAATGCAAGTGTGCCCTCTTGTAGTGTACAAGTCAATATATAAGTGAGCTACGGAGAATTATTGTGCTAAACAAACATTATTGATTGATGAAATTTTTATTGGTTAAGTTGAGGGCAATTAATTGATTCAGTTAAATCCTTACATATTACAGATGTGGCTTGCATTTATAGCTGGTATAGGAAATAGTTAGAAAGATACCAAAATAGATGAGGATAGTGAACTAGTTAAAAGTGAACATTAACACAATAATCCAGTGCACACAAACAGAAATTCCTTTAGTTTATTTCTAAGGCTGAGATAAAAATCCATTCCCATCACCCATCTGTTGTGTTTAAAGTCACATTAGAGTGGAAACCGAGCTCACTACTCTGGTTTCTATCTTATTAGATTCCATTGTATTTTCATTGATATATTAGATTATTTATTCTCACCCTTTACTGTCTCTGTTTGTCTTTTTGTCCTCAGGAAGAGTCAACAGTATGACTGTAAATGGTACATTCCACTGCCAGACCTGACCTTCCAGGCAGCAGAGGAGACTGAGCCAGTCCCAATCCCACAGGTCCCGGATGAAGAGCTGGACGCCATTAAGATTAAAATCTCTTCCCTCAGGAGTGAGATTCAGAGAGAGAAGGTACCGTGAGCGGGATGATTTCATGCTCAGAGATCATCATCCTGATCAGAAATAGATAGTTGTGTTTAGGAATATTTTGAACATTTTTTCACCTCAGACAGTAGCATACAGCTCGGTTCAGTGAATTACATCTTAATAATAACTAGCTATAATCTTGTTTTTCTCTTTTAGAGAGCCAACAAGGGGTCGAAGGTCATCGATAGGCTGAAAAAGAAGCTGTCAGAACAGGAATCCCTGCTGCTTTTGACATCTCCCAACATGCCTCTGCGTGTGTATAACAGAAACGGCAAGGTGAGACACTTCATCACTGTCACAAGAACACTTTACTCTCCTTTTTTATTTTATAGCTGTAGAAGATCCACTGTAGATACATTTATCTCTCACTATAGGTGGTGAGGATACTATAAACATATTTCATCTTTCTGACAGATTAGGCAGATCGAACATCCCATTAAATTAACGGAGCTAGTGGATATACCTTAGTTTTTTTTCCGTCTCGTGTCATCCTGAAACAGTCAGTCTAATTAAAATTCCCTTTGTTCCAGAGCTACATGTTCCTGATGTCCTCTGACTACGAGCGTGCCGACTGGAAGGATATGATTCGGGAGCAGCAAAAGAAATGTAGGCCTCCAAGACGCTCAGCACATCAACAACACTATTAATATCATTTCACTTGCCGGTTGTTTTTGACACGGTCACTGCATTGTTCATCAGGCTTTAAGAGTGTGTCCCTGACCTCCATGGAGCTCCAGATGCTCACTAACTCCTGTGTGAAACTGCAAACTGTCCACCACATCCCTCTGTCTGCCAACAAGGAGGGTAAGAAGATGAGGTTGTTTGACTGTTGTATTCTGTAAGATATGGTTCACCAAAATGTTTTTGTAATGTGATGCTAGTGTTTTAGGCTACAGTTGACTTTGGATCTTATATTTCTATCAGAGGTTTATTATTTTAAGAATATTTATCAGAATTTTGCTAAGAATATGTAAAGAATGAAACAATAAGGTACATTCTGTTATAGGAAAATAATCAATGATGTTGTGGAGTAAAGTGACACAATGCAAAGCAGACTTATTATTACGAGCTTAAAGTTGTCAGAGCTGCTGTTACATAAAGTTAATCGACTCCTTCTGACCCATCAGCGCTCAGAATTTAAAGGTCACTCCATTTTACACAAGTTTACATAATTTTAAATGTTCTAGCTGAAATACAGCCCAGATCATTTATTCTTGCATGCTTGATTTCTATTTCTGTTTCACCTTTTACAAATGCACTGTTTCAGTGTCTGTAGCTTCAAATGAATCGCCCCTGAACGCCCTTTGAGGAAGTGCATTTTCCTTGAGGTCTGTCAGAACTCAAGGACCAGAAACGTCCATATTTGGGAACATATCAAGGCTTCTCAGTTTTTTTTTTCTGATATACAAAATAATGGAGGAAAATATGTGTAAGATTGTTGATTCATAGTGACATCCTCAATATTTAGCGACGGAAAGGTTAAATCACTAAGAGGTGAAGAAGGCTAGGTTAGTTGTTAGCTGCTAAATGCTAATGGCTAACCTAGCCCTTCTTAAGCCTAGCATTATTTAGTGAAACTTGTCTCAACAACAGAGCCGGACAGAGCTGAGCGGAGTTGAGCAAAGATCGGTTGAGCTGAAATTTCGAGCTGGATTAGGGTCTCTTGGTATATGAGGTCAGAATAGGGGGGAAATCTGATTCTTCTTTTGGTAAAGCCCCAGACAATACAAAAAATGGAAAAAAATTACAAACAGCTGGGAATGTTTTTGTGTGAATTTTAAGTAATTGCTCCTCTTTAAGAGTGCTATGACCAAAGGATTGGTGTAAGTCATGCTCTTCTGACTTCTGTCTTTCTACAGAAGATGAATCACCTGGACTTTATGGCTTTCTGAATGTAATCATCCACTCTGCCTCAGGACTAAAGCAGAGCTTGAGTAAGTTATCCTGTTAGTTAAGGGTGGGAAATGTTTTAAAAGTCTGTTTTTTCCCCCATCACGATCTCGGTCTTCTCTCACTGTTATTACAGGCTCTCTTGGTCTCTTGTACATGTGTGCTAATTCATCTAGTTTTACTGTTTAAACTTTAGACCAGTTGATACTGTGGCTGGGGTTGTAGTTTACTCTGAAACTGGTTCATACTGGTTTCCCTGTCTTGTCAATGTGGTGTTATATAGTGAAATCTCTTTTTAGATCTGTATTGTACGATGGAGGTGGACTCTTTTGGCTTATTTGTGAACAAAGCCAAGACGCGTGTGTACAGATACACGACAGAGCCCAAATGGAACGAGGTAGGAACAAGTCCTTCACTTCTATTGCACTGTACAACTCGTGTCTTGTGAGTAAAAAGGAATGTAACACTTGGGTGTGTGCTGTTTTAGGAAAAGAATAGACAGCAGGCCAATATGATGAGGCCTGACATGATCCGAAGTTTCCTCTTGTGCCACAGTCATGTGCCAAATATAGATTCTCATCCTACTTTTATACATTTATAGTTTCATTTAATGTTATGGCTCTTGTTTTTTCCATGTCTGTTGAAGTAAATAAGACAACAACAACAACAACAAAAAATGCATCGCAAAACCATTATTGTCTATCCTGAAGACTTTTCCCTTGTGGAAAATGTAGTGTTACAATGCACTGACACCGGAGACTCCTTCCAAGAAAGGTCTCCTTAATAAACAATTTATCATCACCTTCTGAGCAGCGAGATTCAAGAATCTTACACTGCTTTGGTTAAATGCAGTGACCCAAGCTTTTAAGCTTAATTGTTTACTTTCTCATGTCAGCAGCAGTGTTTGAATGTTAAAATGACAGAGTGCTCCATTCCATGTGTTTCTATTAGCCTGGGGATGAAAGAGTTGCCTTATTCAGCAAACATTTCTAGCAGACCGCACTGTTTGAAATACCATGGTTTAAACAGTGCTGTTTTTATTTTGGAAAGTTGCACTATGGGTAATGTGTAAAATCTTTTGTGGGTTATTTTTTTCTCCCTTCAGGAGTTTGAGATCGAACTGGAAGGCTCTCAGATGCTCAGGCTGCTTTGCTACGACAAAAGCTACAATAAAACCAAGATGAGCAAAGAGGACGGAGAAAGCACAGACCGAATTATCGGGAAAGGACAAATAGTGGTATGATGATTTAGACCATCATGTCTGTGATCTCATCAATGACATTTTATTACTCATTAAAAGGCCTCCATTAAAAGATTTTTTCCAGTGCAACCTGATCAGGCTTTTTTTAAGGAATCAGTTGTGGTTTTTAAAAATTTTTTTTTATGAATTATACATTTTAAATGAAGCCAATTATTAATTCCTTTAGCTGGAAGAAGCAAATCTACCTGCACAAACTGTATGTAACTGAAAAAAAAACACAGTGATAGAAATGGTGGTTCTTTTTTTCAATAATGTGAAAATTAGTTTATTACAGATCATAAACCAGCTGGTGAGATTATCCATGCATCTGTGAGCTTAATGTGTCATGCACCTAAATAGAACAGTATTCATGACGTTCAGATCAAACCGGGACATGGAACATGAAGGCATAAAACCAATTGACATTTACAGAAGACTTCTAGCACAGTAAGGTGAAGAGACTCTAATAAGCAAGAAAATATTTGAATGGTTCAAACATTTTAAAGAAGGCTGTAAATCCGTGAATCACGATCCTGGCCGAGGTGGCTCGGAGCCCACTGTAGTCGTTCCCATGAACATTCAGTGAGTGGAATGTCTGATCCTTCAAAAAATTCATTAATAACGTCTTGCCAACTTGCATCTGTCTGTGAGAACTGTACACAAACATTCCACTTGCAAATTTTAGGGCCTTGGCTGGGAATTATTTCCACATCCACTGTACAGTCCTGACCTCGTTCCAAGCCATCTCCATTTGTTTGGGCCACTAAAGGAGTTCCTGAAAGG
Organism: Clarias laeviceps; assembly: GCA_030014305.1. Classification (NCBI taxonomy): domain Eukaryota; kingdom Metazoa; phylum Chordata; class Actinopteri; order Siluriformes; family Clariidae; genus Clarias; species Clarias laeviceps. The sequence continues at coordinate 23,831,661 of JAQMYJ010000011.1, read as the reverse complement.
CCAGTGTTTAAGATATGAAGCAAGTAGTCCGGTCATGGCTCTTGCGTACTTAGAATGTGTTCTTCGTTCTCTTATTCTGCATAATTAAAAGTCCCAGTTCGACTTGAATGCCCCACATACTGTATTACACACAGGTGGAGTAACCTTTGAAAAAAAATCATTTGGAACAAGCTGAAGTTTTACTTAACCTAATTTTCCTATTTGTCTGTTTTATCAGCTGGATCCTCAGATGCTTCAGGGTAAAGACTGGCAGAGAACAGTCATTCCTATGAACGGGGTGAGCATCACGTTCTACACTTTTAAAAAATAACTGCCCATGACAGAAAAATAAATATCTGACAAACAGATTAGAGTCTCCTTAAAAGACAGACATGATTTTATAAGCATGTCATGCTCTCATGACTCGCCATGACCGTTTATTTTAAACTTGGATAGTGGTCTCATGTTACAGTAGCACTGAACCCTGCATCATAACTATTATATAACAATTGTGTGAGATATATATAGTATTCAACTATTCATACTGATGGGAGGTGTATGACTGGTGATGTTGTTCTGATGTAGATTGAGGTGAAGCTGTCTATGAAGTTCACAAGCAGAGAGTTCAGCCTGAAGCGAACATCCTCGTGTAAACAAACAGGAGTGTTTGGAGTGAAGATATCCACGGTAACCAAGTGAGTAACCGTCAGTATTTCTCTGTCAACGTCTAGTTTGACATTGCACTCAACACAAGTGCTTTGTTTGCTTAAGGCAAACTATGGGACCTACTGCAGAACCAGACACAATTTGGGAGTGAAAAGAGTGAAATGACTTACCGAGATCTGTTTTCTTAAAGCATCTCATGATGTTTGTCAGAGATTGGAATATAACAATTTATGGGGGAAAAAAAAAACATGAAAGGAAAAGGAAATAACATAGTAGTGATTAACACGAGAGATCGCAGGACTAAGATTGTGAAAAAGGTACTGAGAGCGAGGGAGGATTGATCTCTTGTGGCAGAACTTGCTACATATTATTAAATATTCATGTTTCGAATCACACACATGGTGTTACGAATTTAAGTTCAATTCAGGTTTATTTATCTAGCACTTTTAACAATGCAAATCAGCATAGCATGAATAACGATTCTGGATATAAATGTAAAAATGTATAGACATATAAATGTTTAAATCAGTTTGTCTATTTTAAATAATGTATTCCTGGATGACAATTGTATCCCTGGTAAGAGTAAACCTTTAGCAGTGGTTAAACAGTATTCCTCAGACCGTCCTGGTTCAAAGCTCTGAAATACTGATATAGAATTGAAAAAGAATGCTCAAATAATTCTGAATGGCACTGAATTGTGTATTATCTGTTCAGACGGGAGCGTTCGAAGGTTCCATACATTGTCCGTCAGTGTCTAGAGGAGATTGAGAGAAGAGGAATGGAGGAGGTCGGCATCTACCGCGTCTCAGGAGTCTCTACTGACATCCAGGCTCTCAAAACTGCCTTTGACACTAGTGAGTATAAGTAAAATGTAAGATGACAGAAGCTATGTTGCGAAAGCAGTGACTAAATGCTTTATTATTATTATTATTATTATTATTATTAATAGTCTCTGATGAGACTCTTAGCTGCATTAAAACTTGAATTTTCATTGAAATCCTTGAAAATTGACCGATAGCTTCCATCTGTCTGTAGGAACTGTACACACAATCATTCACCAACGCCACTTGCACATTACAGGAACTCGGCTGGGAGTTATTGCCAAATCCTCGTACAGTCCAAACCATTTTCACATGTTTGGGCCATTATAGAAGCTCCTGGGAGGCCAGCATTTCAGATGTGAAGCAGGCACTCTGATAATGTTTCCCTTGTACTGAGAAAACTTTTGGCCTTTAGGGTATCCAAGCACTAGTGAAAAACTGCGATAAGTGCATTAATGTAGCAGGGGATTATAGAGAGAAATAAAGGGAGTTTTTATTTTAATACGCGTTTTCTGTTAAAATCCCAGTTTGACTTGAAAGCCCCCCACTCCCCATATATGGTGCAAAAGATTGTAAGGCAAAAAAAAGATTTTTGCTGGACATGACATTTAAACAATCAACAATACAAGTTGCAGAGCATTTCAGTATTTATTAAATATGGTAAGTAGTTTTTAATACTTAGGAACCTGTATGAAATTGGGGCAAATCGAAAATGCCAACAATCTAATCGACAGTCTACCTATGCTTCACAGCTCTGTTCACCAAATAATATGGCAGATATTGAAACATATTCAAATAAAACAGTCTTGTCCACTTCGTGTTGTCTTTTACTTTACAGTTTGAGCTTTATTGTGTAAATATCTCTCTCTCTCTCTCCGACTCACCCTCTTTGTGTCTCTCCGTATCTGTAAACACATCCAGATCACAAGGACGTCTCAGTGATGATGAGTGAGATGGACGTCAACGCCATCGCTGGAACTCTGAAGCTTTATTTCCGGGAGCTTCCAGAGCCACTCTTCACTGATGAGCTGTATCCGAGCTTCGCTGGAGGCATCGGTCAGTTGTTGTGTTTTTACGTTTCAAATAATCTTTTCTGAATTACATATTAGATGTTGATGGTGATGCTAATGATTTTCCTGAAATTGTACAAAGGGGTAGAAGTGTGCTGATTAGACTGTGTGTTTTTTTCTGTAGCTCTCTCAGACAGCGTGGCTAAAGAGAGTTGCATGCTCAACCTGCTTCTGTCTCTTCCTGAACCTAACCTGGTCACCTTCCTCTTTCTACTGGATCACTTGAAGAGGTAGGAATGCTCTAAACAACAGCTGATCATTTTGTACACTTGCAAAGTCGCCCTACACATGTTCGTTTTGTCTGATACTGTTTGTTATCTACGAAAAAAAGATTAATGTGGCTCACCAACATCAAACCAGTCAGTAAATGGGGAATTTACCGGTCAATCATTTTCCCTGTCAGGACAAAAAGCTCCGCCTCCTCCGCCCCCATTAGCATTTGGACAGGGGTTTTGATTTTGCATGACTTAAGCAATAAATCACAACAGGGAATTCCTCTTAATATATGCTAAAACGAAAACTTACCTGATATAGAAAAGTTGTGAAAGAAAGAGTGAAGGAAAAAAGTGATGTTGGTCTAGTTTTAGTACTGTGTTTTTGACTTTAAAATAAAGAGGCCACAAAGATTTTATTAATAGGAGCAACATTATACTGTATGTCATGCAACCCTGCTATGCATGTTGACTTTAACATCACAGCCATGACCAATGGTGTTGCTTTTTCTTTTTAATGTTTTTTTAGGAAATTCATTTTACCCTGGCAATAGGTTTTCTTGCAAGCATGTATTTATCTCTGTCTCTGTGTGTCAGGATTGCTGAAAAGGAGAGTGTGAATAAGATGTCTCTGCACAACCTGGCTACAGTGTTCGGACCAACTCTGCTCCGACCGGCAGAAAAAGACAGCAAGATTCCCACAAACCCCACCCAGCCAATCAGCATGGGAGACAGCTGGTCCCTCGAGGTCATGTCACAGGTATTGGACAAAATTGTATCAGTGTATATTTTAGTAGTGCACTGTTAACATTTTATCCTCGCCTGAGCTGTTTATTCATAAGACATACAGGATATGCGGTCGTGTCACGTCACATGACATGTCCCTGTTTCTGTTCTAGGTACAAGTCCTGCTGTACTTCCTCCAGCTGGAGACTATTCCCACCCCAGACAGCAAGAGACAGAGCATCCTCTTTTCCACAGAGGTCTAGAATAAACCACGCATCAGTAAACAGACTGATGGGAGATAGAGAGAAAGAGAGAGAGACCTCTGCTGGACACTACCAGAAATAACCGGACTCTCTAATGAGGGCTACGCACAGCGACTACTGGGCGCCGGCGACTCACGTGGATCATAATACTTACTCTTTCCGGAGAATCCTGCCACGGCTTAGTGATTTCTGATCGGTAGTATTCTGCTACTTTTGCTGTCCTGTCAGGAACTGTGTGAACTCTGGGCCAGCACTGTATTTTGGTGTCCTGTATCCTTGCACATGTTTTGATCAGCCAGTGGCTTCAAGTCTCCTCCTCCTCCTCCTCCTCCTTTTTCACTTCTGTTCCCTGAGTACTAGAGCCTGAACTGTGTTTCTGCTGCTGCTGCTGCCGTCAAATAGTGCTCACACGTCATTCCTGAATCTGTGCTCATTTCCAGTGTTTCAGTGTCGCTGCTAGTTAAGATCGAAGATGCCTGCTTCAACCTAGTTTTTTTTGTCATTGTGCTCAAGTTAGGTTATTAAACTTTTTAGATACGAGTCGACCAAAAATCAAGAACTGTCACGTCGAGGCATCATGGAAAGCAATACAGGGATGATAGACATGAGTGTCTTTAATCTATTTTGTGATCTTGTGTTTGAGAGAAATTTAAGTGATACTGCTTAAAGAACGTAACACTGAACATTCATCGGTTTTAATCGTGTTTCAGTATGAAGTGCGGTTTTTGTTCCATTAATAATGTTTTTGTCTCTTATGCCTTTTGGGAGCAATAGTTTAAACATAATTCAAGGTGTTACATTCTGTAGACAGGTCAACACACATTATTATTATTATTATTATTTTGTAATTGTATTTAGGGAATATTGTGGAAATATGTACGTACATGATTTAAAAACTTTTTTTTTTTTTCCTAGGGTTTTCTTTAGTGTAATGATTTTTTTTTAGACAGGCTGTTCCTTAAAAACCTCTTGTAAGGAAGTATCTAAAAGTATCTAAGACTAATATATAAAACTGGAGCGACCTTTAACCGACTTTACCTAGTTCACATTCCATTCAATGCCACAGATAGTCACTGTGTCCTGACAGGCACCCTTTTTTGTGCGCTTTTTTTTAGTCTTTTTTTTGTAGTCCGAAAGCATTGTGGGAATGATCTAGTGTGCTCTTGAGATCCTGCAATGTACCGCAAAAAAAGGTGTCCAAATGATGTACAGAATACCCATAATGCACTTTGCAGTTTGTAGGGAGTATTTTGAAACACAGCCGGTAAGTTTGTTTAGTATAACTGAAAGGATGCGGGTGCTTGATTTTGTCCTCGTCCATTGTGTTCCTGCGAATATCCACTTTCTGAAGACATCTCATTGTCTGTGTCCAACCTGAGACCCCTATGAGTTTGTGTCTTCTTTTGTCTTTCATTACAGCAGTGCCTCACCATCTTTGCGTAATGAAGCTACATTTTGTCTCTTAACATTCTATATGCACATGTAGTCACATGGGGAGGCATACGCGGTTGCGTTGTCCTCTATTTTGTTATTGCTCAGCCTCTACGTAACATGTCGGTCATCTCTGGGCACTATGTTCTGCAGCAGCCATGTTGTGCTGTGCCAACAAGCTCCTCCTTTCATTCATATTCATATCAGTCTCTAAACTGTTATAAAGCACGCAGGTAAGGAAATAAATCCAGTCTCGAATTCCTTTTTTTAAATTTTTTTTTATAAACTTTACATTTGCATACTCTTATTTAACATGCAGGCATGTTTATTTTGTTTTTTTACAGTTTCGAAATTCTTCAGTGTTTTCCTTTCAACTGAACTCTTGCTTCTAGGTGTTTGATTTTTTTTTTGTGACAGGATTTTTGTGTGTGGACTCAATTTTGCTGTAAAATACAGTATTTCCTTTCCTTTTTTTTTTTTTTTTTTTTTTTCCCCCATTGATTAAAATCATGTGTTCATTCCCATCTGAAAGTAACATTCATACCAGCTGATCTTTTCCTGCTTTAACCTGCTGCCTACCAGATTAATGTCTACATTCAGATGTTTTTTTTTTTAAATGTACAATTGTGCATTTTGAATGCGTAACCTCTATTTGTAGATCATAGACACAAAATTAACACAACATTGTAATCTTTTATGGATCAGAAAGCAGGATATTACTCAAAACCTTCAGATTTGTGATTCTTTCCTAATTTATTGTGCTGTTTGTTGTTAAATGTTTAAGAAATTTTAAATATAGAGATAGACTTGAACTGAGGGGAAGTATAATAAATAACTTATTTAAGAAAGGATTTGTTATCTGCAATTTTCTTTTCCAATATTTGGGATTTACCTTTTGCTATTTGGACTTTAAACTTTCACTTCTCAAAGAGCAAAACATAACTTTTTTTTGCCCTGATCTGGAAAAAAAACTAATAGAGCTGACTAACTTATCATGACAGAAAGGTTTGCTCTTTGGCACAATTATCACCCTGATTCAACATCACTTAAAAAAAAATTAATAATCGAACAATACCAGTCTAGAGCTTCAACACCTCTCCTAAAACTTTTATTTTCATCATTGTAATGGCACAATTGCTTATTGTGTATTACATCAAAAAGTACTCTTTGTAATTCTTTTGAGAGACATTATTTTATGGGCATGATTATAAAACAGCAGAACATGACCCTAGCAGAACAATTATGGATTTTTTTTCCCGACAGCAAATAGTACAAGAGTTGGGTTTGTTTCTGCTCTTCTCTTGTGAGCATTATTGACATTTTTTGATGTTGCTGTTGTTCTGGATAAAGACCTGTAAAGAGAGAGAGAGAGAGAAGATACTGCACTCTGGAGACTCAACTGTTTGGAAGGCGCTTGGCCTCGGTTTGTACACAAATGATAAATAAAACCTCCTTTATCTATAAAATTAATAGCTCTATTTACTGTCTCATCCGAAATTCAAATGTTTTTTGTCTGTTTGTTTATTGTTTGTTCAATTAATCAGTTAATTCCTCCTGTTGAAAAAAATGTTAAAACCCATCTCCTCTGTAAAACCATCCACTTCAGATTAATAATGCTGTGTATTATGTAAAATTTGTCATGAAAATTTAATAATTCAATGGCCAAGAGAACAGTTCAAGCACAGTTGTAGACATGTTTCAAAAAGAAGAGAACTGAAGGTATGATAATACACACAAATCCTCTCAGCGGTGAAAACGAAGGATTCAGTTTAACACAGACGTTTTCGAAATGACTGACAGCTTTAATGATTATAAAAAATTATAAAAATTATTATAAAAAAACGAGTTCTTTACCCATTTCATTCTCAATTTAAAGATGTTTTTTCTTTTTTCATTAGACTTTGTGGCTTCACCCACATGCTTGGGTACAAAAAGGTCAAAAATAGATTTTAATGCTATAATAGTAATTTGATGATTTGTGTGTGAGAGAGATGGAGAGAGCGAGAGGGACGCGTAGTCATACAAAACTACAATACTGTTAAATTTTATTATTTAATTACTAATGTTTATGTAGATTTTTATTCTACTCTTATAATCCTCCCCAGTTGAAAGCCACGGAAAGGATCAAATTATACTTCTGATAATTGCATTTTTAAGTGCATGTGTTTTGATGGCTCCAAACTTACATTTTGTTAATAAAACTGTTCTTAAACATTTGACATATTTTGCAATCATTTTCTATGGTTAGTTGTAAGTCGTTAAAAAAAATATTTGA
>JAQMYJ010000011.1:23796509-23823726 GCA_030014305.1 Clarias laeviceps | reverse complement strand
ATTTATTTATTTTTTACAATTCGACCACTGCTTACTTATTAACCTCTAGTTAAGATTTTTTTTTTTGTTTCTGTTCATGTCCACTTGGGGGCAGCACAGTTTCAATCAGCTCAGATTTTCACAAAAATCTAAACACACCTACAAAAAGGATTTTCTGCAAACAGAAACAAAGAAAATCTGTAAGAGAAATTAATCAAAAAATACTTTGGTTTATTGGTTATTTATATTATAAACACACATATTTCATTGATTTATTCTGTTTATTATAAAACACCTTTGGTTATTATGCTTTGATGTGAAAGGAACATTTGGAGACTTAGTTCAACAGGTATCTAAACATCTCTCTTTCAGAAGAAAAATGGCCACAACCTGTAATAATCAAGATAAATCATATCACATCATTGATTGACACTACTGAATTATGTTTTTATTTAAAATACTCACCCTGTGTGTAGTTTCTGACCCTGTTTCCAAGCCTATCATACTGTGATTACACATTCCGGATTTCTAAGACATCTATCAAGTCAGTTTTAGTGCATTTTGTTGTAAATCTCTCAGACCCTGAATAGCTTTGTCAACACACAGCTCAGCACCACTCTCACCCTACAAGGCACCTCAGAAAGATTACATGTTTGGAAGTGTGGAATCGAGTTGGCGGGGACCTGGGGGGCATTAAAATGGTTTTAATTACGACTTAAGAAATTTTTCCATTTTACTACTGGTTCTAAAAATTACAGACCACAATTTTAGTGTCTGCCTGCATAATTGGTGTTATGAAGAGGGGCAAGAGCAGGGCATCTGGAGCTGCACTGTTATTTGTTTGCTTTTACTTAGTGAACTGTAAACTGTTGAGCTGTGAAAAGAGAAGGTGAGTTCAAGGAACAGAGGGGTATAAATAATTTCATAACCCTGCAAAAAAAAAAAAAAGATAAAAGTTGCAATTTAATCTGGAAATGGCATAATTTCAAGTGTACTTTGGCGAATTTCATGAACCTTGATAAAATTCAAGTATCAGGGTATTTTAATTAATATAGCTTAGGATACTAACATATTTCGGCAATCAATATGGCAATGAACATAAACATAAATATAACTAAAATATATTGTCTCATTACATATAGGGTTATCATTTAGATTATTTTGCATTTCTTGTCACCATTTTTTAAAAGTTAACACATCATACGTTCTTCTTGTTTTTCAGGGAACAGTCTGTGAATCTTGGAGTCGTATTAGCCTTTTAATCTTGTTAGTTTCACTATTAACTCTTTTGCTTGCTCACAACAGATATCATAAGTAATAGCATGCCACCACAAAGGGGTGGATCTCCTCTCCTTCCCCAATATTCAAAACAAGGCCTGCTTTTACTTGGCACTAACTCTTACACAGAGATCATTCTAACACTCTCTTCGGTTTTGTTCCTATTACACTTTTACAGTGGATGTGCTACATAAACTTAATTATTTAAAAGAATATACAGGTATATATTTCTAAATGTGTTTGTAAACTATAATCACTGACACTTTAAAGTTTTCACCACAGAAAGTTATTAAAGATTGTGGTTTCACATCGTACCCCATGTCACCATGCCATTGTTGATTATTTTCCTATTAAAGCACACCCTGTAGAGATTTATTGCTCATACAGAGAGAAATTTGAAAAACTGCTTTTTACAAGGAGCTGAGTAACTAATATTGCGATAATTATATTTTTTAACACTTTCATCTTCCTGTGATTTGTGTAATGATCATGAGATCATAGAAAAGAGAGCTGTCTTGAAACCAAATTTGAAAACCTGTTTTTTTTTTTGTAAAAATGGAAATTCAATGTGGCAATATACTGTATGACAAAAAGGCTTTCAAATCTGTTCTCTTATTTTCTCTCATTCATTTAATGTTTTCCCTTTTTTAAGGACAGATGTACCATTCCGTGAACATCAGTAATTAAAATGTAAATATCTGGTAAGTTGTAAGAAAATCTGGAAAATTCATAAGTAAATAATGCATTTAAATCAATTGTAGATTATTTTCCCCAAGAAAAGAGCAGTACCCATGTAGCATTAAGTCTATTAAAAAGTCTTAATAAAAACTATTGAAATGACTCTAACCAAACTTCATCCTGCCCCAAAATTTTGTCCTCACACAAAAAATCTGTCACATGATTTCTCCACATTTGTCTACCAAAGCATGACATGCTTCTCTTCTCTTCTCTTTTTTTTCTCATGCAACTGTTCTTGTCAACACATGACAGCTGATTCCAGCATCATATAAGGAATGTATTTTTGGGCATGCCACTATTCATACATCAAATTTCTCTTGAGCTTGGAATGAGATAAGGAGCTGTGGCTTCCTACTTCATCTTATGCAACTTTAAGTTTGAGGAGAAGGAGGCCAGCCGTAAAAAAAACTTGGCTGTGCCAATCTGTGGTGTGAGTGCTTATGTGTCCTCAGAGCTCTGTTGCTCTCTGATTACCCTCGCTCATGGTTCTATCTCTGTGCTCTGGCTACAGCTCCTCCCTGAACACAGCTACAAGTGTTCTTGCCGTTAGAGCCTGACCCGGGTCAGATAAGAACACTCCCGTCATCAGAGACTGGCCTGTTCTCTGAGGTCTGTACGCCCCAGATTTCACTTTAAGACTTTTAGGGTTTCTCTCATGCTCTGTCTTTTGCATAATCTTTGTAAAATGTAAAATGGGTATAGGGTATAATTCTAATATCCTGTTTCTTCATTCGGGTTGGCTGGTGTAGTGGTTGTTTTAACACGAAAAAAATAGCTGTTAGAGCTTTCTCTTACAGAAAGAAAGAAAGAAAGAAAGAAAGAAGTAAAAAAACAACAACGGAAAGTCTTCTCTGCTCTTGTGTAGTAGCTGTCAATCATATAATATCAGCCCAGTGCCACCCAGCTGTATGCATTTCCTGTGTCCAGTAAAAAGCTACCACTCAGTTCAGTTAACACACTCTTTACATGTCAGGTCTTTTTTTTTTTTTTTTTTTTTAACTGTTTTTTATTACTGTTTCTAGAAAACAAAAAAAAAATGCAATTTTACAAATAAATCTCCTGCAAGTAGAATCAAGAGTCAGTTATTCCTGTGCATCTTTTTGCACATGTCTCGGTGGATTTAAATAAAGATTGCTTCTTATCTCCCTCAAGCCTCTCTGTAATCTGTGAGTTTCTAACCATGCCCTGTCTCAAAACTTTCTCTATCTGTGAATTCTCTCTATCCATCTCTCCGCTCATAAAACACATTGATAGGCTTTTTATCTGGAACTGTTAGCCGCTTCCCTTGTGCGCTGAAGCTTGGAAAGGTCTTACCAGGTGCTAGTTATCTACCATTAAGTTACAGGAAACCAATGTGTAATGTGTAAATGATCGTATTGTTCACTAAGCAATGTGAATTCAATAGCTGTAAGAACACTATCAGAACACTCTGACACTAAAGTCTCCTTCCATAAATGCTAAACTGTTGTCTGTCCATGGACACGTGCAACAAGTATAACAGCAAAAGCGACAATTATGAGGACCTTTGGTCAGCGCTGCTTTTAAATAAAAAAATAATCAACACTTCCCCACTGATGAAATTAACACCATAGTGGTGTAAAGGTGTTTAATGGATAAATATTTAGAACAGTCAAGTAGGAGTAAGGAGTATCATATACTGTTTTTGCATCCTTTGATATGGTTCAGTGCTCATACATGCATATAGTAATTGTGGACAAATTTTCATAGGAAGTTTTCCTTCAGGAACAGCAGCTGTAGGATAATCTGAACTTAGGTGGAAGTTCTCAGGAAAGCAGGACTAAATTAAAAGCAATATTTGCAAAAGGTTAGGACAAACTTGTTAAAATCAAATAAATAAAATAGGGTTTGTTAAACGTTAAATATACAGTACTTAAGCAAGCTGCAATGCAATTATCTTAATTCAAATGCAATTTAAAGTTAATGCAAGCCATCACAACAACAGTTCTGTGGCAGTTTTTCTTTCTTCTAAAGGCTTAATTTCATTCTTGATAAGTTTTTGATAAGCACTCAACCCTGCTCCACCGCCTCGAACAAAATACACCCATTGAGCAGGAGCTCAGCCAGACTGGTTTGCATATGGCTCATTTGCTAAACAAATTTCTCTGTCCTCACCCCAGTTTCTCTTTATCATCACTCCATCAACCCTGGTGTGGAACCATGTCTTTATAAAAATCTACATTCCTTACTTAAAAACTTCAGGACAAAGCTTATATTAAACTTGTGTTAGTTAGAATCGGGCTGAGGGGATTTTATGAGCACATGCTGATGTTAAACAAGGATATACACCGTTTTTTTCCCTTTCTTTTTTTTTTAACCCCATGTCATGATTTATGCCCATATTTCCTGAGGGTTTAACAGTTTTGGCACTTTTGCCATGTCCAATGTATCAACAAATGAGACGTTTTATCTGATCCAAGTTTGCCCCTTTTTGTGTGACATTTTATAAAATCACAAAAATAAATTTCAACTGGTGGGAAAAACAGTCTAATGTTATACATGTGAGCATGGGTACAATGCCTGTATTTTTTAATTAGAATATTTACAAAGCTAGGACTTGAAGGTAATGCAACCCTCATCATGTCACTAGGCTACACATATTGTGAGATACACACACACACATACACATGAGGAAGTAACAGACAGACTTGCTTCTGTCCCCTTTATTTCCCCTTTACCACCATACCCCTCAATCCCCCCCCCTCCTCATCAGAACAGCAAACTGACTCGTTCCCACCCTGTCCTCACATTCTTCCACTTGACTGCCTTTGGGACATTCTGATTTGATCTATGCCTTTGCACCAGGATGCAGGTGTAACTGTCTGGTTGTAGACCCTGTTACTGGGTTAATACATAAACAGTCATTTGCATAGGCACCACAGATTTGTTTACCAACTACCAAAGAAGAGGTATTGTCAGTTTCCCCTTGCACACTGATTTTTTTCCCTCTCCAATCTCCCCTTTCTTCCACAGGCAACAACTTGGAGCCAGGTTTAAGGATTCAAGTTGGAGTGGAATAGCTGTTGTTTGAGTGCTTACGTAACACTGGTGCATAAATTTGATTTATAATTTTCCAACATAGTGTTCTTGTACTTGTTTAGATGAAACACTCACACTAGGACATACAATGGTCAACGTCCCGAGATCACATTTTGCCCCGTTTCAATGTTTGATATAAACATAAATTTGAGCTCTTACCCTATATCTGCATAATTCTGCCTTGCACTATTTCCATACAATGAATTATGGCCATGGTTGACTGAATGATTACATGAATGGGGAGATTTCCAGGTGTTCCTATTAAAGGGTGTATTTCAATGTTAATGTAACTTTTGACTCAGAAAGGGAAACTGTACACTACCATTCGAATGCCTGAATTTGTGAGTGCACTTTTGCTAAGCAACTATGATTGCTAAGAGCACATGTTAACATTTATCTACTATGACAGCTAGCCTTTTATATGAACAGCATAGAAGCATGTTGACAAGGAAGTGAAATAAAATCTGTGGATTTCTTAAATAAATTAATACTGTATATTACTAAAAAAAGTTCTGCATGACTAAAATGATACTGGTCTTCTTAATGTATTAGGACTGATGTATTGTAGTCACATGTACAGTAGAGATGATTTCCTCCTTTAGTGCAGTTACTCTGATACACTACTGACTTTAGATGATCCTAAAAACAAAGATCTGGTTCTATTTGATCTTGTTCTGTTAATTTCGGAGCCATCTTGACTCCTAAAGAAAAAAAAACTAATTTAAATTAAGGAGAAATTACCCTGTGTGAAGTTTTTGTAAAATTTTAAACAAATGTTGTTCAGGTGCCAACATCTGACAAAAAACAAGCAGAAATTTTAACCAGAATTGTATCAATATGTTAATTTGTGAATTCTTTTCTTGTGATTTGTGCTGTGTTATTATTATTATTATTATTATTATTATTATTATTAAAATATCTCAATGCTCAACTTGGGTTTTACAACAAAATTCAGAGAATAGTTTTATTACATTTTCTGATAAAAAGTCTTGTCAACTCAAAGCTTTGGGAATGTGATTATTAAAGAGTAGTTTCATATATATATGTTTAAAATCCATAGCTAAAAACAAAATCATATTTACATTGCAGTTGTTACAAAGAACAGTCTAAACCATCACAAGGAAATTAAATGTCTGAAAAGAACGTATTGTGCTGATGTGGGATTTTCCTAACTGTCTCTTTTGTTTGAAAAAGCCTGTGCGTGTGTAGCGGTGTCATCAAGAATTTGTTTGTCAAAGCAGCTGAAGCTGGATTGATGGGAGTGATGGGAGTGTCTGCAAATCTCTCTCTTACTGTTTTCTAACAGTGGGACTAAAGCCCTTGTGCTAACACTTCTGTTTTACCCAGATCTCTCAAAGCACTAAAGCCCATGTGATTCTTATCTTCTTGTTTATGCTGTCAGTTTACGAAAATATCCAACATATGTAAATCTTTTACATGAGTCACCCTCATGGAAGTCAAACACTCCTGGGTTGTGTGTATGTGTGTGCATGGTGTGTATGTGTGTATGTATATTCGTTTATTTCAAGAGAAATATAATGGAATTTATGTTAAAGCTATTTTCCCCCCTTTTTTCACCAGACTGTGAAGTCCATTCATCCAGTCTCTTGAAGTTTACAAACCTGCTCGACAAGTGATTTGCATGTCAGAGTTCCAGGGACACATTCATATGACACTAAAGCGCACAGAGATTTCACACTGCCTCTGGCAAAAAAAAGTTCACCAACGACTGCAAAGCCAACGGGATCTGAGCATCCGGATCCTCTACAGGGCGGACACACGAAAACAAACACATTCAGCTCAACCTATCCAGACCGTTTTTTTTTTTTTTTTTTTGTGTCGTTTAGAGACAGAGAGAGCTTTTACATATATGACATACTGCTTTTGATTTAGTAAATCACTCCAAAGTTACACATTTACTTATTTTTTTATTTGATTGACTTGAGACTGATTTGATTTAAAAAAGATTAAAGCAAACTTTATTCACATACTTACGTCATTTTGAACACAAGGCGTGAACATGACATTTTATAAATATTACCCGTTTGGATACATTTAGAACTTACACTTAAATATTATTTATATAAAATATCAAAGGTTGTGCTCTTATCAGAGTATATTATATTAATGAAAATTATTCAAACCACATTTAAAATGCTTACAAGGGCCCGAGATAGGAGACCCTGTACAATAAAATACATTGCTTTGCATTATCTTTTCAAGGGGGAGGGGGCAACATTTACCAATGGCCTTACTTAAGTGTTGAAAAAAGCAACATGTCAAGCAAATAATTACTTCAGTTGATATTGTTATTGGAGAGGTGGTTCATTAACATTTTGTACTTGCAGTCTGTAAAGATGTAATGAGTGATTCATATCTCTGTTGTTCCCTTCAGACTGAATTTCTTGCAGTCCTGGCCTTCATGCCAGCGATTGTCCACCTTCATAATGGAGTCACTTCACTCCATGCTGGCTCTCGTGGTGTCTGCGGAGGTCCACTTTCCGCTGGAAGCCCTTCGAACAGATTTCGCAGCCGAAAGGTTTGAAGCCAGTGTGTTTGCGACTGTGTGTGATGAGGTTGGAGCTTTGGCTGAACGCCTTGCCACAAACCTGGCACTTGTGTGGTTTCTCACCTGTTCAAGTCATTGAAATACAAAAAAAATATTTATCAGTTTTTTTTTCCTGAGAAAACCTTAAAAAACATACATGCACAAAATGTTGCATTACTGTTCTACAGAGCTTTTCTGTCTGAAGAAATAACCAGAAAATTCTTGAAACTCCTCCAAACACGACTTGAATTAAAATCTTTGTTTAAAATCAACACCAAAAAAAGATTTGCGTGCAATCCAGATTTTCACAGGTTCACTGGAAGCAATATAGCCTGCCACGAAAGAGGAAGCTTTCACAGAGACCTGAGCAAAGCAGGATAATCAGATATGCAAACGAGGCCTACATTTGCTTCGCTTCTTTTCTTGATTTATCTGTTGAAATATTACTCTTGGAAACATGCTCCTGGGAAACAAAGTGGCTTTGAAACATCAAAGCTGTCCAGGATTGATTTCCATCTCGCTCTCTCGCTTTGCTTACCTGTGTGGATGTAGGTGTGTTTCTTCATGTCGGATTTCTGATGGAACCTCTTGCCACAGTACTGACAGGGGTAGGGCCGAGTGTCTGAGTGGATCAGCAAGTGTGTGGACAGAGTTGAGGAACGTTTGAACGTCTTCCCGCACATTTTGCACTCGAAGCTTCTTTCCTTTTTTCAAACACAAACCACATAAAAAAATTTTTAACCAGATTTCCTTGTATAATAAATAACACTCCATTTTATATAGACTCAAACATAATTTGTTGGCAAGTGCTCTTGAGACCCAAACTATTATATGCCTTATGCTTTGTCTTTACAATTTCAATATGTTGACACATTATAACTGGATATTTAACAAGAAGGAACTTTTATACTCCACTAGTCCTAAATGAGGATCTTATGAGAATGTATACACTAACTAAATGTATATTAAGTATTATTTGGTCATCATTTGTATAGACTCAAGTAGACAAAGTATTTAAAATATTTGCTCATTTTGCTATTTTCATTATTATAAATGAAACCATCTGTGATGCCATGTGTAGCGTGGACGTTAACATTTGTACACCCCTCTTTAATGGTTTGGGACCAATTATGCCCCCAACTAAACGTATACCACTAAATTATTAAATAGCAAACAGGAATAACTCTTTCTCCTGCTTACTAACTTAGAATCTGACCTACAATGCATTAAAAATTAAGCAGCGTATAATTAATTAAATCAATAATTTACGAGTAAAAAAAAAACTTTTCATTATTAGATTGTTTTATATTTGTTTTATTATATAAAAAATTTATCAAATTTATTTCTAAATATTTTATTTACTCACTTTCATATTAAAATTACTTTATTCTATGGCCCAATATTATTTCTAGAAAGAAGCTAAATTAGCTATTAGTCAATAGAAAATAATAAACTCAATAAAGGATGAAATGAGTAAATATGTCTAAAAATATGGAAATGAGGGGCTTATAGGTCCACAGTGAGAAACATAACATTTTCTTAATTCAAAAACATCTTTGCTAAGATTAAATATTGACATGAAATCTGTGAACTCATATCATAATCCCATATATCATAAAACAAATGATGAACTTGGATTTTTAAAAGGAATGTGCTATTGGTTCAGTTCACTTAACCACTCCACTTTTTATGACACCATTTGTGCAGATAGCACAACCAATAATATACTTTTTTCCAGTCCAATATTTATGCTTTTTTTTTTTTTATCAGAATGATTAATTTGAACACAGGTGGCCATGGTTACTGTGCATTTAACTACTATTTGTTATCCTGAGTACATTCAAATTCACATAAAAGAACCTTTGTGTTGTTACCTGAGAGTGAATGTTCATGTGTTGCTCTAAGCTGATGGCATGACCGAAGGTTTTTCTACAAATGCTGCAACCAAAAGGTCGTGTTCCACTGTGAGAACGTCTCACGTGGACCTCCAGACCATGAGGAGTTGAGAAGTCCTGGATAAGACCAGAGGAATGGAAATGTCTTTAATATTCAAAGAGATGGTTCTAGTATAACATCACATAGAACCATACTGATTTTGCTTCACCAGCTAAAATTAGGGTTTCAAAAGAACCTGAAAGATAACCACCTTGTCACAGGTGATGCAGTGATAGGTATCGGAGGTAGGTGAGTAGTGTGTGCTGCAATCCAGTGGCTGCTGATCTTCCTGGCTTTGCTTAAATTCAGACCCGTATAGGTTGCTTGCATGCTGTAGGATCGACGAATGGAAACCTAGCTGCCTGAAGTCATATGGAGAAGGCAGGGTTTCCCAGGCATAGGATGGCTTATAGAAGGGAGGGAATTCTGCCATCTGAGGCTCTGAGGACAAAAAAAAAAGAAGTCTGTGTTTGGTGACACCTCTGATTGTTTATCCAAGGCGGGTACCCGCATGACCTGAATGCAACATAAACACTTTTTTTAACGAGCCTATCTAAAAAACGGACCAAAGCATGCTCTTTGATCAAAAACGAGATATGGAGATGTCAACAGTCGGCCCTCTTGCGTAGACATGCCAAGTGAGTTCTGGCACTTACCAGAAATGTAGTAAGGCTGGCCAGCTGTGGCAGACTGCTCAGGGCGTAATGGGATGGGACACTCTGGTTTGTTTTCATGCTTCACATAAGAATAGGGTTCTGTGTGAACAGATTCTGTCACAGACTCCAATGGCATCTTCTTGGGTGAGCCTTGCTCCATTGGTTCTAATGGAGCAGGAACTGTGACTGAAAAAAAGAAATGCAGTGATGAAATATATAATAAATATATAATAATAAAATATTGTTTGTGATTGTGCAGTGTTTTTAGCTTTATCATAAGATAAAGTATGTGGCCATTTTGGACAGATTAGAATTACAACTGAACGTGTTTATTTCTGGATATAAAAATAATGTTGCCTGGATTGAGGTTTAGACAATGTGTGCATCTGAGGTTTTGCTTGGAGCATCATAATTGCATATTTCTTCCTCCATCACTCCTGATGGTTTAAACTGGATTGGTTCACGCAGGTAAAACCCCAATTTAGGCTGGATCAATTAAGCTAACTCTCTATCAGACATAATAATAAAGTATTGGTTTCATTCCCAATGGAACATTTTGTACTTTAAATATATATTAATGTCTAGGAATATAGGCCTATAGCCTATTATAAACTTATTTAATGTCCTAATTAGGCTTAGGAATAAAACTTTCCAGTAACATATATAAATACTTAAAGTACTAAAGTGTGTACTACTCTTAGTAATGCTAATCTAGCTCTTGGTTTATGCATGACCGTCTTTAAAAGCTAATTAAAGGTGTCACAAAATACACTTTCCCAGGTACAATACACCACCACTTATTCAGTAACATTACAAGAAAATTTATGAAATAATGGAGCTTCAGGTGGGTCTTGAATGCGCATTGCTTTTTAATTTTTAGAACTATAACTGAAGCATTTCAAAGAATGGCTTGACAAATACTAACTTTGATTAATGACATCCACCAATTGCCTTGCTCTCTCTGTTATTTACGTAATACCGACTGTTCCGTTAAAACAAATACGCGCAGCAACCCAGCGATCGCAACAGAGTTTAAACAATGACTCAAAAATCAAGACATAACAAAACACTTTAAATGTTTTTACTGTAAACAATTTTAGTAAATGCAAGTAAATTATTGTTTTGTAACAGTTTTATTCGTTTTGTGCCGTTGTGGTGCGCTAAAGCTCCCCATGTGCACAGAACACCGCGGATTAGACAATCCTGATGAGAAAATGTAAGTTTAAAATGTCATTATAACTAAAATAAAGTCTTACATTCATTAAGATCATCCACATACCTGCGTCGGCATCTTTGTGGCTTGGATCCGTGTCCACGAAGCGGTGCGGATGATAAGAAGAGGATTTTTTGCTTTTCACCAAAAATGAGCGAGGCATCGTGAAGCTGTGGAAAAATAAAATAAATAAAAACGCATTAATATGAAATGTTTTCTTGTGTGTTTAATGCATTTTGATTTGTTCTTGCTTCCTCTGTGTTTTTATTAGCCTAATTTGCGGGAACAAAACTAAATCGACAGGCTCATCCAAAGATTTGCATAGACTAGCCTGTAAAAGCTGCGTATAGAACAAAAACAGTAAAGTTGTATTAGAAATCACGGACGTCCAGATAATTCATACGTTTTATTATATTAGATTTTTACATAATTGTTTTGATAAATATATGAAATTTGTAGAGTAATTGTGAAGAAAGAAATGACATCAAGCAAAAACTTTATTAGGCTATATTTTGTTCTACATTAGACATTGATTCTATTTGAATAAATTGAGCTATGCATTAAATCATTAATGTTGTATTTTACAAACATTCCTTAATGGAAGCATATGAACACAACGCACACACGAATAAATGCTGAAGAAGCAGTGTGCTTTTTGGGTCCTCATCTTTTATCTAGTTCATAAATTGTAGATAATTTAACGTTGATCGAATGATCCATTAACTGAACAGTTTAAAGCAATTTAGCCACATAATAATTTCATAATAATTTAACCCAAAAAGTAACAAAAGTGACAAGTTATTGGTGAAAAGAAACTGTCCTTACCTTTAACTTTTCCCTTGCTTCTCTTTCTTACTTGCTTTCCTCACCAGAGGTGTCAGTGTACTCCAGTCATAAACCCTGTGCGTGTGTGCGTGCGTGCGTGTGTTTGTGTCTACGTCTCACTGATTTTCAATCCGATAATGTTTTTGCACTGAATCTGACTGCGCTGCTTTCAGCCAGTCAGCGCACGACTCATTTGCCTGAGCGAGACATGATGTGGCTTATCCCAAATAATTTCTAACTTTTACTATTTTTAGGCGTAAAAACAACACCCAAAATTAAAGTTTTAATAAGGAAACGATTATTTTTTCCCCTTTCTTTAAGAATATTAAATTCCCTGTCTTTGTAGAAAAAAATATTCTGAATCTATTCAGCCTATAGCTTTAAATGTAACTCACAACATCAACAAATTAATATTACACGTTTACTGAAAAAATAAAATAAAAAATACAACAACACAAAAAATACATTAATATTAAGAATTTTCGTCTTGGGTGTATTTATTAATTGATCGATTGATTTGTTGATTGGTTGATTACTATGCTCTATAAATTGTGTGACTGTACTTATTTGGATATCTATTATCTATAGATTACATTTATAAATATGACAGTTCTTTGCTTAGGAATCATTTTAAAAACACTCACGTGACTGGACCACCTGAACGCACCTCTTAAACATACACACCAAACCAGAAGTGCTGGAGTGAGCCTTGTTTAACCTTGCTTTTATTTGCTTTGGCTACAGTTAGAGTGAGGTTTAATCAAGTCGGTCTTAAAACAGAATTAATTCTCTGGTAACTATTTGATTTGTGTTTCCAGAGTGCAAAAACGGCAGCGACAAATTAGTTTTGAAGTTAATCTGTAAATTAGTTTTTGACTTGCTGGGAACATTTCAGTGAAGATGAATAAAGACGTTCGTTCCGTACAAAAAAATCCTACACTTCCACTGCAAATACTGCACTGAATAGAAGCCTAATCCAGGGTTAGTTTCAAATATTCATAAATCATATACTTTTTAACAGACGCTGTTAACTTACACAGTTATGCTTTTAAAATTTCGTATGAATAAATAATTATACTTTTCGTTTTAAACATATTAGATAATCACCACGTCCAGTTTCATATATCGTTATAGCTGATACACGCTGTCTCAAAATAAATAACAGTAACTGTTTTAACGTTGCGTGGAATTATGTATTGAAAAATAAACGATTTCTGGCGACACCTTGTGGAATGAGTTTTGTATTGCAGTAAAAAAATTATGTTTTTTTATTCTGCCTCTCTTTCCATCCCTCTGTGTGTGTGCGTGAGAGGAAGAGAGAGAGAGAGAATATACTCTCAGCGTCCACTATTTTAGGAACACTTACACACTCATTTTCTATACCGCTTATCCTGTACAGAGTTGCAGGAGGCCTGAAGTCTTTCCTATGGGAACTTGACATACTAGGTGGGATACTTGAACCGGGTGCCGATCTATTGTAGGGCACCAGCACAGACACACATACACTATGGGCAATTTGGAAACACCAGCAATACTAAGCTCCATGTCTTTTGACTGTGAGAGGAAACCCACGTACTAGGAGGAAACCCACCAAGAATGGGGAGAAAATGCAAATTCCCCAAGGTGGGACTTGATCCCTGGATGTGCGAACCTATAGGTTAACCCACTAAACACTATGTGAACGCAGTGCAGTGCCCATAGTCATGCAGATACAAGTCAAGATGCCTTAGTTAATGTTTACATCAAACATCAGAACTTGGAAAAATGTACCCTCTGTAATTCTGATGTGGTTTTAATATAAACTGTAATCAGTATTAATTAATTAACTGTATAACTGCTTCTTTACTGGATTCAAATAGAATATTAGAGTTTACACAGAATGATGCAGAAATCTAAAAACATCCATTGAGCAGCAGTCCTGTGAGGGAAAAATGTCATGTGATTTATGTCAGAAGAGAATGGCCAGACAGGTTTGAGCTGATGGAAAGGTTATTTAAACTCCAATAACCAATTTTATCATCATGGAAAGCAGGATAAAAGCATCAAAGAATGAACATAATGTCAAAACAAATGGCACAGATTGATCTAAATTGGACAGTGAACTGTATTGAAACGGTTGAAATAAAAGCCTACTTGACAATAAAAGTCTACTTGACATGACTTAAGTTTAGGATTTAACAAAGAGCAAGCACAGACAATCACCGTAAATGTTATATGAAACAAGAAAATAAACTTCCAAAAATTATTTTAATTCATTTTTAATATGAATCTTTTAAAATATGCTATATTATGACTGTATCCTAGTATTCGGGTGAATTATATGAACCACTAAAAAAAAGGAAAACATGGCCACCTGCAGTAAATAGTCGATGTAGTATCAGCACTGACCCACAAGAGGGCAGTACACACCTATAAAATACATTGCATAACCAAAAAGAAGTAAGAAATTCCATTATCCTTCCAGGTTTTCTTTTTGTATAAAACAGAGGTTTTAGGTCTTGTTGGTGATACACCAAACAGGTCATCTATTCCACGAAATATCATCTACATTTATATTCTTTAAACATTTCTTTAAGCATCTTTTTTTTTTTTTTTTGAAAGTTTGAACTCTGTTTCAGGATTTTTAAAACATGCGCACTTGCTGTAGGTTACATTTCTAATTTTCTTAATGCTATCTTAGTGGTTAGCACTGTCACCT
Source organism: Clarias laeviceps (assembly GCA_030014305.1). NCBI lineage: Eukaryota > Metazoa > Chordata > Actinopteri > Siluriformes > Clariidae > Clarias > Clarias laeviceps. The sequence continues at coordinate 23,808,799 of JAQMYJ010000011.1, read as the reverse complement.
TACACCTCCAGGGTCTGGGTTTGATTCCCGCCTTGGTCTGCATGGAGTTTTCATGTTCTCCCCATGCTTGGTGGGTTTCCTCCAGATAGTCTGGTTTCCACCTACAGTGAAAAGACAAGCAGATTAGGCTAACTGGTGTTCCCAAATTGCCCGTAGTGTGTGAATGAGCATGGTAAGGATGTGTATGTGTGTGCCCTGCGATGGATTGGCACTGTGTCCTGGATGTACTCCACGTCATGCCCTAAGGAGCCTCACATAGAGTCCAGGCCCCCGGCTTTATCCCATATACTGGATAAAGTGGTATAGACAATAAGTAAGTGAGTAATAGTTCACAGAGTAAAAGAATATTAAAAAAGAGAGAGTAAAAAGTAATTTAATATCCAGTCTATATATCAGTTTAGATTTCGTTAGATCCATATGGAAGAAATGCATTGACTCCAAATGTAAGTGTTAAATAATACAACATGTAAACTGTATGAGTAGACTTTATTATAGAATTTACTAAATAATTTACAAAGATAAAAGCATTTAAGGAATAAAATATATTACAATAGTTGAACAATTCAGAGCTAACTCTAGAATACTGTATTAACAGTAATTTTGCTCATAATACCGGGATATTTGGGCAACAAACTCTAATTTATACTAATTAATCGCGCATGCGTACATTGCTCGAGTCACGCGTAAAAAAAAAACCCCGCATAACCGCATCGCATCCATCCGCCCGCTGGAAAAACAACCCTGGACCCAGATGCAGAATTCGGTAGACTTTTTTGCATCAAAATGCGACTTTGTGATGAGAATAATCTCGAATAACGTGTTTGTAAAATCACCCTGACGTTGTTTATCACGACACCACGCGGTTCTATGTGTAGATAACGTGTGATAACGCGTAGGGTCTATTTTCTCTCTTGCCAGGTGCGGAGGTGCACTGCAGTGGGAGGGGTGTGAGGAGGCTAAGATGGCGGCGCCCTGTTGAGTGCAGTTGCTTTAACGGGTAAACAGGCTTTATTTATTGTTGTGTGGGAGTTTTCTAGGGTTAAACAGCATGCTTTAAGGTAATACAAACATTCGATTTCTATTGCAATGTATATTTTATTTGCAGAATGTACTTAACGGGCGTTTAATTAGCTCAAAACCAGTCAACACTGCTGCTTGCTTGGGAGTGAGGTTAAATCCCAAACGACGCATTATTGGATGAGTAGTGCACTACTTCGAGGATAGGTTATACGGTATGTAGTGCACCTAGATAGGGAACAACCAGCAATTTGGATTCAGATGAAGAAATAACAGCTAGCTACTGAGGCTCATTGATTTTATATTTCTGCCTGGTTAATCGAATAGGATAAAAATTTTTTACCTGCCAATGCGATCGGTTATAGCAACATTTTACTGTGGTTGTGTTTAAAAAGAAGATGGAATGGTCATTTTTTTTATTAAGATAATGTGTCTAAACTGGGCATTGTTCTCGGGAGTTGTTTACGCCCCGTTAGTGCTAGCTGCTACAGTCAGCAAGCTTCAGCTAGCAACAAAAAACATGTCGTTTCCTTTTATCTAAATGCATATTTAATGCATTTACAGGACGCCTGTATTTGCAGCCTAAAATGTGCATCTTGCAAAACAACTCTAATGGCTATTAAGGAGTGACCATAAGCAGAATTTAAATTTTTAGATCAGCAGCAGTTTAACTGGATCTCTGAGATCAAGGGATCTTTTTCTCCACCTGACCATGAGATCATATTTGCTGTTTGAGTAAAAACTTGCATTTCATCTTAAAACCCATCCTGAACGATTTTCATAACTGATCTTTATGGCATACACAATTATGTTTTGTAAAATAAATATCACTTAAAAAAATAATAATAGTAATAATACTGTAATTCAGTTCAGAAAACTTCAGTCCATATTCACTTTTGTTAATGTTGTACATTGACGGCTGCCATGCGGAAGTCCCAGGTTCAATTCTCACCCAGTGCCCAAACCCCAGCCACTGGATTCAGTACCGGTCCCAAGCCTGGATAAAATGGGAGCATTGCATCAGGAATGGGTTCTGGCGTAAAACCTGTGCCAAAGGTAAGCGCGGATTGGATGGTCTGCTGTCGCGACCCCTCGACAGGAGCAGCTGAAAGTCTACCAATAACACTTTGGTTAATACTTTCCTATGTTACCCACAGTCTGCTAATAGCTCCATTTTTACCTAAAGTTAGTGATGCAGCATCGCTTTAGTTTGTCCAGCTCTTAGATCTGCTCATTCTGAAATGCTAACAGTGCTTAAGTCAATGTCGCACTCCACTCTTGTCCCCTCGTAGCTGAGATGAAGGTCTGCCGCAACTTCAAGTGCAACCAAGAAAATCTTTCCACATGAACATAGTTGAAGGAACGCTCATTCTGGTCTTTCTATTACTGGAAGCCGTAACGTTTCCTTTTTTCCATTTGTTTTTTTGCATTTTGTCTGATGCACAGTCTAGTTCGCCAGGGATTACTTTGTGATCCTCCAGGTCTGTCTGGCGCTGTAACGTCTTGGCACCTTAAGACTCCTGAATGGAAACTCAGGCACATTAAAATGTGCGTCTGCAAACTAACTTTAAGTGACCCAAGAGCTTAAGTAGGCGGATTTTAGATGTTCTGGATGTTGAATGCATTTAGGAGTGTAGAGGAATGCAAAAAAACATGTGGTTCCACTATTTTGTTGATGCTTCGTTAGCAAAAGTCTCAGCGGAACAAATTGCGCATGATCAGAATGTCTTCAGCGCTTGAGATTTGTGAGAATTTCCCCTAGATGTAGTACAGATATGAACATTTCTACCAATCAAATTTTCTCCATTTTCTTCAAAAGATTCAATTCTGCTAAAACATTTAAGCTCTTTACAAGCTCCTGCTTTGTGTTTTGCATTTTAACTTTAAGAGAAGTTGTATCCAGCATTCAGATATAAAGCTGTCTCACTGTTCCCACCCTGAAATACTCCTAGTATACTTTTACTTCTCTCATACAACAATTCATAAACAACTACATCCTATTTATTATTAATAGACGATGCACTGTGTTTTATCCACTTATAGTTACATTTAATGTTGTGTAAGATCTACAGGACAAGTTACTTCCTGTTATCACTTGTTAAACAGTTGTTCTCTCAACAGTCACATTTTTTTTCTCTCTTGATGTCAGTAAGGCAAAAAGAGGTGTTTGTGGTTTTTCAGTAACGAAACATAGTCCATACTCTTGTGTCTTAAAGACTTAAAGCCTTCGAGAAAAACATAAAGAAATGTCTCTACTTTTGACTGTATAGCCCTAACACTGGAGACTCCTTCCATAAATGGAATTTGTTGCTATTGCCATAGAAACAACACTGTATTAGAACAAGGGCATTTATATAAACCTGTGATTGGGCATACAGTTAGAGCTACTGTTAAAAATCCTCACCAGCAAAAGTGTGGTATAATATCTTTCTAAGGTGTCTCTGGTACATGTAGTAATTTTATAATTCTATCTATCTATCTATCTATCTATCTGTTTTATTAAAACCATTTTTTTTAGTTTTTACATTCTCATAAGCAAACCTAAATATTGTAATCAGTCAGGGGTTTCATGTGATAACCTGCTCCTTCTATTTTTTTGCCTCCTCTAATCTTAAGATAAATATTGAACAGCAACCTTGTCTTGGTCTTATGACTCAAGTATTCGGACTCGAGATATCTGGTGTCGTGTTTATGAATTACAGTAAAAGAGTAAAGGTGTCTGTGTGTGCAGTGGTGCCTGGAGACTGCGTCGGTGGGCAGCCCGGGGACCCTAACTGCAGGCAGAGAGAGTGACATCTGAAAGCCCCTCCCCCTCCATCTGGTCACACCACCATCAGCACCACCACCATGGCCAGAGAACAGCTCAACGTGGGCGACCTGCTCCCTCTGCTGGAGACCTCTGATCTCCAACAGCTTGAGGAAATTAAAGGTCTCATTAACGAACACCTCAGTACAGGTACTGTACCGGGTAGAGCCTGTTTTTTTTAAAAAATTTTTAAATTAATTTATTATTATTTTTTTTAGACATTGCACTGATGACGCACCTTTCAGTATCGATTAGTGATCAGACCAGTTCAGTTTATAACTCGCGTTCTTCATTATATATTCACACCGGCCGCTTTGTTAGGTACACCCGTTCAACTGCTTGTTAATGCAAATATCTAATCAGCCAATCACATGGCAGCAACTCAATTTATTTAGACATATGGACATTGTAAAGACAATTAGCTAAAATGCAAACCGAGCATCAGAAAGGTGTTTTAAGTGACTTTGAAGGGGAAGAAAAGTGATTTAAGTGACTTTGAACGTTGTTTGTTAGTGCCAGATGGGCCGGTGCGAGTGTTTCCAAAACTGCTGATCTCCTGGGATTTTTGCATGCTACCACCTCTAGGGTTTATAGAGGATGTTCTAAGAAAGAAAAAATATCTAGCAAGCAGTTCTCTGAGCAAAAATGTTGGCAGAAAGGCAGCAGTTACTCAATTAGCATATCGTGTCTTCAGAGATGCTCTTCGACATACCTCGATTATAACAACACATCAAACCTTGAAGCAGATGGACTACAACAGCAGAAGACCCCACCGGGTGCGACTACTGTCAACTACAAACTGGAAACTGAGACTACAATTCACATGGCCTCACCAAAAGTGGATAATCAAAGATGAAAGAATAAATCAAAAGAATAAATGTTGCCTGGCCTGTTTTCGGTTTCTACTGTGACATTTGGATGGTTGGGTCAGAAATTAGCATGAACAACATGAAGGCGTGGATCCACCCCGCCTTGTGTCAACAGTTTAGTGTAAAGGTGTGAGGGATAGTTTCTTGGCACACTTTGGGCCTCTTATTACCAACTAAGTGTTGTTTAAATGCCACCGTCTGCCTGCCTGAGTATCATTGCTGACCGTGTCCATCCCTTTATGACCACAGGGTAACACTCCATGTCACAGAAATCATTTCAGACTGGTGTCTTGAACATGACAGTGAGTTCACCAGATCTTAAACCAATTGAGCACCTTTGGGATGTGGTGGAACGGGAGATTCATGTCACGGATGTGCAGCAGACTAATCTGCAGCAACTACATGATGCTGTCATGTCAATATGGATGAAAAATTTTAAAGGAATGTTTCCAGCACCTTGGTGAATGCATGCCAGGAAGAATTAAAGCAGTACTTGCAAGGTGTACCTATTGAAGTGGCCATTGAGCGCAGATTGTTTTAGATTCATTTATTTATTTGTTCTGCTCACTTTGTTGGGATGCATTATTATTATTATTTTTTTGAACCTACATTTTTTGGGGATTAACATTTCTGTCTGTTTTTCAGAGCGAGGGTCCATGCTCCTGAACGGTTTGGTGGATTATTTCCTGGAGACCAACTCAAGTCCAGCACTACACATTCTGTGTTCAGTCAGGGAGCCGCATGACAAGGTGAATCCCATATCTCACATGGGGGTTGGGGGGGTGGGGTTGGGGGGGAGCACACATAAAACATGTTTATATGAAGTGCCCGCTTGCACATTTATTCACTACATGCTGTCACTTGTCCCTGCTCGTTCACGTGATCTTTTACTTTACTGTTGAATGCAAAGTGAAGAGTCACTGAGTTCCTGGGGATGTGTTTTAGCCTGGTGATGCTGAAGTGCTTGCTCTATCATCCAGAGATCTCGAGTTCGAGTTCCCGGGTGATGCTGTAACCTCTCGCAGCCGGAGGCCTAGATAGAGCTGATTGGCCGAGCTCTCTCAGAGGGGAGGGATGAGGGGTACTTGGTGCTCCCACATTAAACACGGCTTTACAGCCAATTAGGGGCGTCTGTGTGTTCACGCAAGCGGAAGGAGAGTCCTCCGAGTGTGTTACGCAGCCCCCAACAGTGCGTTCGAAAAAGATGCGGTCAGCTGGCGTCACATGGTTCGGAGGAAACACCTTTGGCCCTCTCGACTGAGTGGTAGTAGTAGCTTTAATGTTTGAGCCCCCTAGTGATGGGGAGGAATTAGAAATGACTAAAATTAGGGCTGTCACGTCCGTAAGCTTCGTTCTAAAAGTTAGCACAACATTTCAATACACTTTTTACAAATTGTATTTCTCCCAAGTGATGCATGAGAGAGAAGAAAAAAAGAAAAAAAGGGGAGGTTTCATTATTGCTTTCTTATGAAAATAATTAATAAAAGGGCTCCATGCTGCATGAAAATTTTCAGTCTTTTATTTTAGTGAAAAAAATCTGAGCTTTTCTAATTGTAGGTGAAGCATAACATCTTTAATCAGGGTTGAGCAGTGTGGTGGATTTTTTTATTTATTTATCTATTTATTTATTTATTTTCCCAGTCAAGCAAAATCAGCCAACGTGCTAAGAGAACCCTTATCCCAACACTTCTGACAATAACTGAAAAACTGAAATCCAATAATTACTGATGTTCCAAAACATATGACCTAGTCATGCTGAAGTTTTACCACCCCTGTCACATTGTGGATCCACTGAGGGGAAACATCTTAGAGAGCTTACGTTTAAATTGGTGAACTCTATGTTAGATCTTTAATTGTATTAGACCATGCCTAATGCACGATAAAACCGAATGAACCCTTTCTTGTGCTTCATCCCTTTGCTTTTATACAATATCTATTGCAAGGTCTTCTTTCCATGCCACTCTTACATGCTCTAAATAAACAGTCACATTCTAGCTGTGATAATTTATTATATATATAAATAAATAAATTGCATGATGTGTGGGTTTGCAAATATAAAAAAAAACGTGAATTAGGTAAATCAAATATTGGTTGTAGCTTCTGAAATGATGGAAAACAAAAAAAGTTTTGGAAAGAGCTTACACCTTTATCAGACCAAGTCTAATGTTTTTTCCAACATCTTGAGTCAGTTTGGGAAGGGCGAAATGTATGATTAGCGGTTAAGGGGCTTAAAATAGACCATGTCTGCCATTTAAATTGCATTCGTATCTGTTTCCAAATTGGAAAACAACTGGATGGTTCAGTCGAGTATGAAGAGGGGCAGACAAAGCCGAATAAATTAATTCTGGCCAAAAGGAAGGTGAACATGATTTATTTTCCATATTACACCATTCTCCTCTCCTTAATTCCAAATAAAAGTGCCCTTATGTCACATGCCCGATAGTATAGCTGAAAATGAGGTGGAGTATAGTGGAATAAACGTCTGCTTTCACATAATTGCCTAATGCAAAGTGAAGAGTCACTGAGTTCCTGGGGATGTATTGAACAGATGTGATTCTAAGCTCAAACGGGAAACGAGACACTTTCCAAGTCAAAAGACAGACTTGGACAAGGAGAGGTCACATCCGTAAGCCTCGTTCTAAAAGTTAGCATGCACTTAGCAGGCGTTGTGTTGAGGTTCATTGTTTTTTTGATGACCTGATCACAAGATACACAAGCTCTGATTTAATTCACTCTTGATTTACAGCCATAGATTCTGCTCATTTCCAGCAAGCAGGCATTTTTCAGTCAGCCCTTGAGTACCCCTACTGTACATGTTTTGTTGTTTTCCTCTCTACAGTCAGTTTATCAGCTTATTAACATTCCCTTTTGAGCCTGTCTTATTGTGTCAGAGTGTAAAAATCCTAAAGTAATGGTCTCTTCAACAGCATCTTTTTGATAAGATGAACGAGTGCATGGCCAAGCCGGTATGTCGTCTGCCTACACTCAACCTCCTGGGCCATGTGGTGCGCAAACAGCCGTCCTGGATTCACAAGATCACCCGCTATCCTCTTCTGCTCTCGCTGCTCAAGTGTCTCAAGGTGGGCAATAGGAGTGTGTTTCCCCCCCCCCCCCCTCACCGAATACATTATACAATATATTTCTAGTTACATAATCAACAGACACTCCCTATTTCGATTTGGTGCATTAATTCAAAGTGTGCAGTAATAAAATAAATGCATTGATTACTTTAGATATCAAGTTAGATAAATTAAAGTTGAATATTAGTGTTTATCTCTAACCTTTATGGAATTTATGTGGAAGCTCGTTATACCTCTGTTAACTGTGGTTTGTCGTTATACCTTTGTTGACTTAATGGTTTATTGTTGTTTCCTCTTGGCATCAGACGGACACAGATGTTGTGGTTCTCATAACTGGAGTTCTGGTGCTTGTGACGCTGTTACCTATGATCCCTCAGGCAGGAAAGCAACATCTGTATGAGTTTTTTGATGTTTTTGGACGTCTGGCTGCCTGGAACCTACGGAACCCAGGTGAGAGACGCAAAGACAGAAATATGGAGACTAAGAAATAAAGATGGAAATAAAGAGGGAGAGACAGACACAGAAATACAGAGAGAGACAACGAGATGGAGAAAGACACATACACAGAGGCAGAGAAGAAGTGAGAGACTGACAGAATGAGAGAGGTAGTGACAGACAAACAGATGGACACCGGGGTGTTTGGTTTAAATTCACACCAGCTTTAGTAGCTATTAATGACATCAGCTTCTGTGAAAAGGCATAAATCTGTTATTTAAAAAAAAATTTTATAGTTAAAATTGAAGCTGCACGTGTCAAAGGAATTTTTAAATGTCGTGCCCTGGAATGTGGGAAACATTTCAGTAAAATCACAATATGTGACTCTGCAGGCTTGGAAGATATATTTACACTGAACAGAAGCAGCAGTCTAGAAACTAAAATGTGTACAATTTGTACAAAAGGTTACAAACATGCCGCAGCGCAAACTGTCTCGTGTTTGCCGGGTCATACAGGCCACGTTTCGGAGGTGTTCCTGATCCATCTGCACGCCAGCGTCTACTCGCTCTTCCACCGGCTGTACGGCATGTACCCCTGCAACTTCATCTCCTACCTGCGCTCTCATTACAGCATGAAGGAGAACATGGACACGTTCGAGGAGGTGGTTAAGGTACGGCCTTAAATCAAAGCATTCTGATGTTTGGTACTGTTACACAAAGCGATCAAGGGTGTGGGACTGACTCTGTCATATGCTGCATTGTGACCTTTTAACCCTTTCACATCTTGACCTAGTGTCTTAAAATGTTTCACATACTTTCCATAGCCGATGCTGGAACACGTCCGCATACACCCTGAATTAGTGACTGGAACTAAGGACCATGAGCTGGACCCTACAAGGTGTGGAGCTCCTCTTATTTCACTTGTATAACAGACAATCGCTCTCTCCTTGCTTTTCTTTTGATTACTCCTTTGATTCCTTTGTGTTTCCTTGTTGTCATATCCTTCCTCATTTCCTTGCGTTATTTCTGCCGTTTCATCATCTCCTTTCCTTTTGTCATTTGCTTACATTTCTTTTCTTTTTTTAATTTTCTTACATTCCTTTGTTTATCATCTATTTTCATTTGCCTCCCTTGTCATTTTATAAATTCACATCTTATTTCTTCCTCCCATTTCTCTACTTTATTTCCTTTGTGCCATTTCCTTTTTTCCTCCCTCCCATTTCTCTACTTCTTTTTCTTTTGCAATTTCCTTCCTTCTCTTCATTTATTGACATATTTTATTAACTTGCTTCTTTTGTCATTTTCTTCCTTCCTTCATTTTACCGGTCCTTTCCTTTGTTACTTTTTCTTTCCTTGTCCTTTTTCTATTTGTTTCCTCATTACACTTCCACTCATTCATTCTTTGCCTTACTCAATCTACAGATGGAAGAGGTTTGAGATCCATGACATCGTGATTGAATGTGCCAAAGTGTCTCTGGACCCTCGTGAAGCGTCCTGTGAAGAGGGCTATGCCACCCTGCCTGAGCACTTCTGTGCCAACCTGCACATGCGTGCCCCTGATTGCACTGCCAGTCCCTACACTGACCTGCACAGTAGCTATGGTACTCATATTTAATGCTTTTTTTTTTTTTTTTTTTTTTTTAAATCTCCCAATGTCTTTGTGTTTTTGGGTTATGATGGTTATTTGGCTTGTTTTGCTTTGTTTCATTTTTGTTGAGAATAAAGCAGGTTTGTGTCATTTTTATTTATCTGTTTCTGTAGGAAGTTCATCCTCCAATCATTTTTCCACACCACGACAGTCTGTCCTTCCTCCTCTGCCCCTGTCCTCTCTCTCAGGGACACAGCTGGCTCATCGCAGTCCGCCCAGCACCCATCGGCCGGTATGAATCTTTCACACCTTGTTAAAAATGCAGCCTCTCTGGTGGCCTGTGCTGGGCTGTACAGTTCTACCCCTCTGTACACAGTGTTTTTGCAGATTCCTGCTGGACTAGCTCTGTGTAGCTCTGTGTAGCTCTCTGTGGCTGTAGGGGAGAATTCAGGCGGTTGTCTCTATGTGCCTCCCACCTCTTGTTGTTGTGCTATGGATGAATTGGCTTTGTCAGTCTGTTTGTAAATCACCTCAATCTCACCCAGCCTCTGCACAGGAACCTGAATCATCTCGTTGTTCTTTAGCAGTCAGGCTGAGGCAGGGGGTTAACGGGGCTGAAGGAGGGGACTAGAGAGAAGAGGCGTTGAGTCATTGGGGTTGTTGTGTTGTGATTTAAAAACGGAAACGCTGCGAGTTGACGCAGGAACTGTTGCTTTGGCAACACGGCTGATGCTGGCACTAGTTTTCTTGCCGGGATTATATTCTGCTTAACCCCTCACCCACTGTACCCAACGGAGAAAACAAACCCAGCAGGGTTCAGATTTGATCAGATCAGCCTGATGAGACCCTAACAAATCTGCAAGCTGTTGTTTCTAATGTAAACTACAAAAACAGGAAGATTGCATTTTTTTTTTTTTTTGTAAATCTTTCATGCAGAAAACAGGATCTCTTTATTAGCCAGGAGTTAAAACGAATGCTTTGCATGTAATTTAATTGCTATTTATTGAAGGCCACACCTCCATCATCTACTAAAGCCACACCTCCTTTTGAACACAGAGGACATGTCCCCTTGGTGGGACTGACACGCACAGCTGACTCAAGATTTTGAAATGAGTCAAAATACCAAGAAGTAGAGAGTGAGCACCATGGCATGATTGGTTGCAGTATGGGATTTTTTCCATTATGCGATTGTGAAATATTACAACATGTACAGTGAACTTCCTGTGCCTTCAGTGTTATAATAATTCACATCATTGACTGCACCTTTAATTTGTCCTTAGGTTTTAATATGAAGAGAGACAGTCATGTAAACTGAGATAAAATTGTGGTTTAATTCAGATTAATTGCCTTCACTTGGCCTCCTTATAAATAAGAAATATTTTATAATTGTAGCTTATTTTTAGTTACATCAAGGTGACTGTGTTGTTTCTCTGTGATCTTCAGAGCTCCACATGTGAATTCAACTTTATCTATGGCGCTAAGGACGTCCTCTGGAGTCCCTCTTCCCTCTGTGGGATGGCCACGCCACCTTCATCAAGAGGAATGTCACCAAACCCCGAGCTATCCCAGAGTGCCTTTCACTTATCTGGTCGCTTTTATAGCACACCGGGTAGGTCTACGTGCCGCTGATATTTCACAACTGCAAAAAAAAAAGGTGCTCAAGTATAAAGCAGTAAAGTTAGAATTGCAAAACTTACTTTCTTTTTTTAATAACACTTTTAACCTTTTAAGGTTAACCTTAAAGTTGTCATTTGTAGTTTTTTTTTTTTTTTGTAAGTTTCTTTTTATTTCATCTTTCATTACATTGATTTCTGTACTACTTGAAAAAGTGTTGTTTCTTGTTATAAGTATTTCCTCCTATGAAATCACACTGAATGGCAGAAGCATATCTGAACCATCCCGTTTTACAGCTTATGTTCACCGTCTCCACATCAAACCAGCTTTACTAAACAGACTTCTGTGTTTCATAGGAGGCAGTAAAGGTACCCCATGTTCCAGCACTCCAGCAGCATCGTCTCCTCCTCCCAATCTGTCAGATGAGATACCTTCTGCTACCTTAACCCATAGTACACCTAGCCTGCACTGGAAGGTAACTGGCTCTTGTCTTTCAGCATTTGTCGTGAATCAACCTCCAGTGAAATGATTCCACCTTGAAACATATGTATTGGCTACTGTAGAAGTTTTAGTGTGGAGATGTTACTTTACTACAGAAAAAAATAAAATATAAGATTGTATATGGTGAGAAACCTAATAGATCGGGCTAACGGCCAGGCTGTAATGTTATAGGACATAAAGTCTTCTGGCCAATCGGTATTTAGGAGCGAACAAATACTCGGTGTTGATGCACCAGTGATTTAGTCCAGTATTATAATTGGAATGAACATTTTTTTTTTTATAGACTGTTTTTTCATTATTACATATACACTACCGTTCAAAAGTTTGGGGTCACTTGCAAATTTCTTTGTTTTTGTTTAGTGATTTATTTTTTACATTCTA
>JAQMYJ010000011.1:23760258-23780426 GCA_030014305.1 Clarias laeviceps | reverse complement strand
TTGTTTACGTCATTTGAAAAATTTGTATGTTTTCAGAACTAAATAAGCATAAAAAAAAAAACACACTGTAGACCATTCCGCATGCACTCCTGACCTACAGCATACTTCAAGACTTCTCTACACACTGCTGACTGATTCAGTGTGAAAAATAAATGTCTTTGAAACTTTGAGATGAGAGTTCATGCAATTAACTAAAGATGGTGTGTGTGGTTCTGCTGCTTCCGAATCGCTGAACTCGCTTCTGAATTCACTTCAGAACTGAGAAGAAAGGAAAAAGAGTGAGAGCAAAGGGAAGCTGTAAAGCACCAATCCCAGTGGTTTAATTATTTTAATTATCATCCTCTTTCAGCTTTCCGTAAAAAGCGTCCATTAAAGGATGCCGGTCTGGGTTAATCTGATTAAAAAAAAAAAAAAAAACAAGATGGAAGGAAAGATAAAAGGCCACAGATGTCAGAGATAATCAGGGTCGTTAGAGCTGCCGTGTGTGACCAGGGACGCTTCAGAAAAATCTTAATTTTTAACCCACCTTTAACCTTGTTTCTGATTTCTCTGCATATGAACGATACCTTTTCTTCTCTTTGCAGTTGTTCAAAATTAAATATTATGTTCATGGGCACTTGTCAGGACTACTGTAGTTTATTTTTCTTAGTTATTCTATCAACAAATGATCTGTGGCAGTACAAAATAGCAATAGCTTTGCTGTACAAATGTACAATATTGGAGACTGATGTTTGTAGCCTGATTAAAGAGATGATGCATGACCTGCTGTTATTTTTTACTTGGTGCAACCTTTCAGCTTGTCTTAAATGTCCAGTTCAATTCATATTTAACGCCCCTTCATCATGGTGTCAGCTGAGACCCCAACACTTTTAAAAACTTTGTTGTGATGGACACACGATATCTGTAAAGTGAAAGTTACACTCGCCCCAGCTCAGTTCAAGATACTGCCTAAAACCCTGCTCAGGTGTTTCCACCAGGCATGAAAAGCGAGAGAAAGCACCGCTTTCTGAATAAATCAAGCCGAAGCAATATCCTGCACGTGTAGAGAGATGGACACGAGCCCATGTAATATTAAAGCGGCATGTCTGGCAACGCTAGCAGTGCCACTCCTTTCATTGCTCCTGCTCTTGCCGCTTCCCGGCCATCGGCTCTTTCCTCAAGGTGACACTTCAAAGCGGGCACGCAGACGTGGAAGGCCTGGCTGCCAGCATGGAGCCAGCCCCCGCTCCGTCTCTTCCCCCGCAACTACTCCGCCTCAAACAGGCGCCTGCTAACCCCCTGGGTCGGGTCAGCGCCAACATCCACACCACTCACCACTCGGGAGCCACTGTCAAGCCTCATAGGCTTAATTAATAAGACTGCGTTCCTATCGCAGACACTCCGAGAAGAAAAGAGAAAGGCAGTGCTGGCTGGTGTTCAGTCCACTGGTCCCATGTGTTGGATACTAGGAAAAATAGTAGAAGATGGGGACTTAGTAGAGTTTGGCATTCTTTATATCTATTATTCCCCTGTATTTTGACATTGCACTTCACTTTGGTTCTTATTTAGCCTGTTTGCTTCCTGCGACTGAAACGCATGAGTACATAGAAGAAGTCACATGGGACACAGACATGATCTGTGTTTGAATTGTGGAATTGGAGAGTCCAGGGATGGACAAGCAGTATTAACTGGGTCTAAACATAAGTTTTAACAAGCCTCTTGCTCATTATAGTCCACTCAGAGTTGTTTATAGGGCTTTCGAGGATTAATGCATTTCTGTCTGCTGTTATTTGCATACAATATGCCCTCTCCTGTTACATGTTTGAAAATATAAACTCGCTAGCCTCTTTATTAGGCACACCTGTTCAACTCCTTGCTAACGCAAATATTTAACCAGCCAATCACATGGCAGCAACTCGTGCGTTTAGAAATAAAGTCATGGTAAAGAGAATCTGATGAAGCTCAAACCGAGCATCAGAATGGGTAATAAATGTGATTTAAGAGGCTTTAAACATGTCATGGTTGTTGGTGCCAAAAAGGCTTGTCTGAGTATTTGTGAAACTGCTGATCTACTGGGATTTACACACACAACATCTCTATGGTTTACAGAGAATGGTCTGAAAAAGAGTAAATATTCAGTGAGCACCAGTTCTCTGGATGAAAATGCCTTGTTGATTCCAGAGGTCAGAGGAGAATGGCTGACTGGTTTGAGCAGACAGAAACACAAGATGAAACTCAATAACATGTCTTTTCTACCAAGGTATGCTCAAAACTATCTCAGAATGCACAACACGTTGGGCTCACCAAAACTGGACAAAAGAAAACTGGCTGGTCTGATGAGTCTTGATTTCTGCTAGTGGAGTGGCTGGTGAGTGTATTGTGAAAGTAGAATTTGAATTTGTGGTCCAATTCAACAAGAAACCCAAAGATATCAGGACCCCATTAGAAAATTTAATCGAGAAGCTGGTTTTCACTGCAAGCCACCAAGCCAGGCCTGGAGCATACGTTCCGGCATATAATATCTGACAAATATTGCATATATCTCTCTAACCTCTTTATCCTGGTCACGGTTGTGGTGGATCCAGGGTTTATCCCAGTAACATTGGCATGAGGTGAGATGCACCCTGAAGAGTGCACATTCACACTTAGGGGCAAATTATATTAGCCAATCCACCTATTGGGATTTTTCTAAAACCAGGGAAAACCTGGAGGAACCACAGAACTACACAAGAACAAAAGAGAACACTGCACTGTGCTCAGGCTGGAATGGGGGGAACTTAGAGTTGTCAGGCTGCACCATGTCTCCCTTGGTTGTGATCATGAAATGATTGCGCTAGCCTTAATTACGATTTGAGCTAGCGATCAGAGGTTTGCTAAAATCCCAAGACCACCAGAAAACCATTGTAAGGCCCTTGTGCAAGATCACTAACCCTTCACTGATGAATCTTTGCTCAGTTGTACATACTATAAATGAATCATTATGATATTGGGGCATTTTATGATGTTTGTTATGAAACCTGGTTCAATGGACCACAAAAGTGGCTTAGGTACAAATAAGATGGATTGCAACCAAGGTAGTGGTAGCTAGTTTAAAACCGATGGGATGGCTAGCAAGATAAATAAGTTTACAGGTGATTTGAACTCATATTTTCAGGCAACTCAAAATGGAACGCAGTTGACTTAAAAGTACATCTCAGCAAGATTGATATTAAGATGCATCCCCATGTCAAGATTTTGTGCATTTCTTCGAGACTCTTAGATCACACCATTAGACAACAAACTTTGTTGTAATACTGTAGAGAAAACAATTTTTATCTCTTCATATTGCTAAAATAAATTAGCTTTATTCGTTATACCATCAGGGGAACTCTGATATTTTTCTAAACAGAAGCCAACCAAGCACATAATTACCCATTTGACATCGTAAGATTTGACTTATGCAACTCAGACTTGGCAGGTCTTTCAGTGATCCAATATGAAGCTGCACACCAGGGTTATAATTAGTCCATTTTCACCCATGTCACCTTATTGCTGTGTTCCCTCCAGTGGCTTCCTGTTTCAAATGTTAATGGCCTATAAAGCCAAAAACAGACCTCTATGTTCCTGAAAATACTTATCAAATCCCAGGTCCCCTTTGCACCTTTAGCATGACTTGACTTGGTGTACCATTCTTAAAATACAAATATTTGTGGACACCTACTTATAAAAATGCTTCTTTATTCTCAGTTCTTGTTCTCCTTGCTGTTATAATAACCTCGACTACTTTGGAAAGGTTTTCTTCTTGATTTTGGAGCATGGCTGCGGGAATTTGTTCATTCAACCACAAGAGCATTAATGAGGTCATGCACTGAAGTTAGTTCAGAAGACCTGTGGTGCAGCCATGGTTAAAATTCATCCAAAAGGTCTTCAGTAGGGTTGCGATCAGGGCTCTGTGCAGACCACTCAAGCTCTTCCACTACAACTATGCCAAACCATGTTTTAATGGACTTTACATTGTCCCCAAAGACTTGGCCATCCTGTTTAGGCACCTTCGCTCCAGTGAAGGGAAAGTGCATATGACAACATACAAAGACATTGTATGCATTGCAGTGCTTCCAAATTCATGGCAGCCGATTGAAATTGATCCAATTCGACTTAACTGTTTACATGGATGCTGATCTGAAGACATGTCTGTTTCCATGCACCAAGAATTCAATCAGAATATAACTGTTTTTATCATGAGCAAAGCGATTCTGACTGCCGTGCAATGGTTAATCAGCCATAAATATAACACAAGAAGAAATTTATCCAACTTTGAGGTCAGAATTCCCACCTTTTCTGATAAATTCCTGCATTTTGTGCTATGATTGGTTACAAGAATACAAGCTTATGTGTATTGTTAGATCAATCACCAAAGGCCCACTGAAGCAACGACAGGTCGCAAAATCTCCCTCCTGGAAAGTCATCAGGTGACCTAATGTTACCCCACATGGAGAATTCTGCACAGAAAGAATATATTTATTCCTACTAGAGATAAATGATCAGATCAAGTGTTTACGTTGCTAATATTTACCTATTGAATGGACTATCAAAGGTTTACACCAACCCTCTATATCATGATTATTTATGGAGAGTATTCAGAAAGCATTATGTATAATGTCAGTTAGTGTCATTAATTTAGCTCAACTCCAGCCTTAGCGTTGTTTTAAGTGTTAAATATCAAACTACGTATAGAGAAAGATAATGCTATCTTACTCTCTTGCTTGGATGTGAGTGAGCATGTCTGGTATCCGCATGACACCTATGAATTACTACACCCAACAACCCCCACTCATCTAAAACACTGCCAAAGATATATTTATTAAAAGTCATGACAAACATAGGAAGAAGGTGTGCACATGCTAATCAGTCAATTGAATGTTGATCAAAAGCTTGAACATGGTGGGCCCTGGGGGCAAACACAAACCCTCCATTGCTAGTCTGCTACAGCTGTAACACACAGCTGTGGAAATCAATAGACACAGTACAAAAGGAACTAGCTCAAGAGATGATATGGCTGCTTTATATAATATCAATCATAATTCCAGAGACACACTTGTACTGAAGTTGAAGTTATTCTTCATGTTGTTTGCTCTAAAAAAAAAAGATCTAAAAGACTAAATCAATGGGGATGGTGTACATATTATAAGGTCATGTAGATTTTATGCTTTTGAAAAATTCTACCACCATCTCTGTGTTTAGCAATAGCGTTTATGATTCTTCACTTATTGCTACAGAGAAATTTGAAAACTATATATTATTACCCAAATCAGTGTCCAGGCCAAATATGTATAAGATTTGTTCAGTGGAAAAAGCAGCTCACTGAAGGGGAATGTTACTGTATGTACAATGTGTGAATTTACTTTGGGTAGCTGTTTTTTTCCCCTGATTTTATCAGGTGACTTTGACTTGTGGATGGATAAGCTTGCACATTGGACATTGAATCTGTGAGCCAATAGAAAACAAGAATGTGGGGTTGTGGTCTGTTTGACTGCTGATTATTATGTATTATGTGTTCATGTTTTATGTGTTCTTTTACTACTTTCCTACAGGTTAACAGCGTATATTTGAAAAAAGTGTCCAATTTTTTTTGTTGTAGAAATATTATATTTTCCTATGGATACCTTAAAGGGATGTGAAAAAAAAATTCTTTAGAAATATGCAAAAAAAAAAAAAAATTTATAGTGCGATCTTGGAAAACCCAGAGTAATGGTATAACTGTATGATGGTTATAACCACCTGTATTTATAACCAATCATAGACAAGAAGGAAATCTTGTAATCAATCTTAATGGAGAAGGTGAAATTTCTTAACCTCACACAAACTGGAGCTTATTATTTCAATAAAAATCATTATTATCTATAAATCACTTAATTATACATAAATAAGTTTTTTTTGACTCTGGTATTAAACAGTTAAATATATTGTGCCAAACCGGGTTAAAACATAACATTTTGAGTGCCATCTATGTATTTTTTCTCCTGTTATTTTTCTGTTTGCCTGCTATGATTTTTCTTATTAGCAGTATTGGTGCCTCTGGCAATATTGTTACTGTATTAAAATGCATGTACTATAGTGTGTTTTTAAAAAATGAATTTTTATGTAAATTAATTTACTTATGCATTATCTATTATAAAAATATTGGATAGCATACCTCTTAAAAAACAAAAGAAAACATCATTTTAGAGTAACTTTTTCTTTTACAGGGTCAGTGTGTGCATCTAATATGAGACTCACTGAGTTTATCCTCCTACCTGTTCTTCTTAGCTGCTAATCAAATCCTCCCCCACCCTGACTGTGTAAAGCCAGACTGTAAAGTCACTTTGATATCATCTGATGTGGACCTCAAAGTACAAATGATTGCAGTGCCTCCTCACCCTTCAGGAGTTTGAATCCTCCATCACTGTGCTGCTGCGAATCCGTTTCAGGCCAGCTTTCTCTAGGCACACCTGTATTTCCCTCTGGAGTACACACACTTCGGAGCCAGAGCTCCCAGAGGAACGGATGTCACTTTGAGTCATCGTCTTCCTACCAGCTGAATGCACTTTACGTTTTTCCCTCTGAGACATCTGCATGTGCTTCTTAAAGCTCACACACTATTCTTGGCATAAATATGTAATTAGTAGCTTACAATTAGGAATATTCTGCCTGTTACCAAGGGATATTAGCATCTCTCTTAAGTGTCACTCTCTTTATGGAAAAAAAAAAAAACAGCTTTCTCTGAATAATTCAAACATAATGAATTCCATAAATTGTTTTTCACTGAGTTTTGTAAATGAAACAACTTAACTCTCCCCCCCTGTAGCTTAGCATCTTTTAACTCTGTCTCTCTTAGTATAAATGACTGACTTAAGATTGTGCTGAAGCAGTAGTTGATGCTAATCCCCTCAGGCTAATGTCTGATAGTACGCATCATTTTTATTTGTTTATTCATCCATTAATTTGCATAAACGACATGGAACTTTGCCAGGTCTCTGAATGCTCAGTTTCTGCCTCAGCAGGGCATTTAGATTTTGCTAGAAATATGCCTTCTTTGGTGGCATGGTGGTGTAGAGGTTAGCATTGTAGCCTCGCACCTTCAGGGTCCAGGTTTGATTCCCGCCTCTGGTCAGTGTGCATACAGTTTGCACGTTCGCGCCGTGCTTCGTGGGTTTCCTCCGGGTACTCCGGTTTCTTCCCACAGTCCAAAGACATGCAGATTAGGCTAATTGGCATTCCCAAATTGCCCAAAGTGTGTGAATAAGAGTGTGTGTATATGTATGTGCCCTGTGATGGATCCTCTCCTTCCAGGGTGTACCCTGCCTTGTGCCCTAAGTCTCCTTTAAGTCTCCACTTTATCCTGTATACAGGATAAAACGGTATAGATGATAGAGTGAGTGTGCCTTCTTTACTAAGGTGGCACTCTACAGCCTACCTGCTACTCCTTCCTCTGTGAGTGGCAGCTAATACGACCTGATACTTCACTTTCGACAAATCACTTCAGGGCTGTTGAATGGATAGTGTGTTTAATTAGTGTGTAAGTGATATATTACATAAACGAACCATAATGTGGACGCTTTTTGTCTCATTTCCCCTGCAGATATATCATGTAATGCTTAAGAGATTTATGGCTCGACCAAGGCTGAGGATTAGAGGCAGCGCAGGATGCCTCGGGCCACTGCTATCGAGAACACTTTGTAAGTTTATCGTTCATCTGATTTTTTAGGTTTTGTAAATACATTTCATTCTTTGCTCATCATCTTTTGAACTGGTATAAATGTAAGAAAACTAGATAGGTGTCAGAAGGTGAACTACTGCAAGCTATAGCTTCAGCAGAACTGAAAGTGTCCCCCATAGTAGTGCATTGTTTTTAAAAGCCAGTGTTTTAATTAGAATTAAATTGTAAGACAATGGTAGGTTTAAATAATATGATTTCAAGCCCCAGTATAGCGACGCTCCCAATGTTAGGCTCTTGAGTAAAGCCTTTAATCCTGTTTGCTCCAGGAAAGCTGCATTATGAAACTGACCACAGCTTCTTAACCAGATAGAAAGATAGACTCATGGATGGATGGATGGATGGATGGAGTATTTTATTAATCCCAAAAGGAAATTATGGTAATAAGGTGATCTTACAGCAGCCAATTCAACATTTTACACACATGATACAAACAAAGTGTTAAAGAATATTACAGGGCTTGGGTACAATTTAAAATCAATCACTATGAAAAAATAACATGGAGAGATAATTTACAGAAGAGGATCACAAAAGACCTATGATACACTGTACACTGTACAACAGTGCAGTCAGGTGGATAATCTAAGAACAGTACATTAAGTTGGTTATTGAGGTAATATGTTTCATATTATAAAGCATACACTGACATTATGATCATATGTACAAGTGGATGCTTCTAGCAATGATATGTGTGAAGAAACATTGTATTGTACTTAAAGCGTATATGTTTTACAGCACATGACAATTTATATTTTTAAATAATGTACACTATGTGCAATAAAGTTTGGACACAACTTTTAATTCAATGTGTTTTTTTGTTTGTTTTGTGATTTATTTTCTACATTCTAGAGATTACAAAACTACGACATAACACATAATAGAATTGAGTAATTCAGTAACAACAACAGCAACAATCAGTTGTTATTTTAAAACATGAAGGTCAGTTGTTCTGGAATAGTTCTTGCAAGAACAGTATTGTGTCAAGTGCATTTGCAAAACCCATCACGCACCATGATGAAACTGGCTCTCATAAAGACCTTCCCAGGAAAGCTAGACCAATACCTCATAACCTCATTACCTTTACAGAGCATAAGTAACAGACACATCTCAATATCAACTGTTCAAATGAGATTATTGCATATTTTGGATGCCTTCAGCATTGTTTTACAGTGTAGAAAGAAATAAAAATCAAGAAAGACCATGGAGTTAGAAGGTGTGTCCAGACTTTTGACTAGTACATTATTGTACATTTTATTAATTTGTAGTAACATATAATATTATTACTTATTATAGTTACTTCCTGTCATTGAAAATGTATTAATATCTATAAACTGTAGCTCCACAATTTCTTTCTCCCACTCTCACTCACTCATTGTCTATACCAGTTTATCCTGTATACTGTACGTAAAGGGTTGCAGGGGGCCCGGAGTCTATCCTAGGAGACGAGATACACCCAGGGTGCCAAATCACTAATACACACACTACAAGCAATTTGGGAACACCAATTAGCCTCATCCGCATGTCTTTGGACTGTGGGAGGAAACCCACCAAGCATAGGGAGAACATGCATCCTCCATGCACAAAGACCGAGATGGAAATCAAACCTAGACGCTGGAGCTGCAAGGTGACAGTGCTAACCACTAAGTCCCCCGTGCCGCCCTGACAATTTCTCTTTAAGACAAAAATATACAGCTTGTTGAAGAGAAATGTCCTCCATCCAGGAGACCTTTCTGTGGTTGACTATTAAAAGGCTTGCAAAGCCTTACATTTGACTCTTACGAAGCACTGGCACTGTAAATGTATTAAACTTTATCATATCAATAACAGAATTATCTGTTTTTATAGAATTGTTTAACATAGTTTATTACAATGAATGCATTAATAGTGCATAAGGCTGTGACATGTCTGCTGTAACGGAAAATGTATCAACATCTTCCAATCAATCAAGAATTTAATATTGCTAAAGGTACTACATATGTTAAAACAGTATGTTAGGTATTCCGGATATAACACAGATTACACAGGACTAATTAACATTTTGATCTTTAATGTGTGGATAAGAAATGTGGATAGTCAAAACCGACAGTGAAATAATATTTTAATATTTTTAATAGATCCAGTAATCCTTAAAAGCGGTTGACCATTAATCATTAATTTAATTCAGACACTGAAATTCTGACTCTGGCACTCATTTTTCAAATTAAAAGAATCTGGAGAAACATCAACATTGTGAAATAATTATGGCTGTGGATTAATGTATGAGGTCGACACCTCGGTTCTGCTAAACATATCTCTCATTAGTGTCCTGTGATAAAGTGCAGTACCCTGGCAGGAACACTGCTTGAAGCTAATGAAAGCTGGCTACAACAGACTCATGTAAGCATTCACACCTTCAAACTGAACAGCATGCTGTAGAAACGGGCAATACTGAACTGTGGCATAAAATATGACGATCAATTGTAAGATTACGATAACATTACGATGTGCGCATGTGTATACAACGATAATAACATCGCCATAACGTCAATACCAAATTGTCAACACCTCCTCTAGGTGAATTGAATAACAATGATTGACAGTTATACACCAGTATATGACTCGTGACAGGATTATGCCGCACCCAAGGCACCATCTAAGGCCAGCCTGCCTGGTCTGATTCCAGAGAAACACCCAGAGGTTTTGTGGAGTCATTCCCTGAGGCCCCAGAGCTGCCCAGGTGGCACAAGGGGAACCCACACAAATGATCAACATATACTGTATATAAATATGTTTGCCCAGATCATACGTCTCTATCAGTGATTATTGTCCAATTTCTTAATAACTACATTGTGTCCACATTAAAAACATTACACGTTCACTCAGTGTGCAAATCTGTTGTTGGTTTAGTTGTTGGATAGCCAATGAGGATGAAGAACAACGTTTGAGGACATTTTATTTTCCTTATGTTGCCTTCACTAAATTGTTACCTCTCTCTCTTTCTCTATCTCACTCTCTCTCTCACTCCCCACCCTTTCATGTCAGAGCAAATGCTTATTTATACTCTCAGGGAAAACAGCTGTTTGGAAGCACCAGTCGGCTGGGTGACAAAAGCATTGTGAATATGTAATGAGGCGAACACGGCGCCTGTCTCCATGCCCGGCAGGATGCCTTCGCTCCACGAAAACAAATAAAGCAAACAAAATGAATGGCAGCCGTGGCAAAGTTTAACACGCTCCGTAATTACATTTAGCCGAGCACCAGAATGTGAGCCAGAATGAAACTCGCTGTTTTTCTGCACTACGCTCTCTCTTGCCGGGCCACGAGGGCAACCCAGAGCATTTGTTTCCAATCAGTGCCCATTGCTGCAGAAGATATCAGACTACTCAGATTATCAGCTTATCAAGACATGTCCTGGAGAGGAGGGTGAAGATAACTGGAAATGCGACATTTCCCTCTGTGAAACATCTAATCACTTCCTCTAATCATTTACATTATAGCAGCTATAAACTGTAATTCCCTTACCAACATCTTCTCTCTCTCTCTTTGTTAAAGTAAATTAGACAAAAGGTATAAAGGATACAACTGGAGTTCTTCTTAAATTCAGCCTCAGTAACATGTGGTTCCAGTCAGTCCTCTAGGGGGGGCCTCAGGGGGTGACATGGCTTTAATAATAAAAACCACAAGGCTCATGTTTACCTTATTAGTGGCAAGGTGGCTAATTTAGCTAATTGTATAGTCAAAAGGGGCTGATGGGGGCAGCAGTAGTGTAGAGAACGGGATCAGGATCAGAGGAGGGCATCACACAGCAGGCAGACCTCCATCCTCCGTGGGGGGTGAAGGTGGTGGGGGGTCACAGAGATGGGACAGAGCCTCCTCCCCTCTGTCTTTCTCTCTCCACCTGTTGAGATGTGCCTCCCGGTGGCCCTTCCCAGGCCTGCTGTTCCAGCCGCCATAACATCTGCTCCCATCTCCCATGTGTCCCCCTTCGAGGTGTGCATCCCCCCATTCACCACCGCCTCTGCAGATGTTGCGCTTCCTTGGTCCAGTGTGGGCGAGCGGAGAGCGCCAGACCCGTTTGATGTGCGATGAAACAGAATGGAGCGAGCCACTCAGGGGCCTTGGAGCTCAGGGAGGTGTTTGGTGGGAGTGATTGGAGGAAGAGCTGACTCATTATAATACCAATCAGAGTTGAAGTGTCTGAGTTGAGGTGTCTCAAGATGTCCAGAGGATTGAAGCACACAAAGGTTTCTCAGGATGGACAATTCCAGACAGGTTTTCCATTCATTTAATCTTTAAAAATGAGGTTAATTAATGTGCTGGAAATGTAAAAGAAGGCCAGAACTGGGTAAAGTTAAGCTTTAAACATAGTTTAGAACAATTCCTCCTCAGCTGGCATCTTCATAATTCAACCAAGAAGTCATTCTACCCAAATGTATTGATTTTACATTCATTTTTACTAGAAGTTATTTATTTATTTATTTACTGAGTTTAAATGAGTTTTGCAAATCTCAGGGGTTAAGGTCAGTACAGCTCTGTGCAGGCCACTCGAGTTCTTTCAATCCAGCCTTGATGAACCATGTCTTAATCAAGCTTGCTTTATGCACAACGGCACTGCCATGCTGGAACAGGTTGGAATCTGTCCCTTTCAGTGAAGGCACACTGTAATGCTACAGCATATTAATACATCCCATATAACTATGTGCAACAACATATGGGCGTGTTTGTCAGGTGTCCACATACCTTTGGCCATATAGTGGTTTTAACATTCTGATAATGTTCTTTGTAAGTCAGGATGCAAATAATCATATCAAATATATGGATTTATCAAGGTTAAGTGCTGGTTGTCTTCTTGTAGAACAACTCATGAGATCATCAGTCACTCGACAGTGGTACACAAGTCAGTCCATTATTTCTATTGTAGCCGTTTTCTATTTGTCCTACTGTTGTTCTGGGCTTTGCAATCTCTTCCAGCAGCCCTCTATATCTTTTAAGCTGTCCAATCATGTGCAGTCTCACTCTCAAGTCGTGAATGACAGATTTTAATGAGAATAATAATAATAATAATAATAATAAAAACACCCTGATATTGTAAACAGAAATGCATTTGGGATTAGTTCTTTTATGGCAAAAATAACAATGTTTGTTCTATATTATCCAGTGTGTTTTTTTTTTTTTGCCCACTGAAACTGGGTGACCTTTCGGACTGTGTGAGTTTAAGCGGGAAGTTGAGGACTGCTGGATTAGTGCCGGATCAGGTGAAGTGACACCGAGGGTTTTGCTGTTCAGAGATCAAAGACAGACAGAAAGGCACATTTCAAAAGGCCCTGAGAGCTCGGCAACGATCCCGACGCTCCTCTGATGATACTTAGATCTATAAATGTTGCATATTTATTTATTTATTTATCTATTTGCTTATTTATTTTTAAAATTATTCATTGCAATAATAATCTGAGCCTAACAAGCACTTGTGGGAAATGGCTTTCTTTTGCATCTTTCCCTTCTTTGCCCCCATATCTCAGGATGCTCTGGGATTTAGTGGTGCTATTACAGAGAAATTCTTTTATTTGCATCTAATGAATGATATGCATGTTTTTTTTTTCCATGCATCTTCTGAATTCTGCACTAATTCAAGGTTCTTTTTAGGATACTTAACCTGTTTTCAGACTGCAACACTGTTTACTCTACATTTAGCTTCTCTTACAATTATGATTTCCCAGGACTTTTCCAAACTGCTAGAGCTGGACAGCATCATGTTTAAATAGAAATTATATTTGTCAGAAGAAATGAATTGTCTCTCGCACAATGAAATGCTGCCCTGCATACAGCATAGTTTAATAACATAAAGACTGCACAAACAACGGTGTTTTCATACATTTTTGTATTTTCAGAGTAACGAGTCGTCCATTGCATTGCGTAGACGTTCTTAAAGTACATCCATAGCACTAAGTTAAGTTTTAAATATGGCTGTATAAGAAAGGCCTGGTAATGACTTCCCAGCAGAATCAGGACCTCGCCGTGCGCCGCTCACACTTTGATGTTTGTTGCGAGTTTTTTCCTCTTTAAATACAGACTTTATTGTGTGCTACACTGCTCCCGTTGTCTGCCTGTGGAGAGCCCTGCTAGCCAGGTGTGTAATGAATGTTTGAGCACTTGAGTGCTGTTGTGGTCCATGTTCTTTCCCTATGCTCTTAGTCATGCCAGAGGCTTTGGTCTCCAGCCAGCAGCCTCAGATTGCTCACCGTCATGCTGCTCCGCTGGAGGACAGAGGAAGAGGTTACTGGTTGCTTTTCCACATAAAGATTAAGAAGAGTGCTACACTATGATCCATTCTTTATTATGTCCTGATCCAGGAAACTGATGGAGGTAGCAGAGCGTCCACTGCCAGAAACAACATCTCCCACTAAATTCGTAATAATTCGCACAAGAAAAGAGAGGTGAGCTTAGTGTTCGGTCATTTTGCTTTTTTTCACAATACTAGAAATATTTGTTCTTTTAATATACAGGATATAGACAAACTCATAAGGTTTTAAGGATTTTTTTTACATGTCTTTTGACTTAATCCACCTCTTACCTATTTGTAAAGCACTTTTAAAAACAGGCACTGGCAGAATGCAATGAAAAAAAACTCTTGTGCTGTGATTAGGCATACAGTGTGCCACTTGGCCAACTGAGAATAAAATAAAAGCTAATATCTATTTAAAGAAATTTGTCAGAATGTGTATGAGGACAAGAATTGGATGTATGGATATCTTTTATATTTTATTCAATATATTTTATATCAGTTTGGTTGCCCTGACAATGCAAAACTTATCAAATGTCCAATTAACAAACTGTAGTCCAGCACTGTCTATTATTTTTGTAACTATTTTACTACTTTTTTAAATTTAGTTTTACAAAAAAACAAATCAACAAAAGAAAATGTTCCCAGTTGCTTATTTGGTTTGTCACTCAGCGAAAGCCCATATATTCCAATATATTACTATTTTTTTTAACAACTTAAGACAGGTCTCATAGCTCCCCCACAGTGTGTCTGTTAATGCTCCAGCTAAAGAAAACCCTCAGACAATGCATTTTCCACCGTTTTACTGCTCATTCCAATGTAACATTTAATTGTCTATGTAAATGAACTACTGTGCAACAAGCTGCAGAAGCGTACCCTCTTATATAAGGTAACATTAAGGGAAATTCTAATTGGTTTATTTAGCTTTATTTAAGTCTGAGCCAATACAAAAATTGGAATAGAACAAACTAACAAAAAAAAAAAAACAGTGAGTGTGCTTTTCTCAAGTTTTTTCTTTTGTACATACACACTGGAGCCATCTGAGTGTCTAAAAAGCCTAAAAAGCTTTTAAGGAAATCTTGTTAAAGCTTATGAACACTGTGAAATTACAGCAATTTTTTTCACACACATTTCACACTGTATACAATCTTTCCAAGGAATTTCATCTGAATCCTAAAACGGACTTTGTGATTATATGACGAGTGTCCTCTAACGACGGATTTAATACAATTAAACTAATTCTACAATCTGCTTGAAAAATTAAGGGGCTACAGGCTTCTGTGGAAAATAGAGTCACATAAACAGAAACATTCAATGAGTATTATTTTTGCGTCATCATTTCCCACTCCTTGTATTGGGAGACAAGCTACTTGACAAATAAAAGTCCTTGTATTTAGACAAGTGACATAACCACAGGCATATAAAGACATTAATCAAAACATTTGTCAGAACTTTGTTGTTAGATGTCTTTGGTCATAATTGGCCACTTGTGAGAAAATCTCATTATGTGTTCTGAGACTGCCAATCTCAATCCACGACCAAAGAATTCTTTTACAATGTTCAAATTTTTGACCGTGACAAAAACAAATCATGTTGAAAAATCGCCCAGTGTAAATAGTGCTATAGGAAACGACTAAAGTCTACAGTGCATTTCAGGAACCACAGTAAGCTACTAAAGAAAAACTTTCCAGAGCCTTGTTAAGAGTGTTTTCCACGAAACACACTCCCAACACTGCCATGTGGAAGAACAGCCGTGTAGGGACACAAGTCTGCCCCCAATCCTCTGTTTGTCAGTCCACCTGAGTGCTGCTCAGGCCTGCCCAAGGCAAGACCACAGGCCATGGCTCCCTCCTGCTGCTGTGTTCCTGGAGTGCAAATCCTCCACTCCTCCTCCCCTTTCAGAGCCCAACCTTCCAGCACAGTTTCACCTCCACACTCCGCACACTTCTTGCCTCATTCGGGATAGAAGATTGAGGGTTAAGTTTATTCAACATTTATTTGAGGGGACCCCTCAGGGCCTTTAGCATGTCAGGTGCTGTTCTGTGGCAGCATTCATGTGTACTTTATTGAATAAACTTCCTGAAAAGCAAGAAATTTTACTTAACGGCTTACAAAATATTTTCTCATTAGTACATAATGGCTTTAATGGTTCTGCTCGTCCTTGATTCAGCTACAAATCCTGGATATGTTCAGTATGTCATCAATCCAATTGTTATATCGTAGTTAATATTTGTCATGTTAGTATTTAGGGTTCCATAAGATCACAATTGCAAGATCATATAAGAATTGTGCTATTTAACTGTGCTATTTAATCGATTATGCAATTTAATTGATCAGTTCAGAAACAATTCACAAATTTTAAATGATTTAGGTAAAGTTACAAAAGTTAAATCATTTACTATTTACTTTAAAATATTCCAAAGACAAACTGCTTCATCATCCACAAATACTCAGGTTCGCAGGAGTATTGTTTCTTCTTCTTTTGAGTTGGTTCAATACTCTCACCTATAGAACCATAGTGTGGAGCAGAAGATCGGCAGGAAAAAGAAACGTCATTTATCATTTATCATTTATCATTTCATATAAGACTTGATTTTTAAGCAATCAATAACACAAGTCTTTCATGGTTTATTGGATATTGTGGTATTATTAAATACTCCAAAACCTGTGAGAAGTGTAGTTGCTGACAATAAATATAAGTGCTATTGACTCGCAATGCCCAAAAATGTAATCGAATCAATTTGACACACTACCTGTGATTTGCAGCTCTAGTAAACATGTACATCTATTACCATTAAAACAAAGTCAGTTACTACCAGCACACCAATAGACAGATCTTACATACTGTATGTACTACCTTTGATTCTCAATGGCATATCATCAAAGGCTTCAACAGTCAGACACCTCATATTTGATTGTGTAGAAGAACAGAACACAGTTATGAGAGTAAAAACTCCCTTTATTTCTCTATATAAGCCCCTGCTACACTAATGCACTTATCCCAGTGTTTCACTAGTGCTCAGATACCATCAAGTTAGAAAGTTTTCTTAGTACGCCAGAGCCATGATCAGACTGCCTGCTTCATGTTTGAAACACTGGCCTCCCAGGAACTCCTTTAATTACTCAAACATGTAGAAATGGCTTGGAGCAAGGTCACGACTATACAGGGGATGTGGCAATAACTTCGAGCCGAGTTTCTGTAATGTGCAAGTGGTGTTGATGATTGACTGACAGTTCCCACAGACAGATTTGTCTCTTATGCAAGTTGGCAACAAGTCATCTGTCGATTTTTAAGGATAAGGTGTTCCACATGCTGAATGCTCAGGGGACTGACTGCAGTGTACTCAGAGCCCCTACTGCTGGCATTGTATTTCCAGGACGTACGGCCTTCTTTAAAATGTTTGTGATATTCATATATTTTACTGTGGCCAAGAGTTTCATCACTGTACCCTGCCTGAAGTCTTCTGCAAATGTCACTTGCCGTCATTCACCAGAAATGTCATCAGCAGTCCTGGTTTGACTTGAATGCCGTTGTGCATTTATGTGGAAACTATGTGAAAATGTTTGTATTTATTTTTATAATGCTAAAAGTAGTAAAATTTTATATTTTTTGCTGTCACAGGCAAAAATCACACAAATAATTATTTGTGAGTTAAGATCGGTGGTCTTTTTGTATGTTCTGTTTAGGCATGACTGTTTGCTGCAACAGCCCCCTGTAACTAATAGATGATATTATTTTTCTTTACATTTTAGTGAAAATTTGATTGAAAGATTGTATTGTGACCATCTCATATACTCATAAATCACACAGTATCACAGTGAACGATTTTCTTTTCATACTTTTGGGAAGTTCACCTTTTCCCCACCTTTTTCACGTTTTATTCTCTTTCCACTAGCTTTGTGTATGTCTATCAGCATTTGTAATGAGTTCCTCAGCTGGCTGCTTTCACAAAGAGAAGGTGAGAAAAGCAGGATGGGTGCAAGACTGTGAACACTTTTTGATTCTGTCTGTTTGAGCTTCTTTTTGATCTTAATGAAATCTGGAGGGCGGGATGGACGCTGCATGTGAAGCAGGTTTCAGCGTCAGGGTGTCCAGCCGAGTGAGCAGAAGGTTGCGGTTCAGCTGCAGAATAGCAGTACAAAATAATTAATAATTAATCCTTTCTGATTTGCCTGATTACTGTAAGGCAATAAGGGACTTAAAAAAATCAAAGAAGTGGATGTTTTTCAAATGTTAACTATTCATGATTCTTGATAGGAATATTAACCGCGATAAAGACATCTCCTTGAATATTGATTACCTCTAATTAAAAATTCAGTTTGATTAGAAATTCAGCACTTTTCTCTTTCTCAGCCTTCCTTCAGGCAAATATATATTTGAATGGTGTGCTTGCCTCCTTAAGTCAGTTCTCTGCTTGTGGTTCAATGAAGCGGTTAGCAACCGAGAGTGTTTAATGAGACAGTCATTAGTTCTAATTAGGCCATGGTTAATGGCAATACATTAAAAGGCGAAGCACATCACTGTGAAGAATGGCAGCGCGGTAGTGGAAGCTGACTGGAAACAGCTGTTGATTTTACTGAGCGGCTCATGCTATGAACAAATACTCCCCTGGAGCTGAGAGAGAGAGAGAGAGAATGTGAGAGAGGGAGAGTGAGAGAGAATGTGAGAGAGGGAGAGAGGGAGAACAAGAGCGAGAGAGACTTATGATTGATTCTGTCTTTGCACCCCGTGTCCCTGCTTACCATGTTAAACACATGAGGCTGCTTGTACAAAACCCTGTGCTGCATAACTGCATTTGTCTTGTGAGCCTGTTACAGGGTTGACAGGGTAAATGAACAGAAATAAACTACAACACCATAGTGTTTCCTTCTTTTCCCAGTAAATACACTCTGCTCTTACCTGGACATTACCTTATTTTATTTTCCAAAACTAAAATTCTTCTTATCAGTATGGAAAGGGTTTAGTGTAGGCTTTCCAGGAAAGTTGGAATTTTTTGCTTTGCTTTTGAAATGCAGAACTCATTATTATGATTAAGTTTATGTTTATGATTATGATTTTATTGCAAGTTGGGGTTGGACATTTTGCATACATTTGTTTCATTATATGAACTGTAATGGCAAGGGTATTACATATACAGCAATTATCCACAGCACCATCACCAGGTGAATTGTATACCATTATCAATAACATATCAGTGAAATGGAATCATGGAAACCTCTGTCTGGTCCCACAGAAAATCCAATGCAGCACAAATTGCTGAAAAAGTCAATCCTGGTATCAGAACACCTAGTGCATCACAGTCTGCCATGTATCCTGTTTAGCAGGAAAACAGTTTAAGGTTGTTAATTTGTCCTTCAAATTCCTAAGATCCCAATCTGACCAAGTAGAAATGTGCTGGAGAAGCCAGTCTGATCCATCGAGGCCTCACCCCGCAATACACAGCACCCAAAGGCTTCCAAACATCACAACACACCCCAGACATGGCACAAGGGGAACCCACACAATATTGGGTATAATGTTTGGGTTTTAA
Source organism: Clarias laeviceps (assembly GCA_030014305.1). Lineage (NCBI taxonomy): Eukaryota > Metazoa > Chordata > Actinopteri > Siluriformes > Clariidae > Clarias > Clarias laeviceps. The sequence goes on along the minus strand of JAQMYJ010000011.1, from coordinate 23,760,925 downwards.
TGTTATCACGGATCAGTTTACATTTATAATATTATAAATGTGATGAATAGAGTAGGAATGGGCCGTACTTGTAGAATTGTAGGGAAACATCTTGTATTTATGCTAAATGTTTCTCATATTCAGAATCTGCTTACGCAGGCATTTCATTGTTCCATTTAGCATGCCTTCAATGTGCTATTAAGATTTCTTTAAATAATAATAAAATGGCAATTAATATTTTTGTTTTACTTAATTTAACATATTGTCCTTTTAATAAAATGATCCCAATATAGAAAAGCTTTTTATAAAGATAAACAATTTCTGCTGTACAGTGGAACCTTGGATTATGAGCATAACGAGTGTAAGTGTGTGTGTGTGTGTGTTTGTGTATGTGTGTGAATCTAAAGTAAGAGGACAGGAGGAATCAGCCCCTCCCGTCTCCCCCATCTCATCTTACACAGTAAACCTTTCTCCTTTCTTATTTGACTTTTGAACACACATTAACAGAAAGACTGTTTTGTCGGCAAAATTAGCAAGGAACATCGCTAATGACACGTGCGTGAGCGCATACTAACGGAATCACTGCTGTAAAGTAAAACAAAAAACAAATAAACCTGCACTTTACCTTTGAAAAGAATCACGACAGAGCAGTGTTTCTGTGTAGAGCAGAGAGTGTGTGTGTGTGTGT
>JAQMYJ010000011.1:23731355-23759974 GCA_030014305.1 Clarias laeviceps | reverse complement strand
TGTGTGTGTGTGAAGCCGAGAGGGGGTGGTGGTGGGGGGGGGGTGGGTTGTAAAGGAGAGAGTGTGTGTGTGAAGGGGCACAGTGTCAAATTACGCGAGCGCACACACATAATGACAGAGAGGGAGAAAATGGGTCTTTAACCTCTCTAATGAGACTTTCTTTTGCTTAACACGCACGCACACACGTGTGTTATAAGAAACAGTACATGCGCGCTGTACACACGTGCTTACAAACACAAAATAAAATATGTTTCACACGCACACACGTGGTCAGTGTTATAGTAAACAGTACCTGCGCACACGGATGTTGATTAAACCAGTGAGAAACCCAGCAGGGGAGACAATTACCCACAATTCCACAGCGCAAGAAAGACAAAAACAAATCATTGGCTCAGATGTGATCACGTGACGCTCGCCGTCAAAACAAGAAGCACATGCGTGATACATGATACTCGGTACTCGTAAACCAAGACTTTTGGTTTTTCAGGTCAAAATTTTTTAAAACGCTTTGCTCGTCTTGTGGAACGCTCGAAACCGCGTTACTCATAATCTGAGGTTCCACTGTACTTCTTTGTCATCCAGACCTTTCAACTTTAATTGATTTCTTAAAAAATTTGTGCAAATTCAAACATGCACACACACTGCACTGGGATTTCATTCACATTCATAAAAGAGAAATCATACAAACATTAACCTCACCCCAAAACCCTAAACTTAACCTCCATAGCTTGGGAATAGATCCAAATTTGCTAGGTTGAGAACAGAATGAGGCTATGATGCTTCTCCTTGGTCTAAGAACTTTGTGAAATGGAGCACTGTGGAGTTTTCCTGAGAGCTTTGCCCTTTTGCAGACAGAGATTAGTCGCCACTAAACAGTCAGCAAATTTTTGTCAAGGCTGCAAGATTAGAGCTGGTTCTCGCTGATTTGTATCTTTTTTTTTTACTTTTCAAAAACTTTCTGTACTCCACTGAGACTCATGAGTGTGTTAAAAAGATTTATATCACAGTTTTTCCCCCCACATTGTTTTTCAAATAATGAAGCACAACCCTTCCTCACCCAGAGCAGAGGTACTGATGCAAAGAGTAACACTGAGAGCTTTCAGTTACTGAGCAATTATTGTAATATTACTGGATTCTATGTGTCAGATTGGAGAGCCCTTCCTGGCTTGTAAGAAAATGTTTTCTTCTGCTATGTTACCTAAACAAATGAGATAAAGTGCTCGGAGGTGCAGAGTCGTCTCTCCCACCTGAGCTTTCTGTCATGTCGCTTACTCGTGCTTCGGGTCTCCTTATACTGGATTGTTCCTCGGCATGCCAGATGGGGAAATTGCAGATGGCAGTTTACATAAACTTCTCCGCGTAAAGACGCTCAGTTAGAACGTGACAAATCAATTTGAAAGCTGCTTACACTCGTAACTCATGCACCTCATATGCACAGCTGGTGAATAAGCTTGTGTTAGGGTGAATATATTCATGCATGTATTCGCTTTTATCAGCGCCTCTTTGTTCTATCTGGGCCACCAGTTTCTCTACTAATGAGGGTGTTTTGCTTTGTGCATTTACTGCAACTTGGATGATTGGCTTGTGTGGCTTTGTTGGGGCTAATATAGGTCTTGTATATCTTAAATATGAGGACAGATTTGCTGCCAAGCAGGAGTGTCCTATCTTAACATCATTGCATAGCGTTAACGTCCCAAGAGCACCAGACTGGCTAATTGGTCATAATGTATTGAATTTGAGAGCCAACAAACCTCTTCCCTGCCAGATAAAGCAATTAGCATGGCAAACAATGCTTACAGGTCTTGCTAGCTGTTGAATCCATCAAATGTAATTGCACCCCATTTTCAGAATAAGCATGAAGCTTCTTTTAACCCCTTGCTGAAAAAGGAGACAGCTGAAAACTTGATATAAAAGACGTCACCTATATTCTTGTAAAAATGTTTGCCCTTTGACTTGCATTGTAATGAAACAGAGCAGGTTCTGAATAGGGTAGAGCAAATTTCCAGGCAAGATGAATAAAAAAAGAAGCGGAAATGAGAAACTAGCCATATGTGTTTCAAAGCAATATTGTGAATCTTTTTATTTTTTTATTTTTTTTTTATATATATAGAGGATTGTGAAAGTATTCACACCCTTTACCTTTACCATATTTTTTATTTTTACAACCTGGAACTGAAATTGGACTCAACTGGTATAATATGTCATGAGTTTGCATACAATAAGCAATAATATTGAAGTCTGAGAGAAAAAAAAGTATATATAGTTTGCAAATTTATTTACAATTGTTTGTATTTCTGGTACAAGCAATTGTTATCAAAACTTGCATAATTAGTTAAGTGGAGTTGATTTGTTTGAAATTAAAATTCATGTCAGCTGATTATTGGTGCAGGGGTAGCTCAGTGGTTAAGATGTTGGATGCAGGTTCAAACCGCTGCAACACCAAGTTGCCACTGTTGGGGCCCTTGAACAAGGCCCTTAACCCTCAACTGCTCAGATGTAAAATGAGATAAAATGTAAGTCACTCTGGATAAGGGCATCTGCCAAATGCCATAAATAGAAATGTATTATCCATCCATCCATTCATCCATCCATCCATCTAGGAACCTCTGTAATCCATGGAGGCCAATGGTAACCATGGTATTAATTCCCATTTGTACGACCGTGGTAGGACCTCCAGTCAACATTCACATGTGCATTCACACACTATGGGCAATTTGGGAAAACCAGTTAGCTAAACTGCAAGTCTATGGACTGTGGGCGGAAACCCACTATGCACGGGGAGAACATGCAAACTCCATGCACACAGACTTGACACAGGAGTCAAACCCAGGACCTGAACATGCAGGGCAACAGTGCTAACCACTAAGCCGCCAAATGTATGATCACAATGTACCAAGAAGTTCGAATCTTACATTGGTACAAATACCAAACAGCATCATGAAGATAAGCATCAAAACAAGCTTCCAATTTTTCAATCATTATATTTTTAAAAAATAATCCCGACTTTTAACATTACAAACATTATTGCAAAATGCAAATACTGTAATATGTTACAGCTACAACTCGGCCTATAACACAGTGCCCATCAATACAAATAACCAGTGACTAATCAACCAACAGCCCAAGAATATTGCTCAAGCCAATGCTACCAACACCAATCTTTACTACTGGGATGGTGTTCAAATCATGTGACTTTTGAATGTAAATGGTTGCCACAGGAGTAATTTAGTTGTTTCACAACAACAGGGCTGAATACTTAGGCTGACATTCTAAACAGAAACACTTTCAAAAGTTTATGAGCACAATAGTGTATTATTAGGCATAATAACACAAAGTGTGATCTGACATCCTGTGTACTACAGTAGGACATGTTTTCAGCTATTGAGTCTGAATTTGCACTTGCTACTGGCTAGTTGATTGACACTTACACCTTTGTCAGTTCCTTAAACGGCTAGATGCATGGATAATACAGTATACACCCTCATATCCGAGTTGGTTTAAAAAAGAAGTGAATTGAATAAATACAAATGTAATGTACACAATGGTCGTAGAGGAGGAAGGGCTTTAGAGTCGTCCACAGAGAGCTTGGAATGTGGGATTGTGGGACATACAGACTGACAGCGGGTGCTGATGAAATAATAATGTGCACTGTACATGCAGATGGAATTTGCACATGAAAATCGTCTCTCACTCAGCGCTCACAGAGTCATGTGCATCACCGATGACAACCCCTGCTGCACTGTTTATATGCAAATAGCCTGCTCATTTCCACGCCCTCCTCTGAGAGCCAGAAACCTGACATGGAGGGAGGGTTTTTTATTTTGTTTGCTTTTGAGTATTCCATTTGCTTCATTTAGATTACTTTACTTACAATAACTCTGCTTTTTTGTGTTAATGCCTATAACTCATACATCCGATGATCTTCCCTGAAAGTCTGAAAGCCTATATCTGCTATCTGAGATGTGCTTTTTGCTTTTCTTTAGCATGTCCACCAAATTATTTCTGTTTTTTTTTTTTTACTTAAAATTATATGTTTTATATAACAACACCATGTCCTAAATATGATCTTGTTTGCTTGTTTTTACTCTCACTCACTCATCGTCTATACTGCTTTATCCTGTATACAGGGTCACAGGGGGCCTGGAGCCTATCCCAGGAGATTTAGTGCACAAGGTGGCATGCACCCTGGACGGGGTGCCAATCCATCACAGGGCATACACACACATACACACACTCATTCACATGTTACGGGCAATTTGGGAACGGCAGTTAGGCTAACCTGCATGTCTTTGGAAATCAGAGTACCCGAGGAAACTTTTTCAACTGGATCCTGGCTTGTAGTATGATTTAGCCAAGCGTGACATATCCTTCCTGTTATTAATTCATTGCTTTAAAAATGCTAAATTAAAAACCATTAAAGGCTTTTATGATATCCTAGTCCTAATCACACATTGTACAGTATAATGTCTTTATGGGTGATTATCCATATTGTTATGATCCACAAAGAGTTGGTCATTACTTTTGATACAATAAATACACCCATGCATGACTTGTCTTAGTATGTCAGTATTATAATAAGACAAGGAGATAAATAAAATGGATGTGTAATTGAAGAAAAACACAATGACAGTATGATGTAAAAAGCGTAAAATGTGTAAAAAAAAAAATTCAAAGCTCTGACGGTGAGAGGTTCAACACAGTGATGTAAAATACTACAGTAGCATGACATATTACATATTTAATGCTAGTCGTACACCAGAATGCACCAGAGATACAGACACCTACTGTATAAAGATAAAAAATCTGATGCTACATGCTCCCTGAAATTTATCCACCTTGTTCATTAAGAGTGTCAATAACTCTATTTGGGGCAGACAGAGCTTTCCAAACACAAGCAAAAATAATAATGACCTTACTTAAAGAAATTCTTACAGGCCTGACATACTGGTGGCAATGGGAGTCATTATGATTTCTCTGCACACTATTTATGAGCAACCTGTGCCTGTAAAGACTTCTCTTAACTACCGACATGATGCCGTCACGGTGAGTTGGAAACAAATGCAAGTGAAAATTCTATACTGTAATAGGATTTTCATTTTCTTTCTATTTCTCTCTCTCTTTTTAATGCTCCCTTATATACTTCACCTGCTGTACTCCTTACTGTATTGCTACATATATTCATGAATTAATGTTTGTTATAAAAAAACAGAAGGGTAGGAAATAAAAAAAGTAAACATGATGTGTGTTGTGACTGAGGTCTGTCTCGCCTATGCAGTTTTTCAGTCCTTGGGGACCTGCCAGGACGCACAGACCCTCATCCCATAATTCTCTCTCTCTCTCTCTCTCTCTCTATCTCTCTCTTTTGGTTTTCTCAAACCCTTCCCCACTCATCTTGTCTTTACCTTCATTCTCTGCCCCCCCTTGCCCGTGTCAAAGCCAGTTACAGGCAGAAGATCTCTCCTTCGTAAATAATTCACAAGTTGATTAATAGACTCACAAGGGTATAATTAGACAGGGGAGAGACACTGGATAGTGTAACCAGTACAGTGCTTAAGGGAATTAGAGAGTGGGATTATTAAGGAAATAGAGGATAGTGTGAGAGTAAAAAAAAGAAAAAAGAAAAATATGTGTTGGTGGTATGGAGTGAGGATGAGCATGAGCGGGGGGGGCATCTTTGTTGGATTTTGTGGTGCGCAGTGTGCAATGCGCTCTCTCCAGGAGGAAAGCGCCAAGGTTTGTTTGATGTGGAAATTGGACAGTTTGAATCCGTCTCTTTTAATTTTTCACAAGTTACAGGGACCCCCTGGGTCTGCCACACTTTCTTTATAGGAAATAAATGAATTTTTCTTTTTCCCCCATTCACCACACACCCCCTCTTCCTTTTTTATCTTTCTGATCTGTTCTTCTCAATATATTTTCCTTTTGCTCTTTCTTTTTTCTTTCTTTCTTTCTTTTTTTTTTTTTTTTTACTTATAAATCTATAGTCACAATTTTGGTCCGTAGCTCTTTTCAATACTCTCATCAGAATCCATTCATGCTGTTTTTTAAAGCTGAATCTGGCTACTTTAGCATTCTAAAAGTCACGGGTCTCATTGTGCGAGGCAGCCGTTCAGGCAAAATCTAACAAATGCAGAATATGGCTTCAAATCTAAACAGATTTCTGTCTTCCTCTGCACACTGAGTTTCTGAAATGAATGAAAAAAAAAAATCAACCAAGAGAGAATCAATAGAGCTGAAATATTCAGAGATGCGTCTGTTGTCTGTTCACCTTCAGCAGACTTAACGGAGTTCAAGATGTTGCATGTTGTTTCATTTTCTAACCTCCCATCCTATTTGTCATTTGCTTTTTTTCATTTGAAATATAAAGTGCAGTCTTCAGTCTTTTCTTTTCTGTATATAACTGTACAGCCTTGAGTAGACTATGTGTGTGTCTGTGTGTGTGTGTGGAAAGCAGAAGAAAGGAAATCGGTCTGAACAGGCCCATGCTGGTCCGTCTGCTATATATGTCATCCTGTCAGATCTCATTTATCTTCTTTTTTTGCTTTCTATTATCTTCTGTCTGTCTCCACATGCTCACCTGGAAAAAAAAAAACCTTGCATCAGCAGATCTATTTAGTTTTTCAATGCAAGTTTCTATAATATCCCTATTTACTATAAGAACTTAATGTGAAAATCAGATCATACCTGTAATTAATAAATGCCTAGTTGGTTCAGTGCATGGTTAGGATGCATGTTATTAAATATCTAGCTCAAAATTATAAACAGTACATTCTGAATCACTCGCGTCCTGAGCATCTTGAACATCACGAGCATTTCCTATAACACCATTCCAAGGTAGGTGGCGGTGTTGTAGCTCAGCAGTGAATGTTGATTTATTTATCTCTGTTGGCATTAAAGCGCCGCGCACCTGATGAAGGGGGTGTCAGGTGGGCCCTGACAGCCTCAGCGGCAGGCGAGCTTGTGCGGTTTGGCTGCTGCACCTGCGGAAACAAGAAACGTCTGCGCCGGCTTTGAAGTTCTGACAGACGAGAGACTCTGAACGTGCCTTAATCTTCCTGTTCCTCTGTCAGAACGAGACGCCGGCGTCTCAGAACGCCTTTCGCTGTTTGCTTTTGCTGCTTAATGACACAAACCATTCACCCCGCCACGTATGACAGCATTTCATCTAGGACTAATGGGTGCCGGCTGATGTTTCAAACACACACACACACACACATATACACAACATACCCCTCTTCTCTCTGTCTTTCTGAGGAAGAGGAAGACAATGAGGCGCTTCAGCACGTGTTGATCGCGTGCTTTTTGATCTCGCTTTTGTGTTAGCGATGCGCACAAACACACAGGGAAAGTGGCGCTTGTGATGCGCTGAAGATCAGATCAGTAGATTGCTACTGTACAACGCAGTCTCCGTCTGAACTGATTGGCCTGTAGCAGGAAAGGAAAAGACATATGTTTGGAGGCTGTGTGTTTTAAGTGTCGTAGTCAATCTGGCTCATACACCCCGAGCAAAGCACATCAACATTAATATTTTTAAACTTTTTTCTTTTTTGAAAAAGGGAAGACGTGAAGAACTCTTTTGGTCGTTACTCAATAGCTACAGGCTTTCTTGAACTTAAATATGCTATTTTATTCTGCTTACATATCGCAATCATGAGCAAAGTTAGAGCTGGTTGTTACCAAGATTTTTAGATTATATTCCAAATCCACTGAAAAACAACAACTTACTTATCGTCTTAAAGTTACTGCTACTGTATCATGATATACAGTAGAGTGTGCAGTTATGGGGAAGTAATCAACAACAGGGTGGTGTGATGCATCCTAATGTGAAGTGGATTTACTGCCACCATCCATAAGTCGATTCATTACCTGTAACAGCACATTCCAAGGTACAGTATAACAGTCCTCTTCACAAACCCTATTGTACTGTAATTATTAATTAGCAAAAGGTCATAGTTTTAGGCATTTATAGTTATTGTGGAGAATCTGCAGAACATGTTTGTTTCATATAACAATGTAACAGATTCTTGTTAGGTTGCTGAGAAATCATAAAAACACAAAATATTCTGTCCTGAAGTCTTTACTTTGGTTGGAATTGTTCTGAATGTTAAAAAGCGCTAAAACTGGAGACTCCTTCCATAATTGGTGAAAAACAAACAAACACTCACTCTTGCTCACTCATAGTCTATACTGCTTTATGTGAATAGGTGAATGGGGACCTAAAGTCTATGCCAGGAGACTTAGAGCATGTGGCAGGGTACACCCTGGAGCAGGATACATGGGCCAATTTATTGCAGGGCACATATACTGTACACACCCACGTGCTACAAGCAATTTGGGGAAAACCAATTAACCTACAGTAATCTGCATGTCTTTGGATCGTGGGAGGAAACCGGAGTACCCTGAGGAAACCCACCAAGCACGGGAAAAATTTTCATGCACACAGAGGCGGGAATCGAGCCTGGCCGCTAATTGAACCCAGACCCTGGAGGAGCTAGGTGACAGTGCTAACCACCAAGTTACTGTGCCGCCCAAGCAAGCAAACAAGCAAACAAAAAATGTTACACTCCTTACACCTTAAAACTTAATTATATTAATAATTATATGCTTTTATTTTTAGTATATATATATATATATATATATATATATATATATATATTATTTTTTTTTTTTTTAACATCTTTCTTTTCTAGCATAGAAATATATATTAATATATATTAAATATATTATCAGATTAAATGAGTGCATTAAATATAAACTATTGTCAGAGGTGCTTATAATGAAAATTAATTAACATCTTGTGGGCATTAGATATGAGTATTCAACATGTAGTATGTATACATATTAAAAATAATGTAATATGAAATCAAAAAATCAAACAGTTTTTCTTCATAGCTTGTTTTTGTTTATCTAAATAACCAGATGTTAACAAGCTAGTTTCAGTGACATTACACAACAATAGATGTATCTGGTGTGGTTATAATTAAGACATTCTTTTCTATTATAGAGATTTTGTTTCTTCTTTTTTTTTCTTTGTTGTTTTTAAGGGAAATGTTGTGTGGTATAAATCACTCCAGGACACATGAAGAGGGAAAAAAAAAGTCTCCATTCCCTAGTTCCACAGTTGATTATTTTCCCATAACAACATTCAGTTAAAGAGTTGTGCCTCATTTTGACAGACTATACAGCTCTTCTAGACTTGAATAGAAAGTAGGAACAGGACACAAGTACCAAAAAACAGCTATCTTTTTGCTGTCGACAAGGTCAGTTTGGTAGTTACACAGTGTTACAACAGCACAGACATTGTTAACAGTTGTTCCAGCGCACCTTGCTCCATGTCCTTCCCCATTAAGCCTGCATAATACAGTACAAGTTCAATAATTCACCCAGTGCAGAGCATTACCAGTTGTCCTGATGTGCATGTTATTCAGAGTTAGTGGAGACATAAATAATGTTCAGTTTGTCTTCTTCGGATACACTCACCGCAGCCTTGCCAGAAGTCTAGAGAACTGCCTGTAATTGGTGTATATTATGCCATTTTGCAAAGTCTTATACCAAAGTCAGGGCCGGGCTAAAATGTTTCATGTATGCCACCAGTGAGTCTTGGCTAACCACAACCAGGAGCGGCAATTTCCGCCATGGTTCTTGCTCTATTCCCATTTATACTCCAATGAAATTCCATTGGCTGTTTTGCCATCTTCTATTTATCGATCCTCCCTCCCTTACTATGCCTGCTGGTGGAGGTTGGAGGCAGGGTAGTTGGTGTGTTAGTGGAAGAGCAGGTACGCAGGAGAGGGCACCAAGGTTAATTATTCGATTACTGGGTGGCTCAGGCAGGAGCTGTTTAAACAGGACCCAGTCAGCAGGGGATTAGGCCTCATTACTTGAGCTAAAGCTACGCTGCCGATCCTTCCCCACTGCCCTGCGCTACCGTGGGCTTAGACGTGCCAGGGAATATTCATATGGCCCCTGGAATGAAATAAAAAAGACTAGAATAAGAAGTAGTGAACATAAATCTTGGGCTTAACTCCTCTGGATCTGTGGCATCATCACTCTAGCTGTGTAGCGCTACAATTATCCCCCAAATGCACCGTGCTCCGCAAGATTAACATCACTTCTCCGGTTACAGCGTGAGCCGCTCCTGCTCTGCTCCTCTCCTCCGTTCCTGTTGTCCATCAGGCGTCTTGTGGCCAGCAGGGTGTCTGATGGCAGGTGCTGATAATGACACTGCTTTGGCTGATGAGTGGAGATGAGAGGAGAAATGAGGTCGAGACTGTGTGCGTGAACTGACCGTGTTGGTCATTGTGCCCATGAACCTGGTTTGCATTGACTTCGGGTTGTTTTTTTGCCCAGGGCTTGTTTGTTAAGGGGGATCATTTATCTGATAGTGTTGGGTCTCAGAACTGTTACTGTGCTGCATTCGTGGAAAGAGTACAAAACACAATGACTTGAGTAAATGACATGGTAATATTTCACTTGACTAAATGAAGTGATTGAGAAAATTCTCTATACTCAAGTTAACATGATCTGTTGAAAACTATTTGAGTTTACATATCTACGATTGGCACTTAAATAATAATACAATTATATATCTAAGGAATGCATTCATAAAGTGAATTATGCTCACTTTATCACCGTTAGCCAACATTATATGGCTAGCTAACTTAGCTATAATGTCATGAGCTTTCAGGAGCGAGGATCATTAGCTTGCTCATGTTAGGTCATATATGCTTCTTCGCTAAAAAAAAAGATATTATGCTAAGCATTGCCTATTGGCTAGAGCAGCACTTAGTTTAGATATTTAACATAAAGACAGTCAAATCTCAAAGACTGATTTTGTGGGCTGCTATTTTGAAATGTTGATAGGTGTCCCAATCAAGCAAAGTGTACATACTATTTTAGGCAGTATTCTGACATGCTGCACTAGCATAGAAGCTCAGCAGTCAACAATGGCCGGTTTCTTTATTACCTCTGGTAATTTGTTTAAAACTTAAAGAATCTCTCAAGAAAACATGCTATAAGTTGAGAAAACATGCCAACATTTGACATAACATTAACTGAGTATGTATTTAAATGTGTGATCAGAAATAATAAGGAGACACCAAAATGCCATGGATTGGGAACTTTATTTTTTGGTAAGGCAGTGTATTATTATTATTATTATTATTATTATTTGTAATCGATATAGTAATGTTTAGCTAACGTACACCAATTACTGCTTCATACTGAAGCTTATATACTGTAAGAGCAAGTTAAAGTTGCTTAGCTAATGTATATTTTCATAAATCATTTACTAGGCTTTTAATTATAATGTATTTTTTTTTATTCTACTATATTACACAATGTATTTCATTAGTGACAGCATGGTGTAAGCAACATTCTGTAGCTTACAGAGTGTCCAAAAAGTACATTTAAATCGCCAGTGTACATGCTATTTTAGGCTTTTTTCAATATTCTGACATGCTGCACTAGCATAGGAGCTCAGCAGTCAACACTGACCAGTTTCTCTATTCATTTACCTCTGGTATTTCCTCTAAAAATTTAAGAATCTCTCAAGAAAACATGCTAAAAGTCAAGAAAACATGCTAAGATTTGACACGACATTAACTGAATATGTATTTGATCATAAATAATAAGGAGACAACAAAATGCTAAGGACTGGGATTTATAGAAAATTCATGGCGGTGGCCATTTAAGGTCATTTGCCCTAAAAACACCACTGGTTTAGATAAAGTAATCTATGGTGATGGTTTTGAGGCTGATGTGGTCCCCTGAAAACATTTAACTACTTCAGCAATAAATCCATCTCATTAAAGTGTTATAACTTTTTTTTTTTTTTTAAAGGTATCTATTGTATTTAGCCATTTATGTTTACGTATTCCAATAACAACTCCTTGGTGTAATGCTATCTACATAGCTTTATATAATAATTTAACTTATGAATCTATTTCTATTTAGTTCACATACTAACTAACAGTTTACGCTGTCTATTTATATGACACTAGCCAGCGAGCTTATTCTGTACAATTTAGAATATTTCTGTTCCATCAGGGAAGAAAACCTCCACAGATATGATAACCTGGTCATTCAGTACATTCAGGTGACTTCATTTTATTGCCTCATAATGTTGCTGAGTCTAGACCTGAGCAACCAAAGCAACCCCAGATCATAACACTGTCTCCTATGGCTTGTACAGTGGACATCATGCATGATAGGTGCATTGATCATGCTCTTCCCTTATTACCCTGACGCAACCATCACTCTGGAATTAGCCTCAATCTGAACTCATTGAACCACATCACCCTTTTCTATTGCTCCCAAGTCTAATTTTTATGCTCCCTAACAAATTGAAGCCTTTTTCTGATAAGTCTCACCAACAAGTGGTTTCTTATGGCCAAATGTTTAGTGGTAACTCACAACCCTGAGAGTTCTCATCACATTGTGTGTATATGGAAGTGATGTTTAGCTAACTGACACCATTTACTGATTTATACAAAAGCTTATATACATTAAGAGCAAGGTAAAGTTGCTTAGCAAAAGTATATTTTAATAAATTATTTACTATATCATGTATTTTTGTACTTATATTACCCAATGTATTTCATTAGTGCTAGAATGGTGTTAGATCCCCGTATCTAAGTCTACATTATTTAAATGGAAATCTTGTTCACTTTTTGCAAAAAGATTAATTAGCTCTATGTATAGAAAATTTTTGGACATCCTGTATAATTACACTTTACCTTAAAATTAATCATATTATAATTGAATGTGTGAATCCATTTAAACATATCACGCCTGAAACTTTTTAGTTCACATTCATGGAAGTTCCATTAAGTAGCTACATGGCACCACAAACCATTAAACACAATAACATCTGTGAACATATAGGAATCTGTAATGGTTGCAATTTTTTTTAGCAAAAAGCTTTTACTGGGATGTTTTCTTTGCTGGAAATCTAGTTAATATTTGTGTAAAAGCAGTTATTGGTATGGTAGACTAGATCCACTAATGTCTTTTTTCCCTGATAGGGCTCTGTCCTGATTAGGAACTCTACCTGTACTCAGCTTACAGTCCCCGAAAAGGTCACATGTATACATGCAGTCCCTTCTGCCCATATTCAATTGCAGTGCTTCGAATCACCTGCGAGACACTCGTATTTCTGGAGAAGTCTCACCCAGACAACCAACACCTAAAGAAAATATCTACAAGACAACATAGGCTTGTGTATTGTTCTTCAAAATCAGAGCCTTGAGTCAGAATGGTCTCTTTGTTCACCTGTACTTTTTTGTAAGTGCTTCTTTTTCTGCCTTTTGGAAATGATAACAAACACAGAGCGGCTTGCCGCTTCAACGGAAAATAGAATTTAAGGATCGTATACCGTCACAGAGTCGTGCGCACACAGACATGAGGACAAGAGTGAGAGACCTCTAGAGAGACTGTTAAACCATTACCAATAAAAATCCTATTAAGCCCAGGAAAAAATGCTTGATTTTGGAGACCCCGTCTCTCCAATATGTGTGATCTAGCTTAAATCCGCGACAGAAAGCTACCATTATATAATTGAGGAAAAAATCAATGGAGGCAGCTGGACGTGGCTGCTGTGAGCAGGGCCGCGTCCATATGGAAGGTGCACGACTTCGATCGGTGTCTGGGATTGGCTTAGCTTCACTAGCCTAATCACACACTGCGCTGGTCGATGCCAGGCCTTGGCTCTTGGCACTTGCAGCATATGTTAACATTAGTTTTTCCTCCCCCTGTCTAAACAGCACCTGGGATCCGAGCCATTTAAAAGCAAAAGAAACAAGGATTATATTAAAGATTGCCTGAGGATGTTTGGGTGGCCAGTAGAGGAGAGAAGAGTGCCACGAAGGATATTTATTTTTATCGACTCTGTGTTGTAGAAACAGGAAGATTTAGAGAGGCTTGACTACTAAAATTCCCTTAGAGACGTTGCTCTGAGAAGGATGAAAAGAGGTTTCAAGCATGCTGTCAGGCAAAGTTTATTGGAGTCTTCAGCAGAATAATTATTTTACGACAGAAAAAAATATTGATGATAATATAAAACTTTATTTAAGGGCCAAGTTGAATAATAAATTATTATATATATACATATATATATATATATATATGTGGGACTTCCACAAAAATGCCATTAAGCTATAAGAAAGGCAAAGTAACATCTATGCCTTTATCAGACCTTTACCAACTATACCTTTGCCATTATTGTGCTTATTATGCACATTTTTTAATTATACTAACACATTATATTAACACACATACAAACAAAAATTTAAGATTAAATTCAAGAACCCCTCTGAGAAAAGTGAGAATCATTGAGAAACCTTTTTCCCCATAAAAGTGTACACATATACTGTACACCTCCTTTAAGGCAGTTAACTGATGTTGCATATCCTGCATTTGCATACTGCAACATGATTGGCTTTAAAATTTTGTGATGTAATTCCAACTCAGATTTGCCATTCAGATCTTCAGGAATGTCGCAAAACCATTTTGTAAGTTACCATTTTTGCAGCATGCAACACATTCAGGTTAATTCCTCTAAAAGAGTTAAATACAAAAATACTTTGCAAAGCTTATGATAATTTTACATGACAATAACAAAACAATATCAGCTATATTTCACATAAAGTTCTAATACAGAGCTATGCATAATTAATAAACTAATAGACGTAATAAATCAACTGGTAGCCTAGAGGTTGACCTTTTACCTGCTAGGTTCCCATGTTTGATAACCAGCCAATACCAAACACAACCACTAGATGCAGGGCATTCTGATTGCTTGGCGGCACAGTGGTGTGCACTGTGGCCACGCACTTCCAGGGTTGAGGGTTTGATTCCTGCCTCGGGTTTGTGTACAAGGCATTTGCATGTTCTTTTTATGGGTTTCCTCCAGTTTCCTCCCACAGTCCTAAAACATTCAGATTACAGTGTAAAGTGCCCCTGCTTGTACCCCTGTGTGTACCCGAGCTTGTGTCCCTGGGTCAAGGCTCCAGGCCTCCCATGACCCTGTACAGGGTAAGCGTTATAGAGACTGAGTGAGTTCTACTTCTTTGTGATGTGGATTATGATGTTATATATGCGTAATTGAAAACTGCTTGAGATGGCATTAACATTTGTCTGTAAAAAAGAATATTTCTATTATTAACAAAATAAACAATCAATATCTTGCTTGTTTATAAACAGGTCCCATAATTCAGTTTGGTATCAGGGACTCCAACCTCTGGGACAAATGATGCTCAGCTTCTTTGCTGTTGACCTGTAACCCTGCAATAACTGCAGCATATTTACAGATGAGAGAAGGTGAGTTTAGAGCTGCCATATTAATTGCCCTTTAGATTGGCCCAATTATGCCATTAACAGGGCCTAAAGTGGGAGCTAATGGCTGAAGACCTTATTTACATAGCATTAGCTTAATTGAGCAGCAGGGACAGGGTTTGAGGCCTAGTGCGAGTTGAAGGCCCGAGCTAATGTTACTGATGGATCGGTGATGGTCCGACAGCAGCCTTTTACCTGACAGTTATATTAATTAACAGCTATCCTATTACACAGGCTTTAAAAGCGATGAATAAATAAAACAGGTGATGATACAGCACATAGATTTTTAGAAACAAGAAATGGACATTATCACATGTTGACAAGCTTTAAAAGTGTAACAAGTGCAAGTTCAGTAAGTTAGGTTATGTTTTTAATTCAGGTTAGTGTCTTTCAGTAACAAAAAACCCGTCAACCTTGTCTTAGGAAGAGACTAGCCGCATCTGAAGGTAGGCTCAGTGAAGCGGGTCAGGCAGGAAGCTCTTTTGTTATGTAAAGAGCCGCTATTTGATCCCGGAGCAGAAAAAAAGGAAAGAGAAACCCAGTCCGATAAACTTGCCTCATCAGATAATTGAAGATGCCTTTGCTCCAATTTCCCTCCTTTGCATAAATGTCTGATCGGCTTTCAAATGCGGATCGTGGGGAGGATGAAGGATGGGTCTAGGCGCTGTCTCCTCTCCAGCATTATTCTTTCTGAAACAGTATGCAATACAGTGAACAGGATCATAAAAATGGGTCATAAAGATTTGAAGGGTTTTGAAACGAATCATGCCAGAAACTGTACATTTATTATACATGGCTTACCTTATGGGTAAAAGTATTGCATGTTTAAAGCCTAATAAAAAGATCACCATTACACCCTTTTAAAACAATGAGTGTAAAAATGTCTTGATCTGGATCTATTAAATGGTCTAAATATAAGATGGCATTGCCATGGATTGATTTTTTGGTGTACTGTACATTGTGTACTCAGTTTGACATTATTATTACTATTATTATTATTATTATCTAATCCTGATTAGGCGGTTCTTTGGTCTATTGTTTGTCCATTTGTGTAATATCTTCCAACTTCTAACCTATTTTTCAACATTTAAACAAATATACTATTGTAATTTAAACTATCTTAGTACTGAGCAGGCAGTTACTAAGGATGCTGAAAATACATTGCACAATGTCACATGGTCATATTCTTTTGTTATGCATTTGTTTTCATTTCCTTTCTTACATTTCCCTTTATTGTTTGTTGAACAAGATCTTATGTGCCTTTCTCCTGTTGTTTAACCGAGAACTGCTCATTGTTCATTTTTTTAACCCCCTGTTTCTACAGCCTGGTTTCCATTTGTCTTTTCTCAAGTCCACTCTCGAAGGAGTCATTCTCGCGCCTGTTGCTGTAATTGGAGGCGTAGACTAAGAGTTTTGCTCTCATTAGTCCCCCACAACTTCTCTCATCTCTTTCCATTCTAATCATATTTCATCGCGTCCGAGGCGTGTCCCCTCACTCCCTCCGGCCTCCTCCCTCTCCCACCTCTCCCTCGCTCTCTGTCAGTCTTTAACTACACTCCACTTTGGCCAGTGCTCTACTTGTTACAGCCGCAACACGAGTGCAAACAATCAAAGTGTTTGGGAGCACTGAAATATGCATGGCTCTCCGTGACAGACAGATAAAGCAGGGCAATTAGGCACGTAATCCTAGAGCACGGCGAGGACTCGGCAGGCTCGGCTGTCCTCCTCTTCCTCTCCCTGTCTCCCCCTTCCCTCCCCTCCGTCCGTATCTCTTTCCCGGCGCTACTCTATTGCGCTGTATTAGTTAAATGTACTTTGTGTGTCGGCTCCCCATCAAATCAAGTAACACTTCCTCTAATTGGCTTATAAATAATACAGCAGAGGCCGCATTATAATTTCATCAGTGGTAAACATTGCGGGGGCAGTCGGTAAAGGAGCTATCCCTCATTAATTTCCTTATTTGGGTAGATGGAACGGAGAAGGAAGTAAAAAAGAAAGACGGAAATGAGGGTGAGACAGAGTGAGAAAGAGCGAGAGAGAGAGGGGGGGATCAGGTGAATGTAAGAAACATCACCACAGGCAAAGAAGGAGGGAAAGTTAAAAAGGGCCGCTGGTAGGAGGACACTGCAGGTGCTTTTCTTAATAGATGTCAGACATTTGATTCGATTTTTGTCAGAAACTCTCACAGAAAAAGTCAAGACAGTAGCCCAATACCTACCTCCTTCTTTTTCTCCCTTCCTCCCTCCCTCCATCCCAGTGACTTCTCACTCGGATCCCTTTCCCCCATTTTCTCTCCTTGTTTTTTAAACCAACTTTATGAATATTTCATAACAAGACTCATAAATATTCATTCTAATAGCTTTGCATAGTAGTTATTTCCGGTATGATTTTCTTCTATTAAAAAAACAAACAAACAAAAATACTCATTATAAATTCTTCATTCTCTGAAATAATACAATGCACAAAAAAAACAAGCAAACACAAACACACACACATGCGCGGCAAGTTGTTTGCACTGTTGCTGTAGAAAATAAAGATTAAATAAATTAATAAAATACAGTAGCCTACTTAGTTTCTGGTTTAAAGGTGCGGTCAGTGATTTTAAAAGAAAAAAAAAAAGGGTTGCGATATAATATTTCCAGGAACTGTTAATAAAATATCCGCTCACAGGAAACATTCTGGTCCCGATACCCCTCACTCAGGCTCTGTTAATGCAGGAAAAAACATAGTGTGAAAAACCGACGTCTGGCTAGTTTGGACAAGGAAGCGTCTCTGCTTTGCTGTCAATCATGTAGCTTACCACATTCACATTTCATGCTTTTGCTCTTGTACTACTGTTCAAGTGTTTTAACCTTAGTTTTAAGCTAGGGCTTTGGAGAAAACACTGAAACAGAGGCAGTGTGTATTTTTCTAAACTTTGTGTTACACTATATGGCTGAAAGTTTGTGAACACCATCTAAACATCTGCCACAAGAGAATTAGTGAGGGCAGGTCAGGAGGTCTGGGGTTCACCTGGTGTTCCAGTTCATTGCAATGGTGTTATTTGAGCCACATTTGTGTGAGATGGTCAGGTGAGACACAAGCCTTTGGCCATAAAGCTTTGTAGCTAAATATACATTTTGCAAAAATCATGACTGAAGGGCTTGATTGAAGGGCTTGCTTTCTTGTTTGAAGAACACACTCCTAACCCAAAATTAAGCACAGGTTATTCAGCACCAGGAACTGTTCATAGATCCCCCCCTTTTGTATGGTGTCCCATCAGAGCAACCCACATTAGCAGCTCCCCAACAGTCCTGGGCCCTAAACACTGATGTGTCTGCTTATTTTTCAAGCTGACGTATTAGCATGACCTATGTACATAATATATACACACACACACCCACATCCACACTCCCCTGACGCTTCTCCCCGGCTCTGAGTCTGGTGTTGAGTCTGCTCCCTTTCTGCGTGTCCACATTAGTTCCACTTGAGCAGTTTAACACTGTCAAACAAGCACTGTGCTTATTGTCTCCTCCCCAGATTCCCACCACACACACACACACACACACACACACATGCAAAACATCTAGTCATGGGTCACTGGCAGCATCCCAGCAGGACCATGTAGCTGTTAAAGGACCATGTTAACAGCCTGATTTGAAAATCTGTGGTACAAACGAGGGCTGCGGGTCTCAGTTTAAGGGTACAGTGAATCTTCTGAATCCTTAGAGAGTAAAGAAAAAATATATTACAGGACACATGCTGTGGTTCTACATCACAAACTTTTAAACTTTACAAAAAGTCAGTCAGTTAATTTTTAATTCAGCTTTTGTAGTATTTTTCTTTTTTCTTTTTGTTTGACAGCATCTCTCAAATACACTAATTATGTGGACTATCAAATTATAAGCAATCAAACAAAGGAGACGTCTCCCTCTTGTCTACAGCTCATGCTGCCTACCAAATCAGAATGCTATATAGTAGGTGTGTGTGTTTTGTATGGAACATTCATAGCTTGTCTCTATAGGGGAACTCGTACTGGTTCTGTCAAAGGTTCTTTCAACCCTTCAAAGATTCAGAATTACTTTGAATTTTCAAAGGTAGTTTCAAAACAGATTACACTAAAATGAGTATATCATTCATATCTATATTATGATCTCATACAAATTTTGTAGTGCTTGTGATTTTATGCAATTATGAAACAGGAACATAATCAATATCAAGGTGATGTAGCCCATTGTAGCACAGTCAGCAACAGCACACAATAAAACGTGTTTTATTCTTCATATATCACAGCAACTGATCAAATTATAAAACCCATCACTTAATAATAATGATATAGGATTTTTTTCCCTTTAAAATCCTTTTACAAACCTTATCAATGCATATAATTTACTAAGTTTTTAAGGAATCTTCACCTTGAATTTAAAATTCTCCAGAAATTTGGCATACGAACGAACAAACTGAATGCCGGCAAAGTTGTATATACGTGTAGAAGCCATTCAAAACTTTGACGTTTGCGTCAGTGGAAAGCCAAGAGAAGTGAGTTTACTCATTTTAAAACTTTTTTTCAGTCAGTGAAAGCTGTTTTGAAACAGTTAACCCACAATACCAAAATTGTTTTCAGCATGTGTTTCAAAACGTGATTTTTTTGTGTGTTTTTTGTTATATTGTTAACATTTTTGGGTGGCTGGAACGGATTATCTGGATCTAAATTATTTCTTATGGGGAAATTCATATCGCAATACGAATTTTCACCTTAAGAACTCGCCTCCAGAACAAATTAAATTTGCATGCTGAGGTTTATCTGTACTTCAAAAACTTCTACAGTGGACTATAAGTGTGTACAGGTATTGTCCGAGGATCTTAGTGGTGTGTACAATCAAGGAGATTTATTCCATTGGATCAAAATAGCAAAGACTTGGAATCCTTGTGACCATTTATAACATGAATAATTTAAAGAAAGCCACACCGGTGCTCACTGCTCGATCCACTCAGAGTTCAAATCAACATTGCTGACATGAAAATCTTCTCTATTCACTCGGCAATATCTGTAAGCCCAGTGTCTGCTTTCAGCTGACAAATGCCAACTGCGTGTCTTTAAGTCACACATTTTGCAAAATATGGTATGTTAAACTATGATAATTTTGGTTTTGTTCTGGGAAAAATAATCTTACTCTGGCAGTTTTAAAGGCCAGACAAACTAATGTTGTATGCAATAATCTTACTACTAGATAGGTCTGCATATTCAAATGTTATTTACGTCAATGTTTACAAATGTCTGCCTTTTCCTGTGATCTCTTCCATATAGCTGCTTTAAGCGGTCATTTCATCACCATTCTTGTTCTCCCTCTATTTAAGTTCATTCATTCATTCATTTTATATACCGATTATCCTGTACAGGGTCACAGGGGCCTGGAGCCTAACCTAGGAGACTTTGGGCATGAGGCGTGGTACACCCTGGGTGAGGTGCCAGTTCATCATCGAGCACACACACAAACACACACACTATGGGCAATTTGGGAACACCAATTAACCAAACCTGCATATCTTTGGACTGTGGGAAGAAACTGGAGTACCCAGAGGAAACCCACCAAGCACGGGAAGAACATGCAAACTCCTTACACAAAGGCCCGAGGAGGGAATTGAACCCTCAACCCTGGAGGTTCAAGGCCACAGTGCGATCCATTGCGCCTCCATGCCACCTTTATTTAAGCTAATAGACTTAAAAACGAATCTTGTCCTTTTCTTGGAAAACTGGAAAACATAAAATGTAAAGTAGGAAAAATAAAAGCGTAAAATTGCAGCTTACAAATCTGAGCACAATTTATATCAACCATGTCAAAAAGTATGCTGTTTTTTTAATTTTTTTTTTTTAAAGCTTTCATGGAGCACATGGAACTGCTGCACCCTATTCCACAGTGTCTTGGAATTACAATGAATCATGTGTATTTAACATTATAGAAACACACAAGTCATTTTTTACCAAAAAACAGGCTTTATTTTATATATACACTTTATGACCACAAAATTGGTTATTATATAGACATACAGTATTGTGGGGAAGTCTTGAGCCAACCCTCATTTCATCATAATCATCATAATATTTCTCCAGGCTTCCTGAAGGATTTTTCCAGCTTGCATTTTTACTCCAGTCCTTGTAAATGGCCAGTTTCAGAGGGATATTTTCCATTTGTTAAGTCATACAGTGACCTATGAACAATTCAGACTTAAAAAAAAAAAATCTAACTTAACTTAATGAACCGGTGAGAAACAGGTGCAAATGATGACAGAAGATCAAGCTGGTGATTCAGTATACTGGTGATGCTGAATGCTGAGTGGTTGGAACAGACGAGAGGGGAAATGAGGTTGCTGCTGATATTGACACAAACGACTGATTTTGAAAATGGTATATTTAGGCACTTTGCAGCCCGTCACAGTAAAAACATTCGCTCTTTATTTTAATATGAAGAACCGAGGAGTGGCTTATGACTTTTGCACAGTACACTGTAAATGCACAAGTAATCACTTTACGATGGATTTGGATTACTGAATCCAAATTACTGTTTAAAAAAGTTCAGACATGACCGTGAAGACTATGAATATTGTATGTTGCGCAGGGTGGGGAAAAAAAAAAAAAAAGTCTGTGTTTGAAGTGTTGAGTGCGTGTACACAAAGAAAGGAACGAGGAGGGGGTAGTAATTATTGTACAAATGCTTTTTGACATCTCATTATATTAAAGACGTAGGTGGTTCCGCCAAAACACGGCTAACCTTTTCGGCACAATCGTTCTCCACCTTTCGGCATGGCACGCGCCCCCGCCAAAGGGCCGAGCTCCTTTTTGACAAACAAACTGCATTACTAACTAAGAAGGAAATTACGGGGGGGATAATAATGTTTAACATTACATATTGTGGTATTTAGGCTTGTCCCATCTCAGTCAAAAGACAATTTCGGTGTAATTTCTTTTGCAATTCAATCTTTTGAAACAATCTAAACTCATTTATTTAAAAATTTTTAAAAGAAAGAAAGACATGAGCATCAGTTCTGCGGGCAGAAACACCTGCAGAGTGCTACAGTAAGTTAAAGATAACATTGCTGGAGTATTTCAACGTTGCAAAATGCACACGGATGCACAACGGACACATTTGGTACGGCAGCGAATTCTCCCTTTGGGTTCTCGCTCCTCTTTGATCACAAAGTGCTTGTTCTGCATTGCGTAATCAAGTGATGCTCATCCATCGTGTTCTTGTGTTAAAAAAAAAATAAACACACACCTTTGTGTGGGACTGCTAAAACACAAGAAACACAATCAGGAGTGCTTTTTATTACATTACGACAAAGCTTTAATATTTGCAATGTATGCTACCATTTTTTATGTATTTATTTATTTTTAAGAAACCTAAGCGCTTGGGAGGTGGGGAGGTTTCCAAGCCCCTGGGGCAAGTGATCCGCTCCGATGACCTCCGATACGGAGCAGGGCATTGTGGTGGGATCAGTAGTTGATATAGAGGATAAGAAGGAACAAGATGGAGCACTTTTCATCATCTCACAACTCCGACCATGAGGTACTGTAGGAATATAGGGAAGGATATATCTGCGGCTCTTGTGTCAAACTGTACAGCTTCTGTATTTATTTCCCAACGGTCCATAAAAAGAGGGTTAACTATATTTAACAATATGCACTCTAACCCCGCCTCTTCTTAATTAAAACGAGAATCACATCTGTGGCTGGAATCCGCACCTCATTACTCTGGTAGCTCATTAGAGGCGTATCCCTCGGGAAGCGCAGAAACGCGCTCTTAAAACACTTTTGCCTCTGTCTCTTGCTGCATATCTGTCTCTCGCGGGCTTTAATCTCTCCCCGTGCAGCCCGTGTAAAGTTCTCGTGTGAAGACGGAGGACGATGCCGATGGAGATGTTTCCGAAAGCCAATTAAGAAACGAAACCATACGACGAGGCTGAAAGAAAGTCGTGGTAAAAAAAAAAAAAAAAAGGAATTGTAGTAGCACAGACTCAAACAAACAAAACAAAACCCCCCAAAAAATGTTCCTCAGATAGATTTTTTTTTTCTTTTTTTAAAGTATAGCTGTGTTAGGTGGAGGAGGTTTTTTCCTCATCATTTCTATTTGTACACAACTGACCTCAACGGAATGAAAACTATTCTAAGCTCTAGACAAAACAAACCATTAGAGAAGAAAATAGTTCACAATTCATACACGATGCTCATATATGTATATATATGGATATACACAGACACACATACTGTATATATAAGAGCCATGGATTATCAGAGTAAAAAAATAAACAGTGCTATACAGTTTGTAAGGTTTCGGGTGTCCGTCAGCAGCTTTGTGACTGGCAGGGGTGATTGTGTCAGAGCAGCGGCGAGTCACAGAACGTACACGGCCCCTGTAAGATCTTCTTTACCCAGTCTGGATCTGTAAAGAGGCAAACAGGAAATGGAAATCCAAGAGAGCCGATGAACATGGCGCAAATAAGACCCGACAAACAAGTCACCGGTTTTCCGTACACTGAGACGACATGATTAGCTAATGTCACACACCTCAGGTTTGAGAGGTGGGGTTTCGTTAGTTAATACATGTTTAATGGGAGCTGGCATTAGCACGGGTTCATAAGCGCTCCTTTTACTACAGTATATACAGAGGGTGAATTTGAGACCGGAATGAAAGCTAAGGACGTTTGCGCCTAAAATGTATGTAATTCTCTCCCAGGGAAGTAGTTGGCTTCTTGAGTTTTGTAATGGACCTAAGTTGCACCAATACCATTTGTTTTTAGGCTAAATCAACTTTGAAAGTTGTTTCCTGGTACTCATTGTTACTAATACAGAATTGAATAATCTACTTGCATGTTTAGTTTCAGAAATCTGCATATTTACAGTTGTCAAAATTATGCAAAGAACATCAAAAACAACCTATTGAGTAAGAGCGGTTATTTTTATTTACCTAGACAGAGCGTGTTCAAGTCAAGCCGGGACTTGTGAAGAAACTTGTCGTGAATGACGGAGGTAAACTGATTTACATCTTCAGGCACAGTACAGTGATGAGACTCTTCCATCCGTCTATCCGTCCATCCATCCAACTAGGAACCTCTATAGTCCGACTAGGGACAGTGGAGGCCAATGGGGACCATTGTATTTATTCCCCTTTTGTACGACTGTGGTAGGTCCTCTGATCAACATTCACATGCACATTCACACACACATTGATGAGACTCTTAGCCGCAGTAAAATATTTGAACGGTGCAACCGTTTTTAAAAAGATCGTACATCTTTGGATGACGACCCCGACCGAGGTGTCTCGAAGCCCACTGCAGTTGTTCTCGTGGACATTCAGCGAGTGGCACACCTGATCCTTGAAAGTAATCGACAGATAACTCGTCACCAACTTGCAGAAGAGACATTTCTGTCTGTGTCAACTGTACACACAATCATTTATCAACACCAATATTCACATTACAGGAACTCGGCTGGGAGTTACTGCCACATATATTTTTATTGCCACGCGCTACAAACGCTTTCCACATGTTTGGGCCATTAAAGAAGTTCCTGGGAAGCCAATATTTCACATGTGACATAGGCAAGAGAAAACTTTCTACCTTGATGGTATCCAAGCACTAGTGAAACACTGGGATAAGTGCATTATATAGAAAAATAAAGGTAGTTTTACTCTCATAACTGTGTTCTGTTATTCTGCACAATCAAAAGTCCCGGTTTTGACTTGATCAACCCTTGTATATATTGCATGAAAAATCACATGAAAGCCTGAGTTTTGGATCCCTACAATGAGCTCCTGATACTTGATACATTTTATCAGGAAGATGACATTGGAAATTTTCCTTGTTTTACACATAGAGCAAATTGCATGAATAAAAATGGCACTGATGCAGCGGCCCTAATTAATATACTGACATATCACATGTATCAATCTACCATCATATCATGCAAGTCTTGTCCTACAGCATATGTGTGTGTGTGTGTGTGTGTGTGTGTGTGTGTGTGTGTGTGTGTGTGTGTGTGTGTGTGTGTGTGTGCGCGCATGCATGCGAAGAGACGCCGCTGGGCAGAACTCTGATAGATCACCACTTCTTACCCTCAGGCTGTGGCACTGAAGCGATGCTGTCCTGCAGCAGACAGCGACGGTACGTCACACTCTGACAGACCTGATACGACCGCACACACCTAAGACAAAGTGGAAAAACACACACATGGGCTTGGGAAAATACTCAAGGAAGTTTCTGCCTGGTGTTACGCTGGATAGTCTTACAGCACTGCATGTGGCACCGTCATGTGCAGTTAGGTCATTTTTGTTATTTAAAAAATACAAATTTATTGAGGTAGTTTAAACATGATTCTAAGTGGCCTGGTCAATACTGGATAACTAACCTAAGAAAAAGTTTAGGAGTTAGTTAAGCTAGCAATAATAATGACTAAAGGATACATATGCAAAAGTGTTACACTCATGGACATTGTTGTTGCCCTTGACAAAAAAGTGGCCACGTTTGGCAAGGCATCATATCACCATGAACTTTCGGTTAAGCATGGCTACATTCCAAATAAGATATATAAAGCAGACTAGCACAATGGGTTAGAAGAAAAAAAAAATTTCTCTCACAAGGAAAAACTGAAATAAAAGTTGAAATAAATATGTTTAAAGGGGTTTAAAAAAAACAACTCACAAAATGATTATATTAAACAAAGACACGTGCCACAATTACTGACCACAATTGAAACAAGTTTCCCATTAAAAATATTTGAGTTTATTGGAGAGTGTAGGAACCTTCAAGCTGTTATCCATGATTTCCATCATCCATCAACAACAAAATGGAAATGAAATGAGACCACACAAGCCAAATACGGGTGAAGTGTGTTAATACAGGGAAAAGTTCTAAGAAAGAAATTCTTGCTACTTGCTAGAAATGCCCATTTCTACTGCTGGGACATTATTAAAAAAGTAGACACCAACTACAACAGTTAAAAACTTGCCTGGAAGAGAACCAAGTTTATTTTGTACCCAGAAACGTAGAGTAAAAAGAATGGTACGATTGGCAAAAACATCTCGCTAATAATCACTTTTGATGAATTATAAGAACAAGCAAAACTTTGGGGTTACCAAGTCCCTGAAACCACCATCAGATGCACCACCTGCCAGCAGATCATTTGGAAGGTATGGCAGAAAAAAATTGAAGTGCCTAGAGTTTGCGAAATGCTGCTAAAGCTTTGACAGAAACTGTGTTCTATGGTCTAATGAAACAAAAACAGAACTTTTTTTGGCACACTCAAGGGGGGGCTTGTTCTGTAAGAAGAAAAGAAGCTTATCCCAGCTATAAAAAAAATTCAGTGGAAGTTCTGTGATGTCGTGCGTTTGTTTTTCCTCCTAAGACCTGGAAATCTTGTTAGGGTACATTGCAATATGGACTCCATGAAATATCAGAACATTTTAAATCAATGTCTAAACTAAAACTGGGTTGTGATTGGAGAGCAGTGATGAGAAGCGTATGTCCAAATCAATGCTTATTTGAACAGAACTGCTCAGAACTGAACCCCATTGATAACCAGTGGGGTGAGCTGATGAGGAGAGTGCATAAGAGATGAAATAAGACCATGAAAGATCTTGGGAGATTCTGTGAAGAGGTATGATCAGCTCCGTATTCTTCAACTTTATTAAAGGTTATGGAAAAAGTGCTGTATTGTTTGCAAAAACAGGATATATAACATGCTATATGCAGGGGTGTCAATAATTGTGGCACATTTGTTTGTGTTTTTTCTTTTAAGAGGAACAATTTGTAATTTTACTTCAATTACAGGTTGGATTTGTTTCTTCACTTCCCCAAAAGTTTCTTAACCCTTCTTACTAATCTTTATAAGGGGTGCCAATAATTGTGGAGGGCACTGTATAACTCAGTAAAAAAAAATAAAAAATAAAATAAAATAAATAAAATAAAAAGGCCCATACCATAATGTAGATATGTAGAGCTCCATAACAGCTGGCAGTCTTACCTGAGCCATATGTGTCCACTACTGCACACAGCCTGCTTACGGTCAGTAAAGGGCAGAACCTCTTTACACAGGCTGCAGTACTCGGGAAACGTCTGCTTGTTCATTTTCTTCATTATGTGACCAATCAGAACCTGTGCAAAACGCAAGACGTGACGGACAATAAATCGTTTAAACTTCTCAATTTATTCTCTATAGATATGTTAGGATTTGACCTTTAGTGTGCTTCATTCTCCCGTCTTTCTAGACATAGGACTTTATTACTTTTTGAGCAAACAGCTGAAATACGTTGTCGCTCTCGAACAAAGCCCATATCATATTATAATAGGGTCCAATCAATTCTTATTTATTTAATCCACCTGCCCTTTTTGCTTATAACATCACGTCAGACCTGCAAAGATTTATTGTACAAATCTAATGCTGCAGCAATATTCGAGATGAACCTTTATACTAATATGTGACAGGATTAGGCTTTGCTATTTTCATAAATGATGATGCTAATGGCTTAAGTACAAACACTGTGTTCGAGGATAAAACTTTATGAGTTTGTGATGTACATCATAGCCCCAAATTAACTATAGTTATATTTAGATTTCTAACACTTGTGTGTGTCGTGTATGTGCCAGTTTAAGAAGATTATTAGTATTAGAGATGGGGGGAAAAATTTATAAATAAAATAAAATCGATTCAGTTATGAATTGCGATTCTTTGGCGTAGAGATTCACATTTAGACACACTGACCAAAAAATAATAATATATATATATATATATATATATATATATATATATATTTTTAATCTAGAATAGAGCAAGTCAATCTGCAAGTGACCAGTTTTCTGGTGTTACATTATCAAAAATCGCACACATTAAAAGCCTCCAATCTTCCTTTTTCTCAAACACTACAAGCAAATTAGTCTCAAATCGACTTATTACACGTCTCAAAACACTGTAAGCACAAATTGGTTGAAAACTGCGCATGTTAGAAGCCCTGTGTGGCCGTGTTAGAAGTCGAATGCACCCGCATACTTATAGTCACTCAACCCGCGTGCTTGAAATCTCGCTTTGATGTAGCTATTAATGCACATACTTTCTGAATTGAATGTAAACCTATAGGCAAGGTTGTCCAAAGAGTCCTCAAAATATATTATAGGGTGTTACTACACTACAGGTCCATTTTTAGAACTAAAAACGCACTTGTGTGATTAGTCAGCTTTTTACACATACAGTGGCTTGCAAAAGTATTCGGCCCCCTTGAACTTTTCCACATTTTGTCACATTACAGCCACAAACATGA
>JAQMYJ010000011.1:23682082-23725969 GCA_030014305.1 Clarias laeviceps | reverse complement strand
ATTATCAGTTTCTAGACTCTGTAACTAACACTCTACAGTTTACCGATAATCACTTCCACATAGGCCTTCCACTTAAGTAATTGTTGGGTTTTTGTTTGGAAAATTGGTGCAGTTTACAAAAATTTGCCACGACACACCTAACGATTATGTTTTATTTATTTAGTCTATCGATTATTTTTCACGGCTATTCTAGCAATAATATTCTGGTTGGATGGTTACTCCTATTTTTATCAACTTGCCAATAAGTAATAACTATAACTTTGAAGTTTAACCTTTTATGTATACAATGTTATATGTAGTAGACCACTTTTGTGCCAGTAAGTAATACTGTGCCGTTCTGCTGGCTATCACTGCAAGTATATTTCAGACCTGTGAGAACATAAACAGTTATTTATGCCCTTTTCTAAAACCCAAATTAAATTATGCCAGCAATGTGTAGTATTAAGATGTCAGTAGTCGCAACATCGTTGATGCCATCATGAGATCATGACTTTCTGTGCATATACTTTTCATGTTGAAGTGTTTATTTTTTAGATACATTTTTTGCCCCTCTGTAGAAGCTGTTTGAACTTGGAAATTGTAAAAGTTGCATACAGCATGTAAGCATTCATAATAATAATAATAATAATAATAATAATAATAATAAAAGTGAGAGACCTTCCCAGTCAGTCCTTTGCCTCGCGTTTACAAACTAAAATCAGGGCAATAACAGGTTAACGACACATACAGTGACATGGAACAAAATGTGACGTGTAAACAAGGGGTAGAAAATCGATCGTGCAAATGTTATCATCATTCTGAACTTTTCCTATATTTATTTTTTTTCTCGCGCACTCAGTTCCGCCCCCAGGCAAGATGGGTCATGAATTCCTGAGTTGTGAATCCCGACCAATAAGAAGCGTGTTTTCTGTTGTCTGTTTTGGTAAAGATCATGACAAAACGGGCTGAGGGAGAGGAGTATGCTGTATCGTTCCCGAGACCGCCTTCTCCAGTGGACCCGGGAACGGTTCTCACGTGTGGAACAATTTTGTTTTAAAACTAGACTTTGGAGTCAATCATTCTCTGAAAAGCTCCAGGGGCCCGCATGTGAAAACGCACTTGGTTTCCAATTATGGAACGATTCTCTACTTAATGGGACGGTTAGCAACCTCAGTGCCGCCCTAATTAGATGACAGTCTGCTGCAATTTGTGTCAAATGAGTTCTGACCAATGAACAGACCTTTTTGTAAGTCGCTCTGGATAAGAGCGTCTGCCAAATTCCTAAATGTAAATGTAAAGTGACTCGACTGGTCAGAATGGTTACTTATCTCTTTCTTGTAAAGGGAGTTGGCCAACTATTTCCAACGTCCTGGGAAATAAAGTGTACTTATTGTACTACTACTTGTCTAGATCTTTAACTGCAGTCTAGTACCAGTTTGACATTTTAAGTTACTTTAATATTCTAGACAAGATAAAAGAGAAACTTTTGCATCTTAGGTCTATGATCTAAGGACATTTTCAGGCGTCACACCTACAACACCGGTCATTAGCTGCTGAACTGAGAAATGATCAAACGTTTCTGCTCTCAAAGGGAAAAACATTCTGAATCTGTTGCATAATAATCTTAAATCTTTTTCTTGTTGTATTAAAGCTTCAACCCTTAATCATACTGGTCATCTCAAGCTAACAGGGTTAATGCACGCACTGCAGGTGAGTTATTCTTATATGTGATGTTTATTATTGTGTGTGTGTGTGTGTGTGTGTGTGTGTGTGTGTGTGTGTGTGTGTGTAAATACTTGCCTCCAGTTTACACACAGACTCCGGTACGGGAATGTGAGTGCGGTGAAGCACTATACCCTGTGTGTGTGTGTGCTGATCACACACCAGCTCCATGACTGACACACTGTTGACAGTGGACACGGCGAGTCGGTGATCCTCCGACCACGTCAGCGCCTCCAGCCCGCTCACCGGACTCAGGAGCTTAACCACCGGCTCCCGCTTCACTATGGGCCCGAGTCCGGCCCAGAAATCAACATCCGGTCCCTGTTTCTCCGCGGACGGGGCCTCGCCCACGTCCACAGCGCGGTCCGGTTCAGAAGCCGCCATTTTCCGTATGAAAATAAACGCTTTCGTCTCCAGGAAGTGGCGGTACCGGAAGAGGCGGAACTTTTTCCTTGCGCGGCTTTTCATACGGGTTGCCATATTTATAATAATGACCCGATACAGATAAGGGTTAAAGTCATAATAATACGACTTCTATAAAAATAGTAAAAGAAAAGTTTCGTCTGTTCATTGGTCAGAACTCGCTTTTTCAATGATAGAATATAAATAATATAAAAATCTTTACGTTTTATACATATGAGGAAAATTTTATGTCTGCCGAGACAGATTTTGTCACAGCATCATACAAATCTGCCTGGACAGAATTTAATGAAACTTTGCCAATCGTTCGGTATTATTATTGCACTATAAATGAAATAAAAAAAGTTTAGTAGAATTGAAGTTACTAGCAGTTATGTGCCAGATTATGTCACAGCATCGCCCCCCCCCCCCCTCCAATATAGCCCTTTTGTCCCACGAAGTGGGCGTGGCTATACGCGATCACGCAATCAACGCGATAGTTTACCGTAAATACACAGAGTATGCGGAAGGACACAGACACTACCGTGATGCACCTACAAGCTGCCAAATCCTTTCAAAACACTAACGAACGACACTCGCTTACACCAAAAAAAGCCAAGTAGATGATGAAAACTGAACCTTTAAAGATGAATGGACAGATCATTTCATGTTTATTCTTCCTGCGTGAAGTTTAAAACCAGTTTGTCTCTTATGTTTTGAAACCGTGGAGCTAATAAAAAGCAGTAATGAGAAGCGCCACTATGAGATAAAACACGGGTCGTTAAAGCAAACGCACACACACACACACATCATCATCATCGCTATCAAGTTTTAACATGTTTGCTTAAGCTAGGTTATGCCCTTTTTAATATTTTTTTAATTTAGAAAATCACTTTATTTTTGAAATATAAAAGCACCACTAAGTAACAGAAGCACTGAGAAGTTTGTGTTTTCCATGGTTCCCCCAAACGTACCAAACATCAACTTTTGCTATGGTAGTGAAAGGGTTACGATGATGTAATATAGTAAAAATATAATATTGTCATGGTTACTTGAAGTTGTTAGTGGTAGTCTTTCGGCTGATCCCATCAAGGGGTCACTACAGCGGACCATCCGATCAACACAACAACTTGCCACAGCTTTTTAAGCCTGATGGCCTTCTTGATGTAACCCTCCCGTTTTGTCCAGGCTTGGGGCCGGCACTGCATCCAATGGGTGCAGGATTTTTTAGACTGTTGATGGTATTTTTAATCCCTGACCTAGTAAAATAGCATGAAGATTCATTCGTTAATTCATTAATTCATTCTTCTTCTATACCACCTATCCTGTGTACATGGACGCAGGGGACCTGGAGCCGTTCCCAGGAGCCAATCCATCTAAAGGCAAACACACACACGTAGACCATTTCTTTGGCATTTGGGAATACCAGTGAAATTAATTTGGACAGTGGGAGGAACACGGAGTATCCAGGGGAAACCATGCAAGCACAGGGAAAACTCCACAATGCTAACCACTATGCCACTGTGCCTCCTAGCAAAAAGATGTAGCATAATAAAAGTGCTATAGTATAGTAGATGTAATATAGCTTAGTATAGTACTTTAGGAAATCCATGATAGTTTTCATAGAACAAGCTGTTGGTATCATGGTTACCACAGTGTATTTATTACGATAGCAAAGTAATTGTCCTAGGCACCATGAACACGCCATACTAAAACCATCGTAGTATCCTTGTACAACAATGCCTCTGTGCAAAAGGCTTGCCAAGGCTGGTGGTGGAAGAACTTGACACTTCACCCCACATCAGTACCAGATCCCCTTATTGCAATTGTGGATGAATATATTATATACTATTATATAAGTAGTAAATAATGAGTTTATTATATCTATTAGAGATGGGATGAAAAATGTATTCATCCGATAAATGTTTAAATGTGTATCGCCAGATTTACTCCCAAATCGTTTTTTATTATTATTTTTTTTACATTTATGTGTGTTTTTATTTGAAGTTAAAATATGTTGCAGTTTTTCTATAATCCCATGAATGCTCTCAACTATTCACACATTGTCAGGCAGCACAGTGTCTTGTTTGGTAGGAGCGAATGGTTTGCTAACTTAGTTTAGAATTGTTTTCCACCAAAGTGAACCAGATGCTAGTTCATGTCTGGTGCTAGTGCCCGTTCAGATCTGGTTCAATAACAAACCTGCTAAGAGCTGGTTTTGTTTTCCCATGGGCTAGAGATTCACATTACTGTATTACATCACTGTATAAGTTTGTGTACTTCTCTACTGTACTTCCGCAGCAATGTTAGTGGTAATAAAAAAAATGCTAGTGGCAAGCACAGCAACATCTTCAACATGGGTTTACGAGCAGTTCTCCTGGCTTTGCGAGTCTATTTTAGGAATAAAACATTAATACTAGAAAGCATTTGAGCTACCCATCACATTTTGAGTCGATTTTTTAAAGATGTCGGTCACAAACTTTTAATTGGTTGTGATAATCCCTCTCCACAGCCCTTGACTTAAGTGGTTCTTTGTTCTGACCCTGCAAAGTGCTGGTGCTGCCATTGAACCATTGTTTCTGACCAAGGGCCGGTGCTTTGCCTGTCTCTGAACGAGCACTGGAACAGCCTTGGTGGAAAAGGTGTAACAGTGAGACTTCTGTGCACATACAGTGTCAGACTCCATATAAGCAAGTCTCCTTGAGTAACTAAACATATTGGCACAGTTTGAGGTGAAATTATTTGCGTATGTTATCCACATGTCGTATGTCTGTGCTGACTGATGAGAAGCTTCTTCCCGCATGGACTTTCAATCACAACCCCACACAGGACTAAACATTCTGATCTGCTTTCTCACAATCTCACTACTCATCATGTTGCACATTACATGTTAACACTCATTTTGCACGCCATGAAACTTTGAACTTGAACTTTTCACATTATTCTGCACATTGTCTTGCTCATGACTGGACATGCTTTTCAATATCCAAATGCCATTTCAATTCAATTCTATATGATCTTATTTAATTTTATTATTTGACATATTGTAATTTTTTTTACCGCTAAAGTTTCTCTATATTTTTCTATATTTGTATATATATTTTTTTATTATCTCATAATTTATATTCTTTATTTAAGAATTCTGTTTTTAATTTTAAGGACATCTGCGGTTGTTTCACTGCAGCATTTCACTTCATATTATATGTATGACTGTGTATGTGACAAATGAAATTTGAATTTGACTACATTTGAGGTAATTGTGTACGTTATTTATTTATTAAAATTTTTTGTAAATTTGTAGGGCTGATGGATAGATCAGATTGATGTGAATATTACCCACTTCAGGGATTTAATTTATTGAATGAGTGACATCATTTATCTCACATCAGAGAGAGTCGGAGAGATCATTTATTGTTGGAAGCATATGATGCCTATCAGGAGGCTTGGCAGAGGGATTTCAGGATGTCACACCTGTGACAGTTTGAAAAGCCGCATGATTTATAAATTATCTGTCCTGCATGGTTTAACGTTTAACCCTTCGTTTTCCCCATTTTTTTGTGCACATTTTTTTTTTTGCTTGACACACTAACACTAAGTAACTTCAGTATAGTTTGACACTACAAACTGTGGTTTCTCTACACTCAAATATAAATAATAAAAATAAAAAATAAAAATTGTGCTTTTTTGAAACCATGTAAAAAAAACAGCATAAGTTACCCAGTTTGTATACTTTTTTTAGGCCTTCTCTCTTTTTTGATTGACAAAGACATTTTCTAGTTTTTTTTTTTTTTTTGGAACGTTTTCAGAAACAAAAAAAATCTTGTAAAAATAAATGGTTTGTTACACATTCATTTGTCATCAAAACACTGTGTTAAAGGGATTTATACAAAATAGTTTTAAGAGTTCCAACTGCAAAACAGTAGTTCCATGTTCCAAAACCACAAAACATTCAAAGAACATGTGAGACACCCTTATGACAATTGCTTTTAGAAACTTTTTTCCAAGAGAAATCCACTCCCGTAGAGTTTATCTAGAACTTCAGAGTTTAGAATGATAGAACCATAAACCTTCCAAAAGAAAATATTTGAACCTTTTTAAACAGAATGATTAAACTTTCAAAATTTGTTCATCTGTGAATCGTTTCTGAACGTGAAATGCTTCTGAACAAGCTGAAGATCCCTTAATTGTTGTGGATTTAACCTTTTTTTTTTTTTAGCACAATGCTTGTGAATACTTGACTAGTATTCACTGGATGCAATTAACTTCCTATCAAGAACGTCAGGTTAAAGGCTCAGTGCCCGATTGTATCTGAGTATTCGGGGGTGAAGGACCTTCCTCAAGGGTTCAGCAGTGGCAGCCTGGCGGTGTCAGGCCTTGAACCGGGGACCTCCTGATAAGAGGTCCAACACCTTTACTGTTGAGCTAGCCTTGTCCTCAGGAAAGAACATGGTAACTGCTAATTGAGACTTGAAAATCACAGATGTGCCAACACAAGGTGCTCTGGATACTGTAGTTCATGCAAAAACCTGTTTCCATTGAAACTCTCTGAATGCAGTCACAGCTGCTGTACTGCTTCGCTCAGTAGAATGGGCTGTGTTGTCAAAAGTATTTAGCAATCCGGAGGTTTCTGTAGTAATGAAACAAATTGTTACAAATCTCCGAGACAAATATGTAGCAGTGACACAAATATTTAAATCTTCCCCCTTTCTGTCATTTGTTTCAATAATTAGATAAATAAGTAAATAGAGACCTTGGTGTATTATAATCTTAATGAAGCGTGTAGGATATGAATATTTCAGAGACCTGCTACTGCGCGTTTGTGGGGTTTGACGCAGGATGATCTCTCCTAGACATGTGCAGGATTGTCGGATTAAACATTCATCAATCCATGTCTCTTAGATTCTCTTCCTGCGTCTGAGCAGGCCTAGTCCTACAGGACCGCGTGGCTTATCGGATTATGTGTTACAAACCTTAGCTGAAGCGCTCTTCGGTATTCATATCCTATTTGTACCTGGGTAATTTTCTGAGGTGTTTTGGATTTACGCAGTCTAATTCTAATAGCTTATATGTATAAGATTATGTTTTTAAAAATAAATATTCTGTATAATAGTTTATACGATCTATGGTTTTACTTATTGTGGGGCTTTTCTGATTAATTTTTTTTGTTTTTCAGCTTGGACAGGATTTAAATTGAATGCTACTTATGTAAACAAGTAGGTAATGCAACAGTGACAAGTTCAAGTTTTGAATCTTTAAAATATTTTTTAAAATCCTTGCTATCTGTTTTGGTGTTGTAGCTTTACTGTTTCATTTTCAGCGCTTCTCCTCCGCAGCGCTCTTTGAAAACATCCTGCCCGAGTC
The DNA here is from genome assembly GCA_030014305.1 of Clarias laeviceps. Taxonomy (NCBI): domain Eukaryota; kingdom Metazoa; phylum Chordata; class Actinopteri; order Siluriformes; family Clariidae; genus Clarias; species Clarias laeviceps. Next base: position 23,718,508 of record JAQMYJ010000011.1, on the reverse strand, counting down.
CTATAGGGACGCAGTGACGGATGGTTCATTGCATGTGCTTTAATCATTCAGCTTGTGGAACCCCCGGGGAGAGGTGCTGCAGCGCATTACCCAAAACACACAATCACTGATATAATTATAATGATGATAATGAAATGTATTTAGAGCATGTCTCCCTCTCCCTCTGCTCTGTCTCCCTCTTCCCCCCACCATCTCTATATGAGGAGGAAGTCGTGGGTGCCGGAGCTGTTTCAGGCGGGAAAGAGAAATTTGTTGTGTTCTGGCCCCCTGTGTTTCCTTGTGGAGTCTGGCCGTGCCCGGCAGGACGGGGCGCCGGAGATTAGCCGTCAGAGCTGACGGCTTTGCATGCTTCGTGTGCCGTCAACTGCGAAGGCTTACCTGACAGGTGTTGCTCCCTCTCAGATCCTCAGTCTCCTCCTGAGTTGAGGCGTCCTCAGGGCCGCTCTGGGCCGCTCTAGGCCAAGGCGTCCTCATGGCCGTTCTGAGCAGCCAGATCTCTTCTAATTGAGAGCCTGATGATTTCTGATCAGTGTGCAGCACATCACCCACAAGGCAACATTTTCTCAAGTTCAGTATTCAATCTGCATAGAGAAACTTTTGAGAATGAAGGTTAAATCAACCAGTGCCGTGCTGCTACTACTGTCAAGAGATCTGACATTTTTAAAAGCATCTTAAAAACATAAAAAATGTCTTATGTTCAGTATCAATACTATTAAAAGACCTTTGATTTTGAGATCAAAATCAGCGAGTCCCTTAAACCTGGATTATAATCTAGATAAAATGTGTTCCTCTTGACTGGGGAAAAAACTTGTCTGGAGTCATGCTGGGTATAGTCCCTGAAGTAGCTGATGCACACTGCCAGTGCCTGTAGCACATTTCATTTAAGCGTGCACTTGGGTTAATCTACTTTTATTTCTCTACAGAATTGAGCCTCATTAAAAGAAATGGAAACTTAAGTGTGCTAAAATAAGGAGAGGAGACAAATGAATAATCGCATGTATGCATAGTGATAATAGATTAATAATTCATAGCTGTGTGATGATTAATTAAAAAAAGGCCCCAGGTCCTGTTGGCAGGTATAGCCTGAAACACATACTGCCATTCCCCTGCGAGCCACAGAACATCTGAACTTTCTCCCCACTTTCTTTCTGCTTCTGCTTTCTCGCTCTCGCTTTCCTTCAGGCCAGGTGCAGGGTTGCTTCCATCCCTCCAGTGGGGTGCATTTCAGTACATTTGTGACAGTAAGATTCTTCTTTTTTCTACTTTTTCTCCAGAACTTTGAGAGCATCCTGGTGTTTTGAAATGCATATCATGTCCATGTTGACTTTGGAGAATACATTTTCAAGTCATAAAGTTCAGAGTAAGCCATTGGTTACATTGGCATGTCCCTGTACTCTTAATACAATTTTAATGTTTTTAAAAAGTTTTTTTGCACTGCTGGGTCAGACGAGGCCTGGATGTCCATAGGCCTGGTATTGACAGCTGGTGTTGGGCAGGGCATGCCCTGTGGCAGTGCTGCAAGAAGGCTATGAAGGCCAGGGCCCTCATCCCCATCTCTCCTGTGCTAATGGAACAGGGCTGGGCTGCCAATATGGCACTTGTGGGAGTAGAGGCCCTCTGAAGCCTGGCACATGGACCACACAGCCATTCTGCTGTTAGGTTTGAGACAGGACAGATCCCCACCAGACTCTGCCCACTGCTGGACAGCCTAATGGATGCGTTTGGTGATTGGACAGCATTGGGTGAGGCCCTTGTGAGCTCGCCAATGAGAAGGGCCAAATGGGTAGCTCAGAAAGATTTAGAGCTCTTGGGTCATGTCCTTGACAAGTTTCATTTACCTGGATCTGCTGGTACTACGCTGGATACTTTCCACATCTCCAGTATTAACTCAAACATGGATGTGGAGAAGATGCAGCGTATCCAAATGAGATTTTTTTTTACAAATTGGGTGAAAGTTTGATTTATTAAGGCGCCTGGCATGCTGGGAATCTTGAGGAAGAGTGATGAAATCAACAAGTGAACCTTAAAAATACTGCAAACTAATCAATATCCTAAACTGAAATGATATATAGTCCTTTGTGGTTTGAGTTAGGTAGCAAAATGGACGTCCTTCAAGAGGAGGTCAGGCAAGAGTTTCCTTGCCAGAAACCATCAGAGGAGGGAATGTGAACTGGAGCCTAGGAAGGGTATGAGCAGCACTGGGCTTTGGCTGACCACATCCTCTCCTCTCTGCTCTTTTTTCGATTCTCTCCTGTGGGGTTTGGAAAGGTGGAGCAGTATGTGGGTTGAAGCCAGCGCAGGTTCACCTTAGGCCTTTCAGCGCAAACACTTAGCTTCTCTTACCCTACTTTATTGAGCCACACACATTTCACAAATAGATCTAACTACTAAGTACCACCTCAGCCGACAGGTGCAATTTGTAGCAAGGACCTACAAACCCAGCGTTTGCTAATTATGAGACAGTCAGCAGAAAATTCCTGGCTTGACATAATGGTGCCCCGGTTTTTCCTACATGAATATACAGTATTCCTGTGCTAACTAAGGCCAGGCTGTTAAACAGGTCATTCTGTGAGCACCTCCCTCCATTCCTGCCACCTTCTACCTTGGAACTGGAACAAAAGCCACTGGCAGCCTTTCCCCCGCCTTTTTCTCCAGCCTCTCTGTTTTATTGGTGACAGCTGTCGTGATACAAACGCGCAGAGTGAGAGGAATGATGTGTCAGTGGAAGGTCCTTTAGCCCGTGCCACTAATCTGTCACATGCGGTTTGTTGTTTACCGTTCCTCAGGCTTGCTGACCGGCCCTCAGCGAGCATTGCGCCGTAATGACGACAGATGCTGACCCGTAGAAGTGTGAATCTTGGCGATTTCCTCCTGCTGCCAACCTGTAAATTACAGCTATCGGGAGTAATTAGACCCGATAAAACCTTTCCAAGCATCATCCCCCACGCGCTCACTCTCTCTCTCCCTCTTTTCCTCTCTCTCTTTTGGCCTGCCAGTGACACGAGAGTGGGGGATTTGAGAGGCACAGGGTTGCTGGCATTGACCGATCCCACAGTTAACCTGTCTGTGACACTTTCTTCTCTTATTACTCAGCTCCTGCTCTTCTCTACAGCTCTCACAGATGTGGCTACAGAAAGTCAGACCTGCCTATTTTTTTTTTTTTTTTTTTACATTTTTTGACTGCCATTGTTTTTCTTTCACATGCTTGGTCAAGAGCATGACATGAGTGTTTCATTAATTGGCTATTCAAGCTGTGCCTCTTTTGAAGGATCTATTTTTGGCATTGAAGCAATGAAGAGGTGTTAGGTGAATGTCACCCTGTCCATCTACCTTCCTTCAAAATATTTTAAATGTGTGTGAGGGTATCTTAGAGATGTGTCATGTCTGCATTTATTTTTCTCTTTCAAGTTCACAAATTTATTTCTGCTATTCTCATAGAATTACTCTAAACATTTAAGTGGGACTGTTATGAAATGGCACAATTTTTCGAAATGGCCAGTAAGTACTTTCTGTCCCTGCCCTGTCCATGGTCCTGGCACTACTATCAACCCCCACTGCTCCATGCTGCCCTCTACTGCCAGGCTCCCTTCTAACAACAGGGTTCACGGCCCTTTAAGGAACTCACCTGATGCTAAAGGTCACACAGCCGGCACTTGTCATCCTCTCCCTGTCCTCTTCCCCTCTTCCTTCTCATCCACTCTCCCGTCTCCTCAGCGCTTATTTCCTGACCGCCGGAGCCAATCGGCTTCCGCTGGTGCCTCCTCCGCCACCAATGCAGAGTGGCAATCTGTCACTGAAGCACTGGAGGACGCCACCCTGCTGGCCACCTTCCGCACACCAGCGTAATGGCTTCTGGCAGCTCTAGAAAGATAAGTAATGGGACAGAAAAAGGGAGAGAGTAGAAGAAAGAGAGCAAGAGAAGGTTGGCAAGGGGTCAGTTAGTTTAGGAACCACTCTCACTTAATAACTGGACCCCTTCTCCCGCCCCTCTTCTGCCCACTGGCTTTCCCTCATCCCCTCCACGCCACCCTGTTTTGGCGTGGTCGCTTCGCGCGATACTTCAGTGAATAAATGAGTCGTTTTAATCCGACTGACAAGCTGGCATTGCCCAGCCCTGCCCTCCATCTGTACTGGAGGCCAGCTCAGCGGCAGGCCCTGGGCAGCTCCGCGTGCCAATCCAACACACTCACAGCTTATCCTGGCTTCAGTTTCAGGGACAGAAGGGTTAGACTGCCGTGCGGCTGCTGCCCTCCACGCCAAAGAGCTATTTATATAAGAAAGGGATTAACTGCCGCTATCTTTGATGGGCTGGAACAAAGGCTAAGAAAAAAGGGACTGGTTAATTATTCATTAATTACCAGTGTTCTGGTTGGGCTGAATATTTCTACTGGAGTTATGTTGCATGACGGGAACCAAGATGGCCTCCTGGTTTTGCTTGAAGAATGCATAAAGGTTTGAGAGATACATATCGATTAGCCTGCAGTGATATTTATTTGTAGGTCATTCCATAAAATATATAATGAGCAAGTTCAGTTTCCAAAGTGTGTGAATGAGTGTATGTGTGTGTGCCCTCTGATGTATTGGCACCCTGTCCAGGGTGTACCCCGCCTCGTGCCCTAAGCCTCCTGGGATAGGCTCCAGGCCGCTTTACCCTGAATACAGGATAAAGCGGTGTAGAAGATGAGATGAGATGAGTTTCCAAAGTTGTGTATTTATCAGCATCAGCCTTCACTGCATACATGCTTGCTCACTTTGATTAAGGCCTCAGGCATCACACGTGCACCTCCTGATGAGGAATCTGCTGTGTGTCTTTGAGCAAACACTCTGTCTGCTTAATTATTCTCCTTAATGAATGACTCATTAATGAACCTCCCATTCAGCTACAGTGCACTTTACATCTCAGCACATCGTCACGTTTGTTATTCAATATGAAAACATTAACTGAAATTGCCAGTGTATGGACCCTAGATACCAAATCCCATAGAAATGTAGATAGATAGATAGATAGATAGATATTAACAGTTTGAGAGACAGGAAAAAAAAGCTTCATTGGATTCACCAAAAGAAGACCGGGGATCGTCTGAGTCTAAGCTCTTTTATCCAGTGTATATCTCAGCGTTGATGCCTGATTTGCTCTGCTTCCATCAGGGGTTAATTCTGCTCTGTCGTCCTTGGAACAGTGTAAGCATGCTGCAACATGGCATGGTGCTCTCTCTCGCATGGATCAGACACACAGCAAGTGAGGGAGAGGAAGAGATACACTGGCAAACAGAGGCATTAAACCCTGTGCTTGTTTCCTCTCCACTCTCCATGGGTATCTGTGTTTGCTGGGCTCTGCCTGTTCCCTTGGCCCGGGTGGCAACTCTTAAAGCATGGCCCAGGAGCATTTGAATGAGTTGCCCATCAAGCATTGGGTCTTTTGTCCGCTCCTGGAGAGGTGTGTAAGAGAGGTGGAGAAGGATGCTGAGTAAATGAGACTCGGGTACATAGTTTTTTAGACTATTTTGGGGGGAGAAAATCTTTGTTTTCATGTAAGCATGGTGGCGTAGTGGTTAGCATTTACGCCTTGCACCTCCAGGGTCAGGGTTCGATTCCCTTCTCATGTGCATGGAGTTTGCATGTTCTCCCCGTGCTTGGTGGGTTTCCTCTGGGTACTCTGGTTACCTCCCACAGTCTACAGACATGCAGATTAGGCTAACTGGTATTTCGAAATTCACTGTAATGAGTACTGTATGTGCCTGTTCGTGACTTACAAAGGACTGGCACCCTGTCCAGGGTGTACCCCAAAGTCTTTGCCCTTGTGACCCTGTATACAGGATAAGATATAGAAGATAAAAATTTTATGATTTGGACCTATGTGCCATCTTATAGAGAAAGGGCCTAAAAAAATCAATTCAAGGTTCTTTTGACTGATCACCTTTATCTGACGGTGAAATATTTTTATCATGACACAGGTTGTCTCTTCCATTTCTCACCCTACCCACAGGACACTAAATGGTTTTATTAAAATGCAACCGCTTGTTTGATTCTTTTGTGATGAACTAAATAAATAGGATGTATAAAGTAGAACGAACATTTAATGGAGCTCTTCAGATCCTACGAGCTGTTCCCTACAGATCATTTCTGTTTGATTGGCCCACAGCCTCCACTAGGAACTCTTTCATCACTGATCCCTTTAACCGAACACACAGCATTTTACCATCTTTCAGTAAGAAAGGTAAGAAATGAAAGTGAATATGTAACTTTATTTTAGTGTGCATAAGTTGCATAAGTGTTTTTTGTTCTTTTAAGAGCAACCCAACATCTCTCTCTCTCTCTCTCTTCAACTAGCATCAGTGCTAAGGGCTTGGATTAATAAATCAGTCCTCTCTCTTTGAAATGAAGTTACCAAAATGTCTCTTTTAATACAGCATCCAATCAAACCCCACAAAATGAAAAGAACATCATTTGATTATTTAGGGTAGCAGCTGGGTAGCTATATAAGCCAAATAGCAAAATGAATCATTGAGAGTTTTTTTTTTTTTTATTAAGTAGGTTAATATGTGAAAATGGTGTATAATGTTTTATTCAGTGTCAGCGCAGGGATGGGATGCTTATACAGGGACAGGATGCGTCGTGGACGGCGAACTGAATCTTGTGTGCTCTGGGATGCTACACCCTGGTGATGCCAATTTCTACTACTGCTCTGGTATTAAACAAATGTCTTTTGTAAGTGTGCGATCATTATTATTCAGTAGAAATAAATACTTAAACATGGTAAGATTAGTGTTCATTTGTGTTACACCATTATTTTAGTGAGAGGGAATTTATATAAAGCTTTAACTCTGATTTTCTGGCTCAGCAGGTTAGATATAGATAGATATGGAAAGTGACATAGAGAGGCGTACAGACAGAGAGAGATATAATAATGTTGAAATGAATCACTCTAAGATTTATTTCCTGATCAAATTTGGATAACATATGGCTTGGAATTGCACATGTGAACCCAAGCGTTGGCCAGGTAAGTTGGTGATTTAAATACAAAGGTTACTAAAATATTAAGCTGTGAAATTTGTTCAGGTTTTTTTCCCAGATTTTTTCCAACTTAAAGACACCAAAGTCAGTTTTAGTGCACAAAGCGAAACTGACTTAAGCACACAAATAAGCCAACTCTGAATACGCATAACCTTCCCTGCACATATATTGGCAAAAAAACACATTGATCACAAATGAAATGCCAAAATTGACATACAAAGTTTGGGTGACTTTTCTGTAAAAAGATGTGCTGCTTTTCTCCAGTGTATTTTTTGGAAGGTGATCCAGCTCATTCTCCTGCCATCCAGGCCAGAAAGCTATCTCGGAAAGGCCGGGGCTGGCGCTGCTGCCCGTTGGCTGGCGCTGAAGCTGGAAGTCTGGCCAATGGACCGGGCTGTGGGTGCTGGGTTTGTGCTGATGAATTGCAGGCGCGATGCGCAGAGGCAGCCGGCGAGCAGAGTCAGCGAGCGGCCGTCAGGCTTCATCAGCTCCTGCCTCTGTGAAGGGGGAAATCGCAGAGACAGCGCTGACAACTTAATTTAACACCGCACCGGAGTGAGACTGCACTCTGGATAATTGATAACAACACCACTGTGTATGTGTGTGTGTGTGTGTGTGTGTGCGCATGTGTGCACAGGCACACACACTGAAACTTACCAAATGCACATGGGACAGCACAGTAGATTAGGATGTAAGGAAATACTGTGCTGTACTTATGTGTAAACACATCTGATTATTTATGCACTCAGTGTGAACACAGTACCTCAGATTGATAGCAAATACACACAGTGTATTCGATATTATCATTTTCAGATCATGCTTATTGTTCCATTCATTGTGTAAAAATGTGTCCAGTTGCAACCTTTGTCCAGATCCCAGGTAACAAAGAATATTAAAATATTCAGTTAATAAATATGCAACAGGTCGTAAGTCAGGTTACACTACAGCTCTGACAAAGGCTTGACTCTGATTGGTCAGAAGATAAATTAATTAAAAGATTAATTTCTATAACAGCAGTATTTCAAGGTGCGAATTCGAGGTTTATGCAAGGGTCATTCAAATCGAACCGGGACTTATGATGCATTATAATACAACACAGTTATGTGAGTAAAAACTCCCTTTATTTCTCTATATAAACCCCTGCTTCACTAATGCACTTATCCCAGCGTTTCACTAGTGCTTGGATACCTTAAATGTTGAAAGGCATCTCAGTACGTCGGAGCCATGACTGCTTGCTTTGTGTCTGAAACGCTGGCCTCCCAGGAACTCCCTTAATGACCCAAAAGTGGAATTTACTAGAGTGAGGTCAGAACTGTGTGGGGACGTGGCAATAACTCCCAGCTGAGTGTCTGTAATGTGCAAGTGGTGTTAGTGAATGACAGCTCCCACAACGTTGCAAGTCGATTTTCACGGATCATGAATGTTCACGGAAACATGTGCAGTGGGCTCAGAGCCACCTCGGACGGGATCGTCATTCACGGATGTATGGCCTCCTTTAAAACATTTGCACCATTCAAATGAATTAACATTGCGTTATTCTAAAGAACATAAAATAAAACTTTTGGACTTGTTGCTATTGGAAACATATTCACTTTGTGGAAATAAAAGTAACTCCATTATGTCACTAATTATTTTCAGAGAGTAACACAGCCCCATTGTGTTTTAGTTCTTATTTTGACAATGAAATTTATGCAAAGTTCTGAACAACATTAGCTGTTAACTAACTATACTATTAACTATTCACGTCACATGATCTCTAAAGTGCATGCACAACATTCACAGTTAGACATAAACTTAGAATATGGAAATATTAGCAATGTTTCTGTGACTTAAAATAAAAATAAACATCCTGAAACCATGTTTTAGGAACATTTCTAACGTTTAGAAGCTATAACAAATGGTAAAGTCTAGTCATGAAGTAAATAAAAGAATAGGACTTTAAACCTGATTGAATCAAATCCCTTCCTTTTCACGTCATAAGATTCAGCAGATGATCTCTGAAGTGATTCCCCTGAAATGATATGATCAGAATCTGTATTCGGTGACACTTGTGGTCCTGTATCTCACCCATCAGACGGCGCTGAGAAATAAATAAGAATCGGATGTGGCAAAGTCCTCCAGAGTGTCAGGAAGCCATAATCCCCTTTTAATTTCCTTTTGGAGTCTGCGCCAGGGTTCTGGATAATGCCCCCTGCCCGTGATGGCGTTGCGGCCGTGATGGCAGTGCAGAGGCCGGGTGCTTGGGTGGGTGTGTGGTTGTGTGTGTGCGTGTGTGTATGGGGGGTGGGGGGGTCTTTACTCAAATCCCGAGGAAGAGTATACAATAACCAGGCTAGGCCTTCACAGCCTTTACACGGGCTGCTTTCTGTTTGCCCAGCACTCCAAGGGGATTTTCTGTGACACACACACACACACACAAACACACACACACACTAAGAAGGTGAAACACACTTCCATTGCTACACTCATCCTCACCCACCCAAGGTAAAATTGCTCCATATAAAGCTATTTATATCTTAATTTATACAGGTTGGCTGGTGATGTATGGGTCAGCCAACCTCCGTCTCCCAATCGTCTTCAATCCCACAATGCCCAGAGTAATATCTCCTCTTGAACAGCAATTTATTTTCCTCCTGTAGTGGAGTTATTTAAAAGAAAAGGTCTCATCATTAAAATGTATGCTTTTGCAGCACAGCGAAAGCAAAGGGCAGCCGGCGAACGCAGCTTCGCATTATTGGAAGTAAGAGAGAGAAAAGAAAAAAAAAAGGGAAATGGAGCACATCTTTGTAACATATTTGCCCATAGGGTGGGTTCAGACTAACAAAATGGAGAAGGTTAAAGTTATCCCATGAGATGAATGGATTTCTCTTGACATTTACTTGCAGTGAAGGTACAGTAAATCTCCAGCATGGCTTATTACTGTCACATTCAAGTCCGTGCACTCACAGATCACAATCGCAGATGTGTTTCTTTCTTCCTTCCCCCCTCCTTCCTTTCCACCACATTATCCATATATTGCATATGAGAGCAGAATGATTGCAGGGCTTTCTGTCATGTCCTGTCCTCAAAAAGAATGTGTCTCTGGCCACCTAAAGGGTTATTCCTGCGTGAGTCTGCCTTTTTTTGATCCCTTCCACCAGCTGAAGTAATTAAAGGGTTATTAGTAAACAGATACTCATGCTCACTTACTTGTGCCAACTGTTTCATGCCATCTGCTGCCTGTGTGCTTGATTTTGACATTGAGAAAATCAGGGATCGGGAAGAACGGGCATGGTATCTCTTATGGAAAAAAAAAAACGCGTACATTTTACATGTGATAATGCATTTTTCACTTTTAATTGTGTGAGTGGTATGTGAATGCATGAAAAGCTGTTTTAACATCAAATAAACACCCGGCATTGTGTGAACACGATTGGATCACGTGAAAAAAAAAACGAGTTCTTTATGTGAGAGAATGACATGAAAGCTCATGTCATATGTGTGAAAAATTTTAAATGAATGCTGAAATTGCATGTAAAAATGTATTATCTGTATGTAAAGTTAATGAATCATGTACATAAATGATGTGTCAAAAATTAATAAATCATGTGAAAAAAAATCATATATGGAAATAAATAACTCTTGTAACAATTATATGTAAAAGTAACAAAAGGTACCACTATGTAAAAAAACTGTCACTACATGAAAATAATTATAAGAATTGGTAAGAATTCACATAAGAAAAAAATGAATCATGTTTTAGAATCCCATGTGACCATAATTGAGTCATGTAATGATTCACTTAGAATTGAATCGTGAACAAATCAATCAAAATTAAAGAAATATGTTTAAAATCACATAATCACATAATAAAATCACACACACAAATCAAATTAAAACCACATTTCAAAAATAAATAACTAAAATCTCAAGTGTAAATAAATTAAACATTTAGGAATCACATGTAGAAATGAAATGAATCAAATTAACTCACTTGTCAAGTGATTCATATAGAAATATCATGTCTAATAGTTGAATCATGTAGAACTCAATAATGACAAATAACGTATCAAATTAAATGAAAATGAATAAATTGTGTATAAAAACTTATGTGAAACAAATCACAAGTAAGAACCATATACAAATAAATACATGATGTATAAGAATCATATACAAAATAAATGAAGTAAAAATTAAGTGAAAAAAAATATATGAAAGTATTGCATATTCACATCAGGGAAAATTTATCAAATTAAACTTGAAGTTAAATGAATCACGTGTGAAAAAAGATGAATAATGTAGGAATCGTATATAAAAAAAAATTAGGCTTTTTTATGATTTCATGTAAAAATTATAAATGTAATATAAAACGTGCATGGTGTATGTGTGTGTATGTATGAATACAAATGCCTATGCAAGTCTCTTTTTTATATTTTTATCCACACAATAGTTCAATAGTTCAATTCAGTCTTTTTATTACACCTGCAACCAGCATTTTATTTTAAATCGGAAATCTTTTCCTTGCTATCTTTCTCTCTCTCCTGCTCTCTCTCCCTCTCTCTCTCTCTCTCTATCCTCCCCCTCTCTTTTCCCCCTGTTCATTTTATTTTCAGTAATATTGAGAGGATTAACCCCTCTGGCCTCTTGGTGGTTACTGTTTCATTTTATTCTTATTAAAATCTTAAGAACCTTCTTTATTATTCCTGTATGATACTCCCTCAATAATCGAGATCTCTCTCACCCGGTGTGTTGCCAAGTGTTCGTGTGCATGTGCATGTGTGCATGCAAGCAGGTGTTTGCGTGCATCAAGAAGTGTGTGTGTATGTGTGCTCATCACTGCACACGCTTCTCTTTTAGCTGATTGGAATCCTTTGTGTGGATTTTTATAGTCTACAAAAACGTCTGAAGTAATAGCGATTATTCTGAAGCGAGAATAATTGACCAGATAGAATTTTAATCCACAGTGTCAGACTTGTGCAGGAACGGTGTATCCTCCTGTTATTCCCTCTGACATGTCAGCTTCCCACCTGCACCGTCTCTCACTCACTCAGGAAAGATGTACGTACGCCAGCTTACAGTCTACTGCATTGATTTTTCTGACACTTTCAGTGTGTGTACAGGAAGTAGATGAACTTCACAAATGTTGTCACACCAAAGCTTGATGGATCACGCTGTGATTTATGCAGCTTCCATAACTTAGGGTGGTTTATATAGAAATGCATACAGGCAGGGTGAAGCAGTAAGTGTGTGTGAGGAAAATGAGGAGCTTAAAATTTCCTTCTAGTTCTCATATGTTCTTCAAATAAATTTTTTAATATCAGTGTGCTATTAATTGTTTTTTTATCTATTTATCACAGTGAAGAAAATGTCTTCCATTCATTTATATTGATTTCAGACGTATAAAATTACCATGCACTTTATTAGGAACACCTGTACACCTGCTCACTCTAATTATTAATTAGCTATTTATTAACTATTCATTTCTTTTGAGTAATACAATGTTAATTAAATAATTATATCAGCTAATTGTGTCAAAGTGGTGGAAGTCACAGGCCAAGAGCGTCAGTTAACGCTTACTTCAAACTGCAGAATGGGAAAAATATGTGATATTAGTGGCAGGGTGGCTGGTGCCAGTTTGCATGTGTATTTCAGAAGCTACTGTGCTCCTGGCATTTTCATCCATAAGTTTAGAAAAGCTTGGTGCATAAAATAATAAACATCCAGTGAGCAGAAGGTATTCTGGAAAAATACCATTTTGTTGCAAGAGATCAGAAAAGAATAAGGTCAAGCTGATAGGAGCATAAATAACCACTCTTTACAATCGCTGTGAGCAGAAATGCATCTCAGAATGCACAACACATTGAACCTTGATGCAGATTCCCTACAGTAAAAGAAGACCGTATCGGATTCTACTGAAAACTGAACGAAGGCCGGATGATGTTAATCTGTCTAACCAAACTGTCCTGGTTCTGTTATATTGTGCATGAATGAGCAGGCATACAGGTGTTCCTAATAAACCGGACAGTGAATGTACACTGTGATTTAAGGTGCGTTCGAAAAACAGATTGTACACAATTATGCTGTCTACTTTCCTCAAATGTAGTCGATCAGCAATTTATTTATTTATTTATTTAATAAAGGATATGAGGCTGATGTAAATAATAAATAATTATTTCATCCAAAATACAATATTTACTATTATTATTTGTCCTTAGAGCACATCCAGGATTTTAGTTATGCATGCTCATAAATCTGCACATGACTGAAAAAGAAATGCAAATTTCTGTGAACATTTAGGGTTTATTTAGGGTTATCGATTAAACATGATTCAGATTCCAAACATGTATGGTAAATATTAGTTATTATTTACTCATGTGCATTTCATAAAACTAATTTTGCAGTTTCCTACTATATAGGCTCAACTATATTTGGTTTTCATGAGACACTAATACATAATTATGAAACATGCACAAAATCATTTTGTAATTTTCCTATTATCCAAAAATATGAACTGTTTTAGCTCTTACAGAATTAAATAAAGGGCGCACGAGCTAGTTCATGGCACACCTAGTGAACACGAAGCCTTCGCTCTTTCCAAGTGCCTGTAAGAGACAGTCAGGCAGCTGATCTCCTCTGGCAAACAGAGACATAACCAAATCCCCCCCCTCCTCCCGCCACGGCACCGAGGTCGAGGCGTCAAAATGACTCTTTTTATTACAGTTCATAAACACCGACTCCCCTGGTGGCCCAGGGAAATTTCACATAAACTTTGATCAAACAGACGTTGGCCTCCCTGGTTTTAAGCACTTCTCTCTATGTGTGAAAATAGCCCATCTCAATCACCGGCAAGCAGAACAGAGGGAAAAGCGAGCAAATAGCACAGCCGTCACTGTATCAAGTCATTATTGCCTGCGACCTGAGGGAATAGATTTCATATAAAAACAATAAGTTCTTCTTTCTTTTTTAAAAGAAATAAATACAATCTCGGTATCAATTGGAACCGTGCCACACCGGTATACTTTGCGGCTAAAGTTAACGAGTTAGACTTCAGAGAAGACATTAACTGTGTGGAAAGTGATGAAGAGTGCTCAGTAAGGCCTTTCTTTCTGCTTACGGGATCCATATAGAGAGGCTATGGATTTCCTTGCATGCACTATGTGAGCATGTTATTTTACAGTATTGTAACTATGTAGTACTTAATGGGTAAATACATAGTAATAACGGAAAATCCACTGGAATATTACACAAGCCAAACTCAACCGAGCTGACATTTTTCTTCTAATAGTATACTTAGATGTTTCTATTACTTTGACATTATTGTGCTTTGACTGGTGTGTGGGCTGTAAATTATTATTATTACTATATTTTGATACTGTGAAATTCATTCATTCATTCATTCATTCTCAATACTGCTTATTCAGTACAGGGTCACGGGACGTCTGGAGCCTATGCCAGGAGTCTTCATGACTTCCATGAGGCCACAATGATAACCACTACGCCACCATTCAGCACTACTATGACATAACAATTTTAATTATTAAACATGCTTTTAGCTGTTTTTGTTCTGGGCATTAAAATATCTTGGGAAAATACTTCTGTCTAAATAAAAAAAAAATTAAAGAAAAATTTTTTTTAAACACAAGCAGGCTGATACTACATGATACATTTTCAAATAAAACACCCTAAAAGTACAGTTCATCAGCCCTCCGAAAAATGATTTCATCTATTAATCTTTAATAAAATATAAGCAAGTATAATTATACTGTATAATATTATATATGCTCTATTATAATAAGGAAAATATCTAACTATTAATGTGGTGATGTTTTATTGTAAGAAAACTTTTATTTAACTACTAAATGTTTTTCACAATTTTCTTCATGATTGTACTCTTTATGTTTTTGTTTTTTTTCTAACTTGACAAGTGAGGTATCTCATTTCAACTGGACTTCTTTCTTGTTAAGTAGAAACGCTTCACTACTCACCCAAGTAGTTCCTTTAATCAGGGGACAAGATGCTTTCAGCTACTGGAATGTAAGTTACTACAATTACGCCTCATGTAGGAGAACTTTGAGGAAAAATGAATTTGGATATCCTGAGGAACAATGAAGAATAATGTTAATGATGATAAGCTTGGCACCGAAACCATCTGTGTCAGTACTGATCTTGCGCCTGCTGCTTACACTGGCAGCGTACACACACTGTGTTCAGTGACTAAATACAGGCGCATGCTCCTGGACTTATTCAGGATGAGTAGATGTGTCGGTAACCCAAGAAAGAGGAAAGATAAAGTTCTGGTTGACATCTGTGGGTAGGGATATTGGAGAGGACCCTGCTCTGCTTTCTGTGTCTTTGTCTTTGTCTCATAATATCAGCAATTACTAAGGGCCTAATACACATCAAGTGTGTGTCTGTATGTGTGAGTGTGTGTGTGTGTGTGTGGTTTATGTTTTTTTTTTTTCATTTCATTTTTTTTTCAGTGATTTACAGTTAACTATCCCTCCATACCTCACTACATTTTTTCTTTCATTATTCACCAGCTATTCTCTTTGGTGGCTTAATAGAGCTATAAGAGCCCCTTATCCAGCTCTTCACTGAGCCAAAGTCACTCTCACTCATCTCAGGCTCTCTTATCAGATCATACACTCATTTCAAAAGCGGTTCCTCATTAGCTTTGTAAATGATACCTTGATGAAAAAAAAGCAAGAGCTTTTTTTTGGTTAATATTTGATTTCATTTTGCAGGGTGTGTTTTCTGGATCCCTGCTATTTTTCATGACTTATTTTAATGTCACGATCAAATCTTCATTAGTAAGCAATATTGCATGAATAGAAAATGGAATTAGGTATAATTTTGGAATAAAAAACGGTAGTGCAATCACAAGCAGTCCTGAAATCAATATGAGGATCAATATATCACTGTATATAATAACATTGTTACAAAGAAGCACAAATCTACAGTATCGAGGTAAGAAGAAAAAATGAGTTTGGGGCATAAACTGTTGTTTTGGCGAAGTGTAAATCTTCAAGGTTGTCTTGCAGAGATATCCACAGCAGCAGAAAGTACTGTAAGTTACAAATGCAGAAAGCTCAAAGTAAAAGAAGAAGTAGCAGGCCGGTCTGGAGGGTGCGAGGATCTGGCACCATAAGTCAACAGGGATGCGCATGGAGAGAGAGAACAGAATATTAGGTACTGTTTTGTGGTTTAAAGGGGTGTACAGTGTGATCGGAGTGCAAGCATGGACTCAGCAACTCTATTGTAGTGTTGTGCTACTGTTTTTGTAATTTGTTCTTTTCCTTTTTAGTGTTTGATGTTATTGTTGCTTATTGTACAGTATGGATTGCTTTTTGCACCATAAAGCAACATTATGCTTTTTTCATTAGTTGCCATGATTATTGTTTCTGTTGGTGTTGTTCTTGTACTTATTATCGCTTTTTTATCTTTTTTTTTTTTTTTTTTAGGGTTGTTGAGGATATTGTTGAGGTTACAGTTGTTGAGATTTTGGTATTTTTGTTGCTGGTCGATTATTTGTTGCATTTGTTATTCCTGTTGCTGTTGTTGTTCTTCTTCTTCTTCTTATATCTGTTGCTGTTTTTTTTGTTGTTGTTGTTTTTTGAGTGTGTGTTATTATTATTTTTATTTTTTTTTATCAAAAATTTAATTCATAATTGCCTGATATGTTGTAAAAAATAAAGGACTTCTTCACAGTAAAGTACCTAAGGGCATTTTTATCTTGTGAGACACTGATTTGTTAATGCCATTCACTATTTCTACATTAATGTAAAAACAGCTTTGGGAATATGCTCCTGTTTGTATTGCCCTTTTTTGAGACAGATTCTCCTGCAGGTCTGGAGTCAGAAACTCAGTCTGTGCCTCTTTTATCTTTGCCCTTTTTTTCTTCTGGAGGAGTCTGAGGGGTTCTTGTTTCATGTCATGTCTTATGCCGGAGTCAGTGGGACTCCAAAGGAACTCTCACCTGTGTGAACGCGGCTCTGTGAACCTATCAACCTGCCGAGCGCTTTGTGCAGACAGGCGTGAAGCAGACTGCGCCCAAAGCACACGTCACGCCCTGTTAGGAGATGCCTAACACGCTAAAGAGTTTAAACTGTTGCGCTTGACAAAGGCAATTTTATTGATAACTGTTTGAAGCCTATTTCTCTCCCCCCCTCCATCTCTAGGCCTTATGTGGTATCAGGCTTCTCTGTCTTTATTCCACTTGCCACTCTCAACAGACTTCAAATGCAAGAAGCTTCCTCTTCTGCATGGATGCTGCGAGCGTACATCCCTCACCTGTCGCTTGCTGCCTCAGCTGGGCAAAAAAAAAAAAAAAAAAAAACAGCACTCTGATCTGCCACACAGTCTTCTCTAAAGCCTCACATCTTTCTGCTGTATGGAAATATTTATATTAGCACTTATCTCTGATGGAGAAATTGTGAATTACTGCAACGCAAGCTAAAGCTTCAAGCTTTTATTTTTGCACTGCTGAAACTGCACATTGCAACCAAGATTTCGTGCATTGTGTTGTGTTTCGGAATGAGAAGCACGTTGCTCTTAGTTACATCTGCTGTCTCGTTGTTTCTTTCCCTTTACCTCATGCCGCGTTCAATTCTTCCCTTGTTAGCCCCATGTCCTCCTCACGCTGCCTGAGAATCACAGCTCAGTCTGATAACACCTTGGTCAGCCATAAGCGTCCTTAGAGGCAAGAAGGTAACGTTAAGTCCCTGGATGTTGAATGCCCACTTCTTCTACACCTGTAGCTAATTAGGTGCTGCTTGACCCAACTTAGTACCATTAACTGTAGCTGTGCTCTAAGCGCAAAAACGATTAACATCATTATCTGGGATAATGAGACATAATGTGAGAAACTACTTACTAAAAGCACCACATGCCACTTGAGAATTTCTTCCCGAATCTCTAACCTGATCTACAATCCTCTCGAGACTACCTAGAAACCTAGCAACCATCTCACGTGACACTTTAAGCGCTCTAATAATCAATACTGCAATAAAGTAATGGCACCACTTCCTGTTTGTGTGGCACAAACTTATATATCTTGATTATTTTACTAATGCATTAACAACAATTTGCAGTAGTTACCTATTTATCTCATTTAAGCACAAACTAGTTTTAACACATTTTAGGATTTTAAGAATATAATAGTTATACAATTTAAGTTTTTTTTATTTGTAAATGTTTCTTTTTTTGTAATAATAATTACATTATTGTTGTTGTGGTGGTGTTGGTTGTGGTAGCATGGTGGCAGAGTGGTTAGTAAGTCAGTGCCAGATTAATGTTCCCTTGTTGTCCGTAGTGCATGATTAGGTGTGTGAGTGTAAGTTCCCTATGATAGACTCCCTGGAAAGTTTTTTTCCCCTTGTTTCTCTTTTTGTGAGTTTACAGGTTTGTAAATAATAGGTTTTATTCAAGATGCACTTCTTTTTTCCAGGCTTGGGACTGGCACTGAGGATGCCATTCATCTCAGTGGCTGGATATCATATATACTACCGCTCAAAAGTTTGGGATCACTTTCTAACTCCATGGTTGTTCCTGATTTTTATTTCTTTCTACACCGTAAAACAATGCTGAAGGCGACCAAAATATGCAATAATCTCCTTTGAACAGTTGATATTGAGATGTATCTGCTACTCATGCCCCTGTAACGCCTCTAATCTGAGGTGCTGTTTAAGGTTAATTGGTGATTTCTGAGGCTGGTGACTCTAAATGAACTTTTCCTCTGCAGCAGAGGTAAATTTTGGTTTTCCTTCCTGGGAAGGTCTTGATGAGAATCAGTTTCATCATGGTGCTTGATGGGTTTTGCAAATGCACTTGACGATACTTTTCTTGCAAGAACGGTTCCAGAACAGCTGACCTTCATGTCTTAAAATAACAACTGACTGTTACTGTTATTACATAATTACCTAATTCCATATGTGTTATTTCATAGTTTCTAAATGTAGAAAAGAAATCATCAAACAAAAACAAAGAAATTTGCAAGTGATCCCAAACTTTTGAGCGGTAGTGTATATACCCTTAGGGTAACAGTGGCATCCAGGCAGTTGCGAGGCTCGAACCCCTGACCAACCAATCAGCAATCCAGAGCCCTGGTGGTGTTCTTCTTGTTACAGATTTACAATCTGCCACCAAACAATCAATCAATCAACCAAACAAATGAACAAATATATGAATGTATGTAAATCAAAATGGTTTTTTTCATGAACCAGATTTAACTACTTCACCAGCACTTAAGATGATTCTGTCTACTTCAAATATCACATCCACTACAACTTTCTGTTTAACCAGACTGACTGCAATCCACCATCACACAACACGCCAAACATTACAGGATGTCTTATTTATAGTACAGGTATGAGGCCCAATACTGACTTACTGTCTAAATCCTAGATTGATGGTTCGTAAGACTTGTGATTGTCCATTTCTATATTTTTTGCTGCAAAGATGTGCTATACTGTGTTCATACTGAAGACAGGACACAAAGAGAATACAGCGCTAATAAAACCTGAAACATCAAGCCTCTGATGTTTAAACCTGACAACAGAAACTTGAAGACATTAATAATAGGATATTCATATTACATAGATAAATATAATAAAAATCAGTAGGGATTCAATGGTTTGACAATGTGGTGTCAAAAATGGGGAAAATGTTGTTGCTGTACGATGTATAAATATATGCATACAGTATAAAGTACATGTTGATTCAGTATTTGTTGAATGATCTTGTGCTGGCTTGCTAAGTGAAACAGAAGTGTACAATGGCAGTCTGATTTGTATGCTTTTATAGTATTTTTATAGTTTTATAGTAAGTATACTCTATACCAGTACTGTATAACAGATAAACATTAAACGTCACAATGTGGGAGAAATGGGAATTTACCCATAGCATTTTGGTTGTTGGTTCCAGACAGGCTGGTGTTAGTGTTTCAGAAACTGCTGTTCTCTTATTTTTCCACACAACAGTCTCTAGAGTCTACACTGGAAAGTGTAGAAAAAACATCCAGTGAGTGGCAGTTCTGTTGGAAGAAATATGGCCAGACTGGTTTGAGCTGACAAGAAGGCTATAGTAGCTCAAATACCACTCTTTACAACCATGGTGCGCTAAAAAGCATGAACAACATATCAAACCATTGAGACATGTGGGCTACAACAGACCATCCAAGGACAGGGATCTGAGACTACACTGGGCACAGGTTCACTGAAGGGTGGAAAATAGATCAAGCAATATGATTTTATTTTACTTACCGCTTCCGCTTACCTCAGTAAAAACACACACACACACACACACACACACACAGACATATCTAGACATCTATGGATAGATATTTATAAGACTATCTATATGACCAAAGCAAAGAGAAAGGAAAAACATCTAAAATAAAGTGATCAAGTACAACAACCATCAGTTGATGGATCAGTGACTGTTTTTTTTTTTTTTTTTTGCTTTTGCTTGACCTTATGAAAGATTTATCCCCTGGAGCTGTGTACATGGTGTACATGCTTTTCGGTGGTAAAATCTACATGCGCTGTATGTGAACGGCACAAGCACCGACTCAGAATGCCGAGAGCAGAACGTTGCAATGAGCCTCTTCCCCATGGGCTTTCCTCGGGAATGCCAGCAGCAGCCCGACTAAAGGCAAGAAGAAATAAATCAACTTTACACCAAACATCTTCATCACGTCGTCCGCGATAGCTGAACTCATCCCGGGGAAATGGAATGCGAACTTACTTGCGTTTTCTAGGATGTTATGGTGCAGCAAACACATAAATTAGAAATGTAAGGCGAGAAAATGCCACTGAATATAGCTCAATTCTTGTGTCTGATATCCTTATATATAATAGGACTCCAGCCACAGAGAACAGCAGTTGACACTTCAGATTCTACTGAAAACTCCCAGGAGTATGTATGTCTGCTTTTTCCTCTTCCTAATGCAGCGTGTGGCCTGTCACATTGGAGCATGAAAACAAATAATAACCTGGTGTCCATCCCCTCCCTTTGCCCCTTGTGCCTTCACACACCCCATCACACACTCTTGCCTCGCTTCACACAGGCGAGCGTTAAAAATACATGTATAGCTCTGCTCATCCTTTATTCATTCTTACTCTCTCCTTTATGTTTATGAGGCTCTAGGGCTTCCAAGGTCCACGCCGCTGGCCCAAGGGGGTTCAGAGAGGCTCCAGAAAGTTCCTGTTTTTCAAATCTAATTCACTATAAATGAGCCCCCAAAACATGGCGTGCTGCTATACATACATATACATTGATACATACATAGATACATACATAGATATGTCCTGGACACTGGGATCATTACAGAATATCCTCCTGGATGGAGGGTAAGGTTAGACCTGAATACTTGGTAGATTTCACTTCTCATATTTGTGTCCATATTTTCATTAACAATTTTTGTATTATTTATTTAAAAAAATTTAAGTTAAGCAATATTATTTGGAGAATTTCTATTGATTATACCAGAGGGAAAGATATAGACAGGGAATGAAGTGTAACAGAGTAAAATTCAATACATGTAGACTGAAAAGTCTGAATCCATAGGCAAAAATATATTTTAAGGTTTAAATCACAGTAAATAAATTACGGCCTCTGACTTTGTGGGTCTTGTGCATATGCTAAATACAAGAACATTAAAAATGTCTTAATGTATATATTTACTGCAATGATCGTCCTGGACCAAATAAAATTACTATAAGACTATTCATTTCAGATGAGCAAAAAAAAAAAACGTCTAGGAGTGGTTGGTCTGGCTCTGTTTCATCTTTTATTGCTAGTTTTGAAGTCATCTTGGGTCTGAAATAAAAAGTAAAATATCAGATTTTGTGTCAGAAAAAATGTCTATGGATCCAGATTTTCGACCAGCCTTTATATAATAATAATAATCATAATAACAATAATAATAATAATAATAATAATAATAATAATAAGACACCACCATGCCCCAGCCAATGGGGGTCAGTGTAGAGTAAGGGGGCAATAAATACACATTTCTTTATCCCTTGTGATGGTCACCAGTGTGTGTGTGTGTGTGTGTGTGTGTGTGTGTGTGCGTATGTGTGTGTGTGTGTGTGTGTGGCTTTGACACTGCCTGTGTCTGGTCTTCTCTGCAAATGTGAATATTCCCAGAGGGGTGTATCTTCTACTTATCCATGCTAGCTTGCAGTCTGCATTTGTGTGTATATGTGTGTGTGTATACTCTGGGGTAACCAGGGACTAAGGATAACCACTGAGCCCTCCCACATCCCTCACGTATTGATTAGATAATCACCCTGTCACCTACTACACATATCTTTTACATGCTCCCTGCTGAGTGAGACATGGCCTATATTGCTGACTGGAGGAAATCTTAACACCGAAATTGTCCTTTCATGTCTGCCATCGAGCTTTGTGCTTTTGTGTCCATACTCCCACTGTTCTCCCACTCTATCTCTTTCCTCTTTCCTCTCTAAGGACCAAGACAGGAACGTTTTCATTATTTGCAGAGATTGGAATGTCAATTCCTTTGCCCCTGACTCCTGAAGTTTGGGATGTTTTGGCTTTTATTGTGGATATGATTACCGAGGTTGTCTCCCCTACCTCACAGTGAGGTTTTTATACACTTCCTTCAGGCATGGATAAAGTTTTAGTATCTAGGATGGTGGAATGGGAACCTCTTACCATCTCTTTCCGTTCTCTTCCGTTCTCTTCCATTCTCTTACCATCTCTTTCCGTTCTTCCGTTCTCTTACCATCTCTTTCCGTTGTTCCTCTCTTCCTCTCTCCTCACTAAGTGCATCCATCTTTTTGTGATTTTGTTGATTGCTTCTTCTGTGTATTGAGCTCCTCTTTTTCTTTATGTAAATGTGTGTTGGAGAGAGACAGAGGACGACTGACTTGGCATGCTGATGTCGTTCCAGCAACCTTGTCCCGGGGTCAGAGGGGTCATGATGCTTCAGCTGGCGTCCCCGACTCTGCTGCCCAGTCCCTGTCCCAGATATCCACAACTGCTCTTAAAGCGCTTATTTTTTTGGGGGTATCAATAGAGTATGGAAAGCTTAATGTTTACAAGAATATCACAATTTTGTAAATACGATTAGAACAAGATTATTATTATTATTATTATTATTATTATTATTATTATTACTTTAATTTAATTTTACTTCAGGATTTTTAGCCTACATTAAACTCAAATATCAATCAGTGTCTAATAAAAAAAAATCTTACTAAACTTACTGTTCAACATTAATTTTCTTGTAAATATTTAGGAACGGATAAATTTGTCCTTGCAACTTTTATGCACATTGAACTGTACATTTTTGAAATCTAAGCTACATTTCTATTTGCCTTTATACAGGAGGCTTTGTTGGAGGAAAAAGTCTCAGGAGAGAGAAAACAGACGCCTCCATAACAATGCAAATTGGACTTTGATCGACTCTTTAATTCCATCCGACTGCTGTTTTGTTGGTCTTTTTTTTATTTATTCTGAGTCAATGAGCTTTAATGAGAGCCCCTGATCCTGCGCCTCTATGCTCCGTGGTCGTGTTTGGTGTTTTGCCGGGAGCTTAGCGACGCTCTGGCCGCACTTCATTAACCCTGAGCCGGCCACAATCCGCCCTGAGAGTCTCGGGGATTTACTGCCGTTCTTTCACATGCAAAAGAACAATCTTTTAACAAGAGCGGAGAGCGGCTTTTCTCCGCAATCAGCTGCGCACTTCGCAAGAATAACCCCTTTTCATTAATGCTGAGGAGGTATTTGCTTTTCTTGGGAAGAAGCAGAGATCCGTGTGATTGTGATTATTTCAAATTGGTTTGAGCAACCCGGATTGTTTCTCATTAATTTATGATAATAACATATTTAAAGATTCTACAAAGATCCAGCTTCAAATCAGCTTTAGCTTCATTTTACGAATATCTGCTTGGTTGGATTTACATCTACAGACGATTTAAATCATGACATCGAGTTTTTTTTTATTTATTTTTTTAGATTTTTAGATTATTCAAATATTTTAGTCGCAATTTGGACCTCTTTCTAAAAGACATAATCCATTTATTTGAAAGTTTCATTTTTCAGATTTTCAGAATAATTATTTTTCATGATGTCACAAATTGTCATATCTGTATAATCGTGATGAAATGCTGAATGTGATCGCACACATAGATCTAATCACGTGTGAAAATTGTTGTTTATGTGAATGCATGACTGTGATTTTTCCATATTTTTTGTCAGAATTTAAAATTTGGCTTTTAGACATTTTATTTCTAAACGTAGAAATGTCAAAAACTGTGAGACAGGACAATGTGGAACTCATTCTTATTGTTTTATGTTATTTAATAAATCTAATTTACTGATATGACAATCTTCAGAAAATGTGGAACCTACGGGCTCTCATCAGATACTGTAGTGCTGCGACTTTTTGTCTTTTATTTAAAATTGTATAATTCTATTTTAAAAAACAAATCAATAGAAGTTGGAATTAAAAGATCCGTAATGATCTCTAGGAACACTATCTGGAAATACTAATAGCTATTTTAAAATAAATTAAATATCATGAAACTATTAGTGACTTGTCAGTGCTTAAAGTATCATCATACATATAGATTATGGTACTTACAAAAATGCAAAAAAATGCGTTAATGTTAGCAAATTTCTTGCTGATGAGTAGCCTAGTAAAGCCTATGTACATTCATGCAGTCTACCTTAAAAATTGCAATAAAAAAAAACTTTTCCTAAATAAGTTTGTATCAGGTTAAGATTTGGATGTGACCTCAGACTAACATTGGGCCACTGGTGCTGACAGACTTTCTGACATCTTTAAGTCCATCTTCCCAATGTTGATGCCAATGCTGGTCTCAATTTGATACCTGGGAAGGAAATTATTTAACTAAGCATCTTACATCTTTGTGGTCACTGATGAAGCAAAAGATGTAATATTCCAGTGGGTACGAGTGAAGGATAACTTAATGGAAATACAAACTAGACACCTGTTTGGGACGTTTTCAAGACCCATAAACATATTAACACCCAAGATGTCTTCAATACTAATTTCCTAAAGTCCTCGGGATGAAATATGCCCAGTATATTTTATCATTTTTGGTAATATGATCTATGTAGCAATAGCAATAATAACATGCCCAATACCATGACTGCAACTGTCTGTTTGAAACTGTATTACAGCAACAGTAAACTCTTGTTACAATTTTAAATTGGAATATGGTAAAAAGTGGAACTATTCCTTTTTGTTACTTTGCGGTGATAAAAACTCTTGAACGTAGCATATTTTAGCACTGTGGGATTTTCTGCTAAAGGCGCTCTGACATGTGCGATACGAGACAAACCCTGTTATCGACTTTCAATTAAAAGCCATTACAGACTTTTGTCTAATCGTTAATGTGCCATTCAGAGAATGAACTCCCCCTAAAAAACACACTCCTGGAGCGAGTGATCTTTGGCCCGGTTTAAAGCGAGTCCAGGCCGCCGCTCAGCAGATGTCCAGCCGGCCGGTGACCAGCTGTTGGAGTCGGTTGGCAAAGGAGCAGACAACCGACACACTCTCTGAAGGGGAAAAAAGAAAGGTGGGGGTGGAAACAATCCATTTTCCAAATGGGATCATTTAGGGCACTTAAACAATTACACACTTTGGTGAACATTAATATTTCACGTATCGCATATTGTTTATGGACAAGCTGAATGAAAAGAGTGAGAATAAAAAACCCTAACTGGACACTTGTCACCACACTATACAACAGACAACGTAGTGTGTGTGTGTGTGCTTAACGTGAATCCTTTACAGAAAAGTTACACGAACTTCACGTAAATTAACACTTGTTTTTTAAAACAACTTACATTTACAATTACTAATTTTTGCTCATGGCTGTTTATTTTACATTAATATTCGTTTATTTCTCTTATATGCTAATAAGAATTTTCTCTTTATTACTTTTACATTAATTAAAACCAAGTTGGTTGCACTTTTTTAAAACTATGAATAATTATTTTTCGCGTGATTCCATATTGTTCCTATGATGCCACGTTTTTACCAAGGTTACGTGGGCAGTATCTCACGTGAATACACATTACACATCTCACATAATCAATACAGTGAACAACGAACGGTTACAGGTTAAATGTGATTTTTCTGCAACTTTGTCGCAATAGGCAGCGAGTGTTTGTGTTCAATTTGACTATGGTGAATCCTTTACAGAAAAGTCACACAAACTTCACGTAAATTAACACGTTGTTTTTAAGACAATTTATATAATTATTTTTCCTATATAGGCTACTAACCATTTTCACTTTCTTAATTTTGTATTAATCTTTTTTTTTTAAGTTGGTTTCACTTTTCTTGAACAATGAATTATTTTTTCACGTGATCCCATATTGTTCACGTGTGCACTGTCACGTATCTCTCATAGTCACGTGTGAAAAACTAACGATTACATGTAAAATGTGATTTTCATGCAACTTTGTCGCGATACGCAGCTTGTGTGTGTGTGTGCGCGTGTGCGCGCTAGTGTCCACTCCATTACCCTACTGTGAATGCCAGTTTGTAATCCTTTTCCCGTTTTTTTCCAGGCGCAATCTGGATCAACGCTTCATCCCCTGCTCACACTGTGCTATTCCCGGCGTGTGATTAAAGTGATATTTGTGCTATAATCTATTAATAAGAGATGGTCTACGGCAGAATTAAGATTCTCGGCTTGAGTTTGGATGTGTAAAGCCTCTGCAGGCGTCTCTGAAAGGTTAAAGTTTCCTCCGACTGAGACGCTCTTATTAACCTTTTTTTTGGAGGAGGAGGTTTGACAAATTAAATCCACGATGCTAACCAAATAGTGAAGGCTGTGAGCAAAGTGTCTGACAGTCGTGTTTAAATTTATTCAAACACATTTTTCCCCACTAATAGATTTTTTTTCAAGTGTAATTTCGTGATTATGACTTGCAGTGAATTTTGTTTTTGTTGTTGTTAGGGAAAAATCATTAAACTAAATTCTGACAGCTCTCTTGTCCTGTTGCTAAACTATCTATTCTATAAAATATGACAAAATCGAATAAAAGTTTAGGTTGTTTATTTTAAGTGGCAAATTTGTTTATAGCATACTTTCTGGAATGCACTAACCTCATTTCATTTTTTTTAAATTAGATGTATTTTAATATATTTGTTTTAGTTTCTATGTCAACAAATTCATGGTCACAGTTAGGACGTTTTACATGTGAGAATATAAGATCAGATGCCCTGAGACTAGCTGTCAAGTTTATCTGCTTGGGAGATCAGCCAATTAATTACGAGCAATCATAACTGCAGGATCATCCAATTAATTAAGAAATGGTTCAATTAATTAGGTAGATAGGTAGTTCAAGGGTGATTACTGTGCTAAATCGTACGATTGTCCTACAGTTTGAATTTAGCCTACAGAGCAACTCAGAAATTTAAATCAGCAAACATCTCCTGTTGAACGAGTGCTTAAAGCATTTAAAAATCGTTAATGTGCAAACTAATCTTGTACGATGTACTATTTAATTAAACACGTAAAGGTAAAGGTTTGTTCACTTCCCACGTTTCCACATCATATCATTTAGTGAAAGATCTTTATTTGCACATTTATAAAAGTAATTCTCCTTATTACCTCAAGCTTCTCCGTCTCTGTGCATTCAGCAGCTACAGTATAATAGTTTTCTTTTTAACCCCAAAAGTTCATACCACTATAAGCACAAAGGAGGAGGGCTAAAGACAAGAATCACTGCACAAATCAATATTCTCAATATACACCTTCACCAAAGAAAGAATAACAACGGCTCTATACAGACGTAATGCACAATATCTGCTCTAACACATCAGGTTAGGGTTAAAATGGCAAAAAGAAAAGAAAAAAAAAAGAAAAATAATAAATAAAATAAAAGTCGAAGGCTATCATTTAACGTGACATTCATCACAAGTAGGAAGTGACATTCTTGGGGGCTTTTTTTTTTTTTTTACGTGTTAGGAATATTGTTTAATCCCAAACAGCTTTTCAATAGGGTTGCCAGATGAATCCTTTCCACTCAGTCTGAAGTGTTTTCTTATTTCTTTGGGATGAAAAACCTGGCAGAATTTAGTCACATTTGGTGAGTACATTGTGTTGATTTAAAGGCTAACCAATTGGGACGAGTTTAAAAGAGTTGGATGTAAACAGTGATTACAATCTGGCAACCAACCCTAAGCTTTAAATATGGCAGCAATTCAGAATGACTCCCATTTCATATGGCAAAATAGTGTTTTTCAAATAGATCTGTCATTTAAATATCTAAAAGATCTCTGAGCACAAATATTCTTCACACCTGGTTTCAACCTTTTCTATCCACTTCAGTACATTCTGCCTTTACGTTTAGCCGCTGGGGGGAAAACTGCAAAGGAGCATTTCTTTGATGACTGGATTTGGATATTCTTTGATTCTGCTGTAATCCATAAGAATTACATGAAGGCGTTTTCATTTCTGTGTACGCGTCCTTGATCATCTTTGCCTGGAAGAAGACTTAAAAAGCAATAAATTAATAAAAGACGAATAGGAAAAGAAAGATTTGCTGTTAACCCAAATATACCTATTTACACGGATCTTATATGTTTATTTTTTACAGTTGAATAAAAAAAAAAATACAAACTGCTTTCCTCTGTTGGTGTTTATATCTCTGTAATATCAAGAGATTTGTTTTTTTATTTTACACAGGGGCTATTACTATTCTCGTAACTATATCTATTCCTGCTAATAATAATAATATTAATATTAATAATAATAATAATAATAATAATAATAATAATAATAGCCCATCATGTGGTTTGTTCTTTTTGTT
The DNA here is from genome assembly GCA_030014305.1 of Clarias laeviceps. Lineage (NCBI taxonomy): Eukaryota > Metazoa > Chordata > Actinopteri > Siluriformes > Clariidae > Clarias > Clarias laeviceps. The sequence goes on along the minus strand of JAQMYJ010000011.1, from coordinate 23,689,690 downwards.
ATTATTGCGTCCGTTAGAAACATTTCTGAAACATTTCTTTTTTTCCTGAACATAAATAATAACAAAGAATAATCCTATATAAATATATAAGTTAAATACAAAAAAGGGCATAAATAATTACATAAATTATGACTAATAGCGGTAACAATATCATTAACTTACAGTTTGCTTCTTCATTTAAGAAGCATATATATTGGCTTTTTGATATAATATATATTCTCAATCCTTTAGTCAATAGTAAGGTTAAAGTCCAGAGCTGCCAGGTGTGTGTGTGTGTGTGTGTGTGTGTTTGTGTGTGTGTGTGTGTGTGTGTATTAATAAGTATAGACCAAGTGTCCAGTCTATGGTCAAGAGTAAAGTCCGAGGCTGGGACAGCTCATCGGGGTGGGGTGGGTCTGGGCAGTATCACCCCGGGCAACGGGGGGAGAGGCGGCGGAGGCTCGTGTCCGCCCTGCAGCCCGTGCAGGAGGATCCGCGGTACGAGCGGGGGCCGCTGTAGAGCTGCAGGAGCAGTGGGGGGAGGAGCTCCGGCGCCCCGGCACAGGTAGGACAACGCAGCCGCTCCGGGGTCCAGACCCGACACCAGACCTTGCGGGTAGAAATATGGCGAGGGAAACATCCTCTGTAAGGCCGAGTAATTCCCGGCTTCCGCTAAGAGTTCCAGTCCCACCGCCGTCTGCCTCTTCCATTTCGTCCTTTTTATGATAATTAAAAAAGAAAGACAGGTGATTAAGCAGCGCATAAACCCATTCGAACTATAACAAGCCTACGTTTTACCTAAAACGTGAGATTAGTTACTAAGGTACTATGTTAGTGGAGCTTGTGATGGTACCATCAAGGGGATGCATTTTGTATATAAAGGTCTATATAAGGTAAACAATTTAATTATTTACAAACACACCGTCCTTGATGATACCATGGACCTCAGCAACAGTCTAGTACATTAGTTCATTCAGGAGAGTAATAGAGTAATAAATTAGTTAGTAATAATTGTGTAAGGCACAAGTCTAACCTAACAAATGTGTTTTTCTTTATTAATTTCACCCTAGGAAATATTTATTAATATCACATAAATCAACACCATGACTGTCAAAACTGTATGACAGTACAGTATGGGACAAAAGCCCCGCCTCCAAGAAAAATGTGTGACATCACTAAGAAATGTTTCAGACACGCATGCAACCCAAATTGTAATACTTTGCAGCGAACAAATTGTTAGGGCCAACTATAGTTTGCTATCATGTATCGCATATCATGAACCATATTGAGCATAATATTATTAATTCCTTTAAGAAATGCAAGTAATCAAGTGCTTAAAAAAATAGAGCAATATTTATGAATAAAAGTCTTGATACTAGGGTTTTATAACACCAACGAGAAAAATCCAAAAATATTTGTAAATAGTTATCATGCGATAGAAAATCCAATTAAAAATATAAACTTAAACAAAAGACACATCAAAAAATAAATGTCTTTCTTTCTTTCCGTCTTTCTTTCTTTCTTTTTTTCTTTCCTCTCTTTCTTTTTTTAATCACAGGAAGTTGGTAACGTAAGCAACAGAGAACAATACTTGTGCGTTCACCCAGTCCATGTTTACATGTCTACATATTAAGACTGTTTTAAATGCTCTCATGAATTTCAGTTAGGACTGACTAATGCTAATAAATAAATTATAATAATAATAATAATAATAATAATAATAATAATAATAATAATAATTATTATTATTATTATTATTATTGAACAGCAGAAGAAAACAGTTATGATTTTTTTGCCCTTCACATCTGAGTGATCTGTATATGGGAACTTGGCAGGAAAAAGTGAACCCCGCCTCCACATATGCTGCATTGGATGTAAACTTAAAGTTATTAATTAATAAAAACATATTAAGGAAAATTATAGTGCTGGGGTAGACCTACATATTGTGCGATTCTAAGTATAAAAAGCCATATTTGCCAGTAAATAATTAATAATTAATAATAGGCCAATTGTCTGACTATTAAAACGGATTTTTAATAATTGATGGACGTACCAATTTATAATTAATTTTTGAACGTACAGTGCGTTTTGCATTGATTTTATTTATTCAGACTAATATGTAGCAAAACGCAAACCGAAAAATATGACGAGAATTCTACATTTGACCATATCTTATTTATCCATTCATCTGTTTATTAATTTACCTCGCAAATCAAAAGGTATATTATAGGGGAAAACATAGCTTTATACAAAAGAACACGTTAAAGTTTTTTTTATTTCCTTAATTCCTGAACTAGTTTACTTGTTTTTATATGTGCTGACAATCAAGATACCTAGGAGATTTTTTGTCACTAAATTGTAGCAATATATATTTGTTATATTATATATTATAAATGTTATTAAAGAACTGGAAATGTCCGTTCTGAAGTCAATCACGTTGAAATCTATCTATCTATCTATCTATCTATCTATCTATCTATCTATCTCATGTTGCAATATTTCTTAAATAAGCACCGGTTTTCCCAGTGCACGAACTTTACAGAATTGTGCTACGGGTGTGAAGAGGAAACAGGAACCTCTGCAGTGCGATGTGACCCTGTAACCCAGCAGGTCCTCACCTTCTGTTTTGGTACCAGGTCTTCACCTGCGTGTCGGTGAGGTTGAGAGAGGCCGCGAGCTCCATGCGGTCCTGCACGCTCAGGTACTTCTGGCGCTCAAAGCTGCGCTCGAGTTGTGCGAGCTGGTGGTCGGTGAAGGCGGTGCGCGCTTTCCGCGGCTTCTTCAGTCGCACCTGGGGGCTGTCTCTGCTGCTGGAGATCTCTCTGTCTCCCTCTTCTTTCACTGTGAATAAAAAAGGAGAACGTAGCGCATGTGAGTGGAGAAAAGCGCGAGAAAAAAAACACAGAATTTCGTTTTGGAAAACGCACAGCCTACTTGGTTAGTTTTGACACACTCTCAGAGCACTGCACAAGTAGGAGTGTGTGTTCTGTGACTTCGGTTTGTATATTTCAGGCAAACCCTAAAGTCAACCACTATAAAAGATGCACAATACGCAGAAAATCTGCAAAACTAGCACCTTTTGTATCATACAACCGCAACGTGCATATGAAAAGCTCAAATAATCTTTGCTACATGTAAAACATGAAAATATTGTTTCTTTTTGTTATTGAAATAAAATTAAATATTATTTCATTTTATAACAATGTAATAACTTTGTGTTAGCTCATCAACTTTGATACACCGTGTTGGATAATTTGGCAAAAGAATTATTGTTAACAAAAAAATGCATCATACAAACTTTTCTCCATAAAGTTGCACATGTTTACACAATACAGCTTAGTACTGCATGCTACTAAGCAGTATGTCCAAAAATACTTAAGTATTAAGTTACAAAATACAGATTTTTTTTTTTATATTAATAATGCATGTGCGTTATTTTTGGCGCCCCTGGATCCACTGACAAAAGAACTAGCTGATGATATGAATTGGAAAAAAATCTAATTCAATACAAATTTTTACCTTTCTTTATCTTTAAACTTAGAGAAATAAGACACCCTTCTTTCCAAGCCCGTATAGAGCAAGGGACACGGTACAGGGATCAGCGCGTCTCTGAAGGAGTACAATAATCCGGCTAATTGAGCCACAAGGGGACAGAGAGCTTTCAGCTGAGACTCGGAGAAAAACTTCACACAGATCTATAAAGAGCTCACTGTTACAAATCTGATTAACACTGGGACAAATTACACCAAAAATCAGCTTTGAAATCAAAGTAGAGCGCGCGCGCACGGAGACACACACACACACACACACACACACACATATTACGAGCACCACGGCTTTGATACATAGAGCATTCATATCAAACCCTCTGATGTCAAAATTCAATGTGCCTGTAATAACATAGGAAGTGATGTGTAGAGTGGAGTGGTGTGTGTGTGTGTATGTGTGTGTACGCGCGGGGGGAGGGGGTTCATTATGTTGCACAAGAGTGACGTTGTTCAATAATAATAATAATAATTATTATTATTATTATAATAATACCCATCATCGTTATGATCATCATCACCGCTGCGATGATGATAATGATGATGGTGAAGAGGAGAAGGAGGAGCAGAAGAAGAATAAGGAATAGAAAAATGCGAGGTCTAAAAATTTAGCATCTTTGCATTTTATTATTATTATCATCATCATTATTATTATTATTATTATTATTATTATTATTATTGTTTTAAGAAAATATATATATATATTAAATGATTATTTTGTGTATTTTATGATCTGTAGCCTATGATAGGAAATACCAGTTATGCTGAAGACAGGTGTGTTTTATCCCTTTTTTTTTTTACTCACTTTTAAGTGTTTTTTTGTTTTCTTTTTTGTTTTACCTTTCAACACATGGCCAACTAATGAACCCAATGAAAAAAAAATAACACGCTGATATTAATATTCTGCGGTATACTTTACATTTCGCATCAGAGCAACGTGCGCTTTTTTATTATTGAAATTATTAGCAACATTACTATCAATAGAAATGTGTATGTACAATTCACAGTAATTACTTTTTGGGATTAACTGCTCTTGTTGAGGACAACTTGCAAAAATAATGAATCCAGTAGAAACTGAGTGTTAATAATTAGCGTAAAATTAACCGTTTAATGATTTGTAACGACATCTGAGTTTTATGGCTGTTGTGGAAAAATTATGAAATGTGCTAAAACAAAATATATAGCTCGATACAAAATATTTTAATTTAAAACACACTGAGAGTACATAAAATAAAATAAACATTATTTTAATAAGAAGCTTGGGAACGAACTTTGTTGTTAGGTGAAACGTAGATTATTATTAATAATAAATATATGTTGGATCTGAGATAATTTTTCGACACGTGAAAAAGTTTGATAGAAGTTTTACTGGGAATTTAAAGATGTCCTAATAATGTTGTTTTACCTTTATTATATTCTCCGTCTGAGGACGAGTTGCTGTGGATTTTCTCGATGAACTCGTCCGCCACTTTAGACGCTAACCTGCTCGCCTCGTGCGTCGGTTGCCCGTTGCTGGAATAAGGCGCGCACGCGGCTAGCGGCTTGCAGTCGGCCAGGATGTCTCTGATCAGGAAGGAGGAGGTGACCGTACGCGGCTGGGGCGCAGCGGAGACCGGGCCGTGATGCGTGTGGGACGGCAGTGCGAGAGCGCGGCCTCGCCTTTGCTCATGCTCCTCGTCTTCTTCGCGCTCCTCCTCTTCGCGTCTCGGCGACGGCGGGCTCGAGCACACGCTCTCCGCGTCCGACGCGGCGCTGAACTCGGGCGGAGACCGGCATTCTCCCTCCAAGCCGACGTTAGCCTTGGCGACGACCACCACCGGGCTTCCGGGTCTGTGGGACAGCAGAGAGTCGATGCCAAAGCCGGAGCCGGAGCACGCGCCGTGGGTGGACGCCTCCATCGGGGGAAAAAAGAGCGCTTTCTCCCGGGCTACAAGCTTTCAAACTCTCATTTGGGTTCAGCCAAGTTCGACTCACAAAAATGCGCACAATCACAGCCTATCCAGTAGGAACATCCAACAGAGCTTCGGAAATATTCATCCAATGTCTGAAAAAGTTTATTCTTCCTTTAGTGTAGCGTTTAATGTTGATGTATAAAAAACAAGCTCCAGTTCTCCTTTTCTCCCTGTCTGTTTTTCAAATCCGATTATACAAAATAAATTAAATAAATACCTCAGTAATTTGTAAATTATATTGTGAGTTCTGTTACAGCTTCTTCAAAGAAAATCACTCACCGATTGAGATTTGAAATAATTTGTAAAATAATTTTGTAATAAATAAATGTGAAGATCCCCCTGCGCTAATACACACCACGGTGTTAAGGCTACAGACAAGTCCAATTAGAATGCAGAGCTCTAGCGTAAACGCTGAGTTTCAGCACCAAGGACAAGAGCAGAAACTCCAAGGAGCTGCAGTCAGAAGCCGGGCTGAATGTGAGGTACAGCTGAAAGTTCGCATCAGTAGCTGCCCATTCAGAGGAAACTGCAGTGGCGATCCTCGCTGCTCAAACAGATAAAACCGGGCGATGCCAAGTCGTTAAAATAAGAGAGAGAGAGAGAGAGAGAGAGAAGCTGCAGTTGGAGAAATGAGTGCGGGTTAAATGTACTCATCGAGCAGTGAAGCCGCACACACACGCACGACGGTGGAAAAGGCCTTTTAAAATAAAGTTGTTGGAAAACTAAGGAGCTTTTAGGAGTTTTTAAGGGCGCCCCATGCACGTGAGTCCCCAGCGGCGCGATTCTATTGGCTGAGGGTCTGTTTTGGGGTGTCGACCGGACACACACACACACATACACCACCCTCACACTCTCACACACCCACGACTCTCACTTTGATGAGAAAGAGACACTGAATTCATTAGGAGACTCGGATCCAACTGTTTACAGGCCATTTTCACACACTGTTTGCTTTCATTACATCATTGATGAGGCCTATAATGGGGTTATTATGAGGAGCAGGGAGGTCTCTCTCTCTCTCTCTCTCTCTCTCTCTCTCTCCTTTTTCTCTCTTCACTGCTCCAAGCTTACGTTCAAGACGAAACCTGAACCATTTCCTCACACAGTCCAGCCATATTTCCGCTTCTATTCTGTTCTTTTCAGAGATCGCATTACGGCAACACAACACTGTATAAAACAAAATGATGTCTGATGTTGTGCCAAACACATCGGTTGCTTCCTCTTTAATTTAGAAAGCGTCATGTGATTCGGCAGTATGTTTTTGCGTTTATACTCCAGTTGCCTCTGAAATGTAAAAATAGTTTTTTTTGCATTAGATAGATTTAGCACTTTAAGCATACTGTTTTCTGGAAGAAAGAAAAAACAAGTAAACAAATAACAAAGAACATACTGTATATTAATAAACGAATAAACAAAAATAAAAATACTGTATATAAATGTTTATTAACCTATATATGGTACAACAATATAATATCGAATTTGGTTCATTAAAATAAGCAAGAAAACTAATATTTTGTTATTTTAACACATATATGAAATAACGCAATTTTATTTAGTTAAACAAATAAACAAACAAACAAATCTCCTTTCTCTTCTTCTTCTTCTTATTATTATTAGAAGTAGCAGTATTTGTAGTACATTTATGCATTCGATATTTGTTTTTAAGTAGCTACTAGTGCACTTTTTTAACCCTGAATCCAATTAATGTTATGCACCTTGCCTTTATTTAACCCATTTCATATTTCGATTTTTTTAAGTAAAAAAAACATGCCTATCTTACAGCCGCGGCGTTTAAGCTCCTTTATGCCTACAGCCTAACTTTAATGTATTCGATGTTAATGAGCAATAATGGGACAACAGCGTGACCCAAAACTCTCAGTCACGCATAACGCTGCTGGACACGTCCCAAAACGCATACCACACACACTACTGCACTAGACAGTGCGCTCCTTATGGTCACTATGGTAACCTATGCTGGCACATTGTTGTGACATACTACTAAGTGCCTTAGTGTGCTGAGCTTCTATCATCCCCCCTTTCACGTCTTTCTTCGAGCCAGTTTAGCCCCTGGTGACTTTTCGACATGTCCCAATAATAACAGTGTGTAGTGCCCCCCCCCCCGGTCCCCCCAT
>JAQMYJ010000011.1:23660993-23680690 GCA_030014305.1 Clarias laeviceps | reverse complement strand
AAAGGAGTTTGTTCGCCCACCCCCCCCCCGCCCCCGCATATTCATTGTATAAAAGTATAAAAAAGTAAAACAAAGAAAGTAAATGTTTAATGCCTTTAATTATTAATATTCAGGATGTAATATTTCTAGCTCAATATTTAAGTGTAATTACATGGCAGAAGTGCAAAAACGTGTGGGCCAGATTAGAAGCTTTAGTTAATTTGCACACCAACCATCATTATGTTGGGAAAAAAAATCTAATCTTAGTGATTTTGACTGTGGCATGGTTGTTGGTGCCAGATGGGTTGCATTTCAGAAACGTCTGATTTTAACAATATCAACAACCATCTACAGAATTTACACAGAATGGTGTGAAACCATAAAAACATCAATTGAGCAACAGTTTCCAAAACTTTAGGGTAGAACACTATATGGGGTTCCACTCCTGCCAGCCAAGAACAGAAACCTAAAACTACTTTTATCAGACTTAAAATAAAATATAGTGGCTGTGTGCATAAAATCATATGCAAACCTAGACAGACAGACAAAGATTAGTGAAATATTAATGAGAATAAATAGAAGGATACTTTTAAACTTCTAGAACTAAAGGTACCTATATAAATTTTTTTTAGCTGGTGCTGAATCATCAAGGGGACATGTTTTGTACTTTTAGCATGTGTTTTTCCATCTTTAGAAAAGTTACATAATTGGACCTCGAGGACGACCAGCCTGAAGCTTTTCTCTAAAAACTAATAAAATGTTCTGTACAACACATGCACTTTCCCAAATAAAAGCTACATAATAGTGGTGCAAAAGATGTCCCCCTGATGACACCACCCCAGAGACAAGAAAAAGATACACACATACATAGACAAAAACTTCACAAAAACTATAGCTTGAAAGCCAAATGGAAAAGAATCAGCAATTCTGTGACCCAATATTAACAAAATATCTTTATCTTGAATTCCACAATGATGGGGTTTTAAAAGAATTGCTTCTGTAAAACAGTGTGAGGAAAAGCAAACCTAATCTTATAAGAAATGCAAAGTAATATTCTCTGACAAGCATTTTTTTCCACCTTCACATCCAGACATATTTGTCTGAAGAAAGACATGCAAGTCAAACAGTATTGAATTTACAGTAAAATCACTATGAACTATTTATGTCTTAAGAAAAGCCTTTAAAGTTTTTTTAAGGTGAAACATGTCAACAAATAAAATTATTTTTGCATTAATTGCACCACAATGATATCACTATCACTATGACATAGTGACATCCCCCAGATGCCAAAAGAACAAAATTCTTTATTTGCTTAATTACATTTTATTGTCTACCAGCTACTTTGATGAGATTACCCAGTCAAGATCATGCATTTCTTCCATTCTTCCCAAGACAAATAAGACTACACATTAAATTAATACAAAAGACTATAATGGCATTCTATAAAAAAGAACGAGTATCATGTGTCTAAGGTAGTTGATGTATTGCAACGGCTGAGCTGCATTACTGGAATATTTAGAATATTTAGTGATTTCACTGCACATTTAAACAATGCTCTTTGACCATTTAGTCAGTGTTTAGCTTTTTTTACCTTTCACAACATCACAACTACATGGTGCGCTGTGGTTGTGAGAAATATAAATAGGCAATGCCATGAATGTGTCTGGTGATTTAAGGCAACAGGGATCTGAGAAAATCAGCATATGTTTATAAGTACAAAGGAAATCAGGCTTAAGTAAACATTTAAAGATCTGATTGGAATTTCACGTTTGGTCTGGCTCAAAAATATCTTTACTAAATGTTTGGATGATTTTATGCTCTATGTGCTAATTAATTCAGATGTTTTTCTCATGTTTAACCCTTTATATTCTACTCAACATTTTTGGTAGAACACATTTTGAGTTAGTATATCTAAAATTGTGGCAAATATAACCTGATTAAGCAATCTCTACCATTTGGTTGAGATAGGTTGTTGTGTGTTTAAGTAGTATGCCCTTAAAAGTTTGTGCCCTTCCTTTATCACAAAAAACATAAGCCTTTATATTACTTTTTCTTACATTTTTTCTATATTTTAAAATGTTTCTTTAAAATGTATGTATAAAGCAACATCTCAACCTTTTGAAAGAGGCATATACTTGTTCCGACTGGTTATTATTGCTTCAAGGAAATAGTAAAAAAAAAAAACTCTTGGTGAAGATGTTCAAAGATTAATAAGACTTTCTTTAAAAAAAATTTTAAAAACAAAAGGGGAAACAAATTCGATGGAAACAATTTCAAACGCTATGCTTTTACTCATGTGTCATGGCACGGCGGTTAACAAAATGAATTGCATTCTATTTATTTATGCTGCTTGTTGTTTATTAAATACATTTTATGGATGGGTCTGTCACAGATTAGGGTAAAGTTTGTCATCTCTGCCTTTTTGAAATGCTGTGTAAAACATGCATTTTGGTAAACTATATATGTGGGGTGAATAAACAAGATGACTTAACTAAGAAAAAAAAAAAAAACAACAACAAACAGTGGGAAGAAAAAAATAGGTGCAATCCTGGACCAGTCAGGGATGCAAATGATGCACCTGAAAGCCATCAAGTACGAGACTTGACAGAAAATAATGAGAACCGCTGAATCTTTTATAAGGTTAACACTCACATTTCCCAGTCAGCTGTCACACAAGAAAGAATTTAGCTCGTGCATGGTGGAGAAATAAACCTTCATCGGCTCATTAAAGCTGACAGGGGGCTCCGGATGGGCAGGACTCGGCGGCAGCGTGCCACCCCGTTTTGTGTCAGTAATTTGCAGCGGAGACATACCTACCATGAAAAAGAGGAGAGGGAGAAAAAAATTAGGTTTGCTGCAAGAGTGAGAGAGAAAGAGATGGCAGGTACTGATGGTGCTGGCGGTGCTTGGGGTTAGTGTGTGTGTGTGTGTATGTGTGTGTGCGTGTAGAGGGGGGTCTGCGGTCGAGAGAAGGCCTTGGGGGAGGGTGGAAAGATCGCTTGCACGCCAGGAGTCTGATTCTCTCCTAATTGGAAGCATTGGGCATTGTCAACGGAGGATTTTCAGTTGCTCACTGACAGGTAGAACCGTCAGGATGATAGCCCACTTGTCAGCGCAAAAGACCAATAAAAACAAACCACTTTTGATTTAATTGGAGGCCTAGCCATGGTGGGGCTGGAGTGGATGGATGGGAAGATGTGCATCGCTTCAGGGAATGGTTTTCTGTGTGTGTGTGTGTGTGTGTGTGTGTGTGTGTGTGTGTGTGTGTGTTTTAAAAGAACGTTTGAGAAAGAAATCATCACCTTGTGTAAAACCCCTCAGAGCACCGGGCTCACATCCTTGGACAGTGTGGTCAGTCACTTCCCATGGTGCTGAGGTTACAGAAAACACTGGGTTTGATTTAATCCCTAGAGCACTGGAGCTGGCTCACCACTCATCAGGGTTTCTTCTCAAAGCTCTCTCTCTCTCTCTCTCTCTCTCTCTCTCTCACACATACACACACACACACACATACACGCACACACAGAAATACATGGATGTCGATACGGTGATGCCTCTGCCTCAGTGACTTTGGCAAAGGAAAAGCTGACATGGCCTGCTTTTGCTGCTTCTGCCCATGCCCACGCTACAATTTGATTGGTTTAATCCATGTCCAGTACGTCTCTGCTCACCTGAGAGAACTCATTTGACACCTAATATTCAACAGAGATATCAACAAGGTTCATGTCCGCTCAGAAAATCCTTCATTCTATCATAGTTTTGACCTAATTGGTGCACATTTTTCTATGAATATCAGATTTGCTCAAAGAAATAGGAAATACTAAGGGATAGGAAAGGTGGTGAAACATGTGCAATAGTGTCATCCCAGATGACAGCCTAAGCCCTGTCATTCTCCCTTCAAGCCTGGACTTCGATGATGTTGGCAATCTTCTTTGCAGGTGCGTAGGTATTCAGACACTGGTCCTTCGTACACACTATCAAGAGAGACAGGCGAAAAAATTAATTTTCTATGCAGTTACATGACATGGAGCTGTGATTTCAGTGATGAGAAAGCAGCACAATGAGTGACTGGTGGTGCCTCTGCTCAGTGTGTGTAGCTAGTATTTCACTTTGCTAGCATTGCTAGGCTAATTTGCACTTAGCATGTAAAGTTTATATATACTGTGTATACAGTGTAAACCATATAGTGTTTACTAGGCTACACATTGTAATGTGTTTATCATTAGAAATAATAATAATAATAATAATAATAATAGTAATATTAAACAGACACTACATGGCAACAAAAATACCAATTACTACAGTACATACCCCCCAAAAAAAAAAACTACAAGGATCACAAATATGAACATACTAAGACATGGCGACATCACATAGTTGACTTGTCATTACTCTCGCAATAGTTTGTGAAAATAAGAACAAACATCATATGCTTCATAGAGGGTGTATGAGCAAAATTATAACCCATCCATCGGTTGTCTGTGCCGCTTATATTGTGTGGGGTTGCAGGGGACTTTGGAGACTATTCCAGACAAAGTAGTAAGTATCCTGGATGCCTGGATGGGGTACCACCTGACCTGAAGCTCATTGCACGACCCAATCAACCTAGACTGCATGTCTTTGTACTGTGGGTGAAAACTGGAATACCCGGAGTCCCCATGTACATGGACCAATGGTGAGATTCAAGGTCCCAACTCTGGAGGTGAAAAACCCACAAACCTGGAAGTGTAAAGACCTTTTTGACCCTCTTGGCCAAAAATGAAACCATACAGCTTAGAGGACATTGACTATGGAGAAAAAAAAAGAATTTAATACTCCAAGTGTGCTAATGAAAAATGTTGCGTACATGGTGATCCAACAGATCTCAGTGGTGTCTTACTTCTTGTAATCCCAAAATTACACATCTAATGAGAGCTTCTGTGACTTCAGTGCACAGGTATTATCATATTGCAACATGAACAGTGCACGTCAGGACCCAGCCCTGGGTAGCTGTAGGTGTGAGAACAGCAGCTCGCCCCTGACCTCTGACCTATCTGGCCCTTTTGGCCCTTTATGCCCATGTGCATGAGTGGACCAGTGGTTTATAATATTTGACAGAGTTCATGGAAGACATCTGCTGAGAGAGGCTATGGAGACAGGCCAACGGAGAGGTAGGGGAGAGGGCAGGGACGAGGCGCTTCAGCCATCCATCACTTCATTGGCATAAAGAGTAGGACAGTAGGCACAGGCTGGCACATTCACAGCCTTCTCTCTTACAGCATCAACACATTGGTTTTTAGTAGTCATTTAAGACTGACTTATAAAGGAGAGTGTGTTTTCCAATTGTTCAGCTGTACATAGGTAAGCTCTTGAAATATTGCAGCTTGCCAGGGTGAAATGTTCTATGTGTGGTGCTGTTTTGGATTCACTTCCTCTTTGTTCCAATATATTGCATCCTGTTAATGATTTCTGACGTGTTTTTTGTCAAGGTGTTTCTTCATATGAAGTTTGTCAGGTAATGACAGGTAAACGTCAGCAAAGTGTCAAATATAATCAAGTTAAATGTGAGAAACTGTGGCAGAATGATGAGTAGAACCCGAAAGATATTTGAAAATGCTGCTCTCAGTTGACTTTGAGGAGGGAAAAAAATCTTTTTTTTCCAATTTTATGATCCAATTCCTTTGGTAAATATTTCCAACAATATCCATTCCTTTTCATTTTCTGCAGCTGGGGAAGCCAGTGGAAACCAAAGAGAAAGGAAATATTTTATTAAAGAGTCAGAGTTCAATGTTAACGGATGGCACAGCTATTACCAAGTGATATGGGGTCAGTGGGCATTGCTTGGACTGGGGATCCCACCCAGCTGCCACTGGGAGACACACACAAGCTGTTGGACGCAAGCTGAGATGAAGATGCTCCTATGTTTCAGCGCTTTGGGGGTAAAAGGGCATGCCGTCCCCTGTCTCTATGTCTTCAGTCGGCATTTGGGAGAGGTTTGGCAGACATCAATGGATCATTGAATAGAGTTATGAATCAAAAGATGCAAAGAAACAAAAAAGAATTCCTCATTCAAGTCTTTCCAATTTTGCCATTTGCAAACAAGCAGCCAAACATGAAATTCAAATACTTTATCATTTAAGTGTCAATCATGGATGGATGGTCTGTCATTGTTTATGAAAGAATACTGTATTTTTTTTTTTCTTATTTGCATTACAGAGTAAAACCTGTGTTACTTCAAAGAGGAGATTCAAAAATGTGTGGTTTTGCAGTCAAAGACAGTTTTACCAAAGAGAAAATGAAAAAATAGATTTTCTTTACCCATTTTAGTATGGGCTAGGCCACTCTAGTGTTTGATAGAAGAATTCATTATAAAACCCTGAGAAAACCTAAAAGAGTCATTGGGGATTGGGCATGTATCAAGCTAAATCAGATATTTTGTATGCTGAAGACTGCTTAACACTCGCTGTTTTTCCCCAATGCACATTTTATAGGAACATGCTTTTAGATTCTGACCAATCAGGTTACTACAGGATGGGTGAAAAGTAACTAGGCATTAAACATTGGTAATAAAGTCCATATTTAGATAGATAACACATCAAACACACTAAACACACTGCTTGGCCATCTCATTTTCCTACAAAGTTGATGTGTAGGTCAGAATATCTCAATTATCACACTCCTGTCACTGCTCAGAATGCCACCCCCCAACCTCCCTCCACCTGCCGTGACTTTTATTGCTTCATTAGTGAACGCCACATGCTATAGTGCACACCCCCTTCACATCACTAACGCTGATCAGTGGGCATACGAGGGTGGAGACAGATCCATACACACTCGCTGCTTTACACATATTTACAGTATTACCAACTCACTTACATACAAACTGTCCACACTATTTACTATAATGAGGTAGTTTCATACCAAAATACAAAAACTTACATGAACTTAACATTATCTAAAGTCAATTTCAAAAACTTAGTTATTATACAAATTATATGAACACTCATTTCACTTTTGCACGTGATTAGTTAAGCATTCAGTTTGTATTTGATCTCATTATACCTTAATAATTTTAATACGTAGTTCATAGATAATACATAACTTTATCTCCGCCCCCACAGCGTACCTGTGTTAGCTTTGCTTGCATAAACAATGACGTGAAAATTGCATTTGCGGAATGTTTCAATCATAGGAATTTTGCGCATGGACTATGTGAGAGGGAAAAAAAAGTCCTAAATGTGAGAATTAAGATTTCAGGTGTGTTCAGGATGCAACATACAAAATTAACTGTTGCTTTACATTTATTCATTATCAGGGTTTGCCTAAGTGAGAATACAGCCTGGACAGTCCATCACAGAACACCTACATTCACCTATTTACGACTAGTATGACTGGGTCATCTACATGAATATTTTTTGGAGGTAGGAAGAAACCAGAGGACACGGAAAACCCACATGGACCAGGAACCCAAGATCAGGATTGAGCCAAGGACTCTGAAGGTGTGGGTGAGTAACATTTACATTTATGGCATTTGACAGACATCCTTATCCAGAGCGACTTACATTTTTATTACATTGTACATCTGAGCAGTTAAGGGTTTTAAACGGTAGGCCAATGCCTTAGCTACTGAGTTACCCCTGCCCTCCCATGCAACCATCCTTCTGACCACTATAGATCCACAATCTATCTTCTCCATTTCTCAAAACAATTTGTTGGATAAACAGGTTAGTTCGGAGGCAAGTAACTTATACAAGCTGTGTGTCTCATCAAGAAAGCAAGCTAGAAAGCAAATCGCCTTAATGAATTAGCAGCTAGCAAGCTATTCTGCATTAACTAGCTACATAAACTCAAATATAAATATACAGTCTCCTATATATGAACGAGTTCTTTTCTGAGAGCTTGTTTGTAGGTCTAATATGTTTGTAAGTCCAACAAACATTGTCTATGTCCTAGGATGCTAACACAATTGGCTATACATAGTATATATTACACGAGTATTCTTTAGAATCGTGCTGATGGTTGAACAATTCATGTTAAAAGCATGAGCAATGTCTGCCATCTTTTCACCTTGCTCCGTTCTCTCAATTATTTACACTTTTTTCTCCAGCATTATTGCTTGGCGCTTCTTAGCAGTACCAGCTTTATCACCGCTGCTTTTATGCTTGCTTTTGGACATCCTGGGCTTGTACTGCACTTGCAGAGGATGAATGCACATAACAATGCATGCTGGACGTGAGATATAACATACATGATTAAACAAGCGCAAACGCATCTTCATATCTTCGAACGTTTGTAAGTTAAATGTTCATATGTAGGGGACTTACTGTAGATGGTCAAGATGGAAGGCATTTGTGAAGTTCTTCTTGTGTGGAATCATGATTCAGTCCACCATGTTTAATTTGGACAAAATAAAGCACTGCAATAGTAGCTGGTTTAGCTGCTTTACTTTAATTAGCTAGTTTACTCTCTCTCTCTCTCTCTCATATATATATATATGAGAGAGAGAGAGAGAGAGAGAGAGAGAATGCTATTGCAAATAATATAGCATATTATTGTAAATGTCTTTTTTTTTGCAAAGTTAGCAAAGGACTAGTGAGATGTTTCATACCTAAAAAGATTGACGATGAACAAGCTAGCCATGTTTCTCTTTCAGGCTCAAGGTTGTAACAGTCTGCTCCCTCATCATAGGTGAATACCTGGTGTTATGTGTATAATCAGGATCTCCCACATGACCCCATGTATATGAACTGTGTAGGTATTTCTGGACTCCCGGATTCAGATCCCTGTGCGCGTACATGTGTGTGTGTGTGTGTGTGTGTGTGAGAGAGACTGAGAGAGCGTAGGGGCGGACTGTCGAGAATAAGACCCCAGCAAATGCTCATTAGAGTTGACCTTGGCACCAGGAGCTTGCGTTTGATGGATCGGGTACAGGGCCAAACAAGCCCCCGGGGAGCCATGATCTTATCTCTTATTGTACACACACCTCCCTCCTGCTGACCCTTTCCCCGCTCGCTCACACTGCACAGCTCTGCACGCATCACAGGCAGAATAAATCTGTGTCTGACAGAGAGCGAAAGAGAGAGAGAGAGAGAGGGAGAGAGGCACAGGACAGAGAGCAGGAGAGCAAGAGAGAAAGAGGAGGAGAATGAATGAGGCGGCAAGAGAGAAACACACACAGGGGGCCCAGAAAAACCAACAGCTCACCGAGGTGTCATTAGCTACATAAGTCAGCTGTGCTCGATGTGGGCTGGAGAGCAAGAAGGAAAGGGCCTAGGGTGGAATTCAAAGATACGAAGAGGTGATGATGTGATCAGTTGACGAGTCCTTAAACGAACTTTGTGTTCCATGAGACTCATGATGAGTTTGTTTCCTGTCTTAGCCATCTCTCTGCTGCTCAAATATGAGTATCCTTCTCCTCTGCTCAAATCCTCCCCCGTATATCTGCAATGGCACCCAGTCAGAGGACAGGCAGCGATCAGAGGCATGAGGCAACATCCACCTGCAGGGAGGAAAACTTAAACACATGAGCTTCTCACAAAGCTTTCAGAAATGTAGACATCCTCTCATTCTGTCGTGCTGACCTTGAATGAAAAGCTTTCTCCGGGTCTCTAATGGAGCAGCAGGGGAAAATTGCCCTATTAAGCATATTTATTTTACACAAAGTGCCTTCAAGGATGCATGTGACGTAACAGTATACCCAGTTGAACGATGATGCAACGAAAAATCCGCCTTACACAATGAGTGCAAAAGAAGTTCTAATCTATGCCAGTTTGCTGCGGGAAATTAGCACAGGTAACATTCAGTTTGGTAAAATAGCCCATGGCCTTTATGACATCATCCTTACTTTTTTTTTCTTTATTTTACACCACTTTCATTGAATTTAGTCATTGCCAACTTCCTCCCACTTCTTTTCTATTGCACAGCCGTTACGAATCAGGGATGGCACAGGCTAACAGACGCTTTCTCTGGGATTTGACACGTGAAGCCAGCTACTGCATGCCTACAGGGAAACGCATGCGCACTTCTTGATCTATCTGGCTTTTTTGAGACCTCCCTGATCATTCCTTCTATTTAAAAAAAAGGCATGAACATTCGAGAAAGCATTGGGCGGACAGTTATTGATCTTTCAATGTCTTGCAAAGATCACTTGTTCATCCAGGTTTCTGTGGACGCCCAGAGGTTTGTTAGAGAACATTAGTGAACAAACAGCATTATGAAGTGAAAGGAACACACCAGGCAGGTCAGGGATGAATTTGAGGAGAAGTTTAAGGCAGGGTTAGGTTATAAAAAAATATCCCAGGCTTTAAACATCTCACGGAGTGCTGTTCAATCCATCGTCTGAAAATGGAAAGAGTATGGCACAACTGCAAACCTACCAAGACATGGCCGTCCACCTAAACTGACAGGCCGGGCAAGGAGAGCATTAATCAGAGAAGCAGAAAAGTGGCTGATGTTAACTCTGGAGGAGCTGCAGAGATGCACAGCTCAGGTGGAAGACTAAACTATTAGTTGTGCATTCCATAAATTTGCCCTTTAAATTGGCCTTGGTGACAACAAACATGTAGAAGAAGTTGCTCTTAGCCAACTTTTTGGCTTAAATGGAACTAACACTGCACAACACCCTGAACACACCGTTCAGGTTTTGAAACATGATGGTGGCAGCATCATGTTGTGGGCATGCTTTTCTTTAACAGGGATGGAGAAGCTGGTCAGAGGTGATGGCTGAAGATGGATGGAACCAAGTACAACACAATCTTAAAAGAGAACCTGTCAGAGTCTGCAAATGACTTGAGACTGGGTCAGAGGTTCACCTTCCAAAGAGACAATGACCTTAAACATACAGTCAGAGCTACAATTGAATGGTTGAGATCAAAGTATTTTCATAGGTTAGAATTGCCCAGTCAAAGTCCAGACCTAAATCCAATTAAGAATCTGTGGCTCTCCATCCAGTCTAACTGAGCTTGAACTATTTTGCCAGGACGAATGGGCAAACATTATACTCTTTATATGTGCAAAGCTGGTGGAGACATACCTCAAAAAGTACTGTGCAAAAATCTTGAATTAAATTAAATGATGTAGGTTAAATTAAAGGAACAGGAACAAATATTTTACTGTAACATGATGCAAAGGGACAATATAAAAATGGGTGGTTTATGTAATCTCAGCAGCAACCTCATTTCCCCTCTTATCTGTTCCAACCATTCAGCATCAGCAGTATACTAATCACTGGCCTGATCATCTGTCATCATCTGCACCTGTCATGCCTTATGTTTGATGCTTTTTTAATGCTTGAATGATTCATAAAACACTGTGTGGCTTAACAACAACAAAAAAACATTAATCTGAAACTGCTCAGGTACAAGGACTGGACTGAAAATGAGGGCCAAATATGAGAGCCAAAAAGTCCCTCAGGGAGCCTGGAGAACGCTTCCTCAAGACTACATTAAAAATATAAGAACGTCTGGCTTCTTGTAAGCGAAATATGAAGAAATGAAGGGCTTGCTCAGGACCTTTACACAGCACTATACAGTTTATGAGGGTGAAAACTACTTCAACATTTATTTATTGGGTCTTGCAGGTCCTTGAGGATCTCAGTCCAGATAAATATCTCTAGACCAATGCTCTTTCCCATCATGGCACCTAAGCAGCCAATTTGTGGTAACAATACATTGCATTTTCAAGTACAGTGCATTTTCATTTATAGTACAATGCATTGCAAGTACTATAATAAGTAATTTTGGCAAGAGTATCTGCTAAATGCCATGATTTAAACCTGCTTTTAAATATATGCAATGTCACATGGCAGTGAAACATTCTCGGAGATTAACAGGCCTCTTCTGGATACATGAACCTACTGAGATCTATGATTAGCTATGATTACAGAATTAAATATAATTGTAATCCAGTAAGGAGGGTCAATTATGATCTCTTTGAGCTGAGTGATTCATTTATTCATCTTTTATACCATCTTCTATGCCTGTGCCTGAAGCCCAAAGAGGACTTTGTGTATGAGGCAGGGGGTACACCCTGGACAGGGTGCCAATCCATCACAGGGCACACACATGCACTACAGGCAATTTGGGTACACCTATTAACCTAATCTGCATGTCTTTGGAATGTGGGAGGAAACTGGAGTACACAGAGGAAACCCACCAAGCACAGGGAGAACATGCAAACTCCATGCACACGGACCCGGGGTGAAAATCGAACCCTCAACCCTTTAGGTATGAGGCCACAGTGCTACCATCATGTCTACAAAACTGATGATATTTAAATTAATAATCTTGTAGCAGAAAGGAATTCAGCCAACCACTTATGTTCAAATTCTCCCGCTGCGAGAAAAAGATATTTTTCCTTGCAGGTGCACATTTGTTCTATGTGTCTCGAGGAGTTAGTCGTCTTTGACACAGCTATTTGGCCCGTATGTCAGGTAATACGTCCACCTAGGGCCAGGTGGGAGCATCATGTGTGTGCGTGTGTGTGCTGGTGGCAGGACTTGGGATAGCCATTAGACCACAGCTCAGAGAAAGGAAGCACAGATGCCAAGCATAGGTCATTTTACTGATGGAGAGAGCCAGCTGCTGACTTGGGGTCAGTGACTCCTGTGAGAACTCAGTGTGTATTTGCTTGGGTCAGTGTGTGTGGTGTGGTGTGTGTGTGTGTGTGTGTGTGTGTGTGAGAGAGAGAGAGAGAGAGAGAGAACAGATATACTTGGGCAATACACATTATTTATAATAGAAGCAAGACCCGTTGTCTTTGTGTGGACCTACTGTAAAGGGACTCAAATACTTTCTATTCTCTCAATATTTATATAAAAAAAAACAACAGCATGTATTGTATAAGGCAGGACAGGTGAGACGGATCCCTTCTCCATTCCTCTCAATGCCCCCTTCCTGTCTGACTCCTAACGCCTGGGTGGGCTTGATGTCTTTCCTGTGTGAGGTACCACTTGGAGCCTGGCTTGACAGTTGGGAACGGATACGACGCATGGATGTTGCTGTAATTGCATCTGGTTGCATCATGAAAAAGTAATAATTCACTGTCAAGGATGTCAAAGTGTCAGCGTTCAGCAGAACTGATAAGTTGTCAGCGACGGAAAGAGTTTAAGCCTCTTTCCAAAGTCAAGCCCTGGAAAGCTGTAGGAAATAGAGTGGAAGATGTTCAGATAAGGAATGTGTGTTCATTACTTTCCTCTTATATTACGCATGAGATAGATGATGTACATGCCATGTGGAATGGACTGGGCCATTTTGGTTGTAAACTCCTCTTGCCATTTTAGTGCTATTTTGTGAAATCAACTGAGGAAGACATAAACCTAGTCTATTCGTGGACAAATGTTTAATTTGGGTCTAAAATTATCATCTAAATATGCTAAACTGAAGTAATCATAGGGGATTAATGGTAACAATGGTAACATTGCCATGCATATGAATGCTACAGTATGACCATTAGGATACAGCTTCCATGCAAGCTTCTCGCTGTACTGCATCTCAGCACCAATAAGTACACACTCTCAGAATATTCTCAGCCAGGGCTCGAGTTTGAGGGGTGATGCAACAGCTGCCTTGCCGTTGGTTAAAGAAAGTTCACAAAATTCATTGGAAGCTGATTTAGCTCGGTGTTTAATACACCATTGTTTAAACCTCCAATTCCAATTAACTGCTATTTATAGCCAAATGATGAAACTTGAGTAATAATCTGTAAAATAATAAAAATTTTCATGCATAGTATTAACTGCAGGACTCATTTTGAGATCAGACGATCGCTTGGGTCACTTGTGAGTCTTGTGATAGCACACCGCATGCACTTTCCTCTGACATTTTCACAAGTAAATTTCAACCAGCTGGCTATCACCTCCTTCTGTGCATCATCTGTTCACCATTCCTCAGTTCAGCTTCTTCTGAAGAACAGGCTCAAAGTCTCATCCTTTAACTAAACAGTCACTGCGAGAGCCGAGAAAGTGGCGAGATTCTAACGGCTGCCGTTCAAAAGAGATTATGAGCTTCGGAAAGCCCAGGGATTGATCCCATTGTATTTTAATGAAGTGCTTATGGACTCGCTTAGACATGCAAAGAGAAAAAAAAAGACTGGCGAGTTACAGCAGGACTGACTCCTTTCTTCATAATGGAGAAGAGTTTGCAAAGGGAGGATTGTGGGGGTGGGGTTAGTTCCCAGAGAATGCCCGAATGTCATGATATCCACAACTGTCCGTCATCTTTTCACTCACTTTTCTCACACTTTCCCCTCTTTCACTGGTTTGTGTACGCTTTGGATTGCGCGCACAAGAAGATTAGCCGACCTTATGGTCACTGCTGTGACCTTGTCGCGCAATAGAGACGCGCAGAGGCCCACAAAGGAAAACAAAGCGAGCACACACACGGAGATGCAGAAAATGCGTAGTACCAACAAACACTTTCTTTCAGGATATTCCCAGAAGCTTCCCTTCGTGCCTTTGTGATTAAGCTTTCTGCTGCCCCTGTGTGGCAGAGTTCATCCGTGCCTCCAGAGTAGCACACAAAGGCCTCAGTGTCCTAGGGAGTGTTCCTTCTTCCATCTAACCTAAAAACACTACTAACCCACGTATCCCATGAGACCCGGCTGTAATTAAGCACATGTGCTCATTAGCAGCCTGTCCTTCTTTCTTTTCACTCACCTTTGCCTATACCGCTCTATTTCTTGTCCTCTCTTGTTCCATCCCCCTCCTTCTCTCTATGTTTTGTCAGATGAAGCGATTGCCTCCTTCTTCCACCCCCAGTGGCATTTAACTATTCTCATTTGCATGTACATGCCCTCGCTGTGTGGCCAGCGAGCCGCTGAGATTGATCAACAACGCAGCGACATGTTTTATTACATGTCAGTCAGAGGCAGGGACCATACGCAGTGGGCATACACGCAGGCGTGCATACGCATGTGTCCCCAGGCTGGCATGTATAGAATATACGTACAGACATATTCCTCCTAACCTATATAGTTTAGCTGTGCTTGTATTACAAAAGACGTATTAACCTTCATTTGGAATGATGGAAGCCCATGCTTACTAATACTAGAGGTTTATTAATACAAAAGGTGGCATATGGGCATCCAAAACAACCACAGTCCCTAATGATATCCATCATGAATAGTCTAAATATCTTGATACTTGAGACAAATCTTCTAGCTGCAGGGTGCCTGGTATGATCCTGAGCTCAGGATACTGCCTGTTTGCAGTTTCTCATGTACATCATGTGTCCTTATGGGCTTTCTGTAGTTTACTACCTCACAATAACATGTTCGATGTAAGAATGGCAACTCTAAGGTGTGAATGAGAATGAGAATGTGTGGTGTCATACAATGGACAGGACAGGATTTAGAGCCACAGTAAACCTAACCAGGATAAAGCAGATACTGAAGAGGAATGACAGAATTATACAATAACTAGCTGAAATTCCCATCGTTGATGGGAAAAGAGTTTGTAGAAATAGTTAATGTACCTTTAATGTAATCAGTGATATTATTATTTCAGGTTGAAGCCCACGTACATGTCCGCCTGTCGTTCTGTATGGAGTTATTATTGCATTAATAACTGTACCCAAGTTTTTAATACAAAGAAACTTTTTTCATAAGTTTGAGTGTCTTTGAAAAAGTAGATTGGATAAAGATTAAATTTCATCTTAAAAAATGACTCCAGCATGTTAAAACTCACTCATACCACTTCAGTGCCGTTATTTCAGCGGTGAACTAATCCCAGTAAAAATATTTAGTTTAGCTTTTGTAATTAATATCTATTGGTACAGGTGTTTGTTTACATTGAGCAAGTAGCTTATTAGTAGCTTTTTAAATGTAGATTATTAAATCCGGCACATAACTGTTCACACCATCGCTTTGATTCAACATTTTGATTTCACTTATGGTGCAGGTTAAACTTCAGACAGATATCTAAGTATCTATAGACAGACAAATATACAGATCTATAGACAGACAAATATACAGACAGACAGACTGTCTGTGACCGATGTACAGACAAAACATAGATAGATTGTTATATACTGTATAGATAACTGTTTAAAAATACTAAAGTTATAAGTTACTGTGTATTTGTTAAATGGAAGGATAATTTGAATAGAAATTTTTTTGATGACTGAGCAAAAGCTGTAGCCTTTGGTTTCTCAGACTCTACACTATCAGTCAAAAGTTTGGACACACTTTCTAATTCAATGGTTTTTCCTGATTGCTATTTTTCTCTACACTGTAAAACAATGCTGAAGGCCTCTAAAATATTCAGTAATCTTTGTAAAGTCTTCACAATGGCTCTAATCTAAAGCGCTGTGAGCATATCTGGAGTCTGAAAGGTACATCATCCCAGGTTTAACCCATTCAAACACACAATCTGACGGTTCAAAGCACAGCACTGACATGTGCACAGAAACATGTCCTGTAGATCAAATCTATGATCAAGAAGAGCTTAACAAGAACTGCTCCAAAAATGGCACAATTCAGCTTGAGGTCCTGGTTCCAGTCCATTTTCACCAGCTGGAACTTAAAGTAAGGTGAATGCAACATAAATTTGGCAAATGTCTTGTTACATTACATTTTTATAGTTAAACAGTATTGGTTGATATCAAACTTATCAGAACATGAGAAGTCTTCGTTTTGAAGTACAGAAGCAAAATGCTACAGAAACCGAAAAACAGTTGGTGAGATTTCTTGTAAGTTCAGACTTTCTTCACTCCATTAGCAGCTAACATTATGCTGGTAGTAAAAAATTTAGAATGCTACTCCATTTCATAAGATATGATCCGAGCTATAACCTTTTATAGCTTGCAATATGACAACTGTTTGCTTTGCCTTTTGCATTTTTTGTCCAAAGAGTTTATTTGTCCTTTTTTTTCTATTTTGTCCCACCCTAGTTTGCCACCCCAATAAATAACCACCAATCATTAGACCTTACATGGCAACCCCATTTTAAATGAAACATCATGTCTTACGATAAGGACCTTCAGGATTTTCATTAATTGGATCACACTGGACACGGGCTGGAATTACAGTGTCGGGGAAGATGGCGACTGGATGCTCTCGATTGACCTGATACTTGTGCATGGGTCAAGGTCTCCAGGATGAGTGTTGGGGGCTACATTATAGTTGTCTTGATCTCAAAGCTTATTGCAATTATATTGAGCAAGAGACGATATTAAAAACAGTACAGTCCTGTTTAAGCCTTTATTAAGCATGTCTGAAGATGAACTTCTTACAGAAAAGCCGCATTACATTTTACATTAGAAGTTTATACAGAATGCCTGAAGTTTATTTGTTTTTCACACATTCTTTACATATGGTTAAGATATAATACATCTAACACACCTATATGAGATAATCTTTATCTCTTATATATGATACACTTATATGGGATTACTGTATTTTTACTTTCAATTTTCACAATTAATTTTTTCACACATGAATATTTTTTGAACAATTCATTTATTAGTTTTGTTATTTGATTCATATATATATGATTACATGCAATATATACAGTATGACCTTGTGGGATCTTATGCTCTTCATGCTTCATGTACACAATCAATCATGTGTAAATGCTCGTTGTGTCTTTGGCCACATTTCCTCTTGGCTGTTCTGCGAAATACTGCTTTGGCATGCCTGCAGTTCAGCACACCCACCAATAATAACTTCACAATCTGTGTGGATAAACCTACAAATGGCTCCTGGAGATGACAGTGTTCTGCTTATTATTATTTTTTCTTCCTCCTTCTTGAGGGGAAACAGTTTTTGAAGACTTTGTCATAGCCTAGCCCGCTGTGTCTCAGACAGCTGCAGAGGCCGATGGGTATTAATATGCACAAACCGGAGGGCACGGAACAAAGTGCTGATAATGAAGTGCGGAGGTTTGGAGGCGTGTGGAGCTTAAGAGCAGCCACGGGGGAGTCAGCACATGGTTAGCCATATGCCTCTCAAAACAGAGCAGCCTCCTTTGGGAGAGCAAGGAAAAGCATGTACACACTCTCTTGTACACTTTGGCATTTCCTTCCCTTTAGCTCTCTCTCATTCTTTCTCACTCTCTCCCCTGTCTCACGTTCCATCTCTCTGACCTCCTGCAGTAGCACTCGTCTCAGAAATGTTCATTCTGGACCTGTCTATATGGCTTTTTTTCAGGTGAATGGAGGTGATCTAGGTCGGATTGATACAGGGACTCCAAACATAGCCTCGAGCAGTGCAGGGCTATACCCCTGTGGTGTGTGCAGAAATGTGGAGGCATAGGCCATGATCCAGAGAATGTTATTTTACAGAGATACAGAAAGCTCCAGGAGGAAGGGAAAGAGAGAGAGAGACATAGAGACATATCGACAGTGATACGATGGCAATCTGTAGTGCAGCACAGACAGAATTCAAGAGAAAGGATGAAGAAGGGATTGTTCTCTTTTATTTCTCATCCTAGCCCACCAGGCCGCTGAATCCCTGCCGTCCCCGGAGACAGCGTGCGAGTAATCCAGGCTGCGCCTTCCTCTTACACAAACGCCAGGATCAGCCCTCCTCACACAAGTAATTAGAAGATAATGGGGAGTAATGCGGCCCGATCTGTCCCCATTACCTCCTGGTGCTGCTATCACAGCGCCATCTGATGCCTGATCCAGGCACGGCAGATCTCAATTAATCTAGCTTTTGCCTTTACTTAATCCATCAGCCTTGTGAGTGTAAGGTAAGAGAGCAAAAGTTAGTGCATGCAGCACTTGTTGTGTGCACATTTGCATTAAAGAGGAAAAAACGGCCTTGTAGCATTTCTTTGTATGCATGCACTTGCACATGGATGGTTTGATCTCTGCGTGTTCACGTCTTACGTTATAGCTGATAATGTGCATTCTCCAGCTGTCATCATGCAGCACCAATCTGCCTTTGTGTGCCAAGGATAACTGTGAGCTATAACCGTCTCGGTTTCAGTCTGTGCCTGTTGACGTATAGCAAGCCTTTGCATCAGCATATTAGCATAACTAGAGACAACTTTAATGCAAATATCCGTGGGTAAAATCTAGGTTGGGTTAATGGAGCCCCCAGAAACCTGGAAGAAACTGCAGGTTTTGATTAACCCACAGGTCAAATGACCTATTTCCAAGTGATACAGATTATTACCACTTAATCCATGTTTTTTTTAATTTTTTTATGTACAGCTATTTAAAGCTAGCTGTTATGAAATTCACACCGGAAGAATAATAAAGCTGTTGGATGTTCCTCGTCCATGTCTGTTTGCACCCTCAGGCTCCACGTAAACAAGGGTCTTTTTCCTCAGAACAGACGTAACAGATCCACCATAAGAGAACTGAGGTCTACCAGGTCTTCTTGTGTCAGGAGAACTTGTCGGCCCCAACTTTATCTATAAAAATTTAAACACCACTGTACTCAAGAACATCTCCAAGGTAACTTTTACAAGTCAAGCCCAAGACTATAGAATATAAGACGGAGACGGAACAAAACAGAAAACATCTTTTTGTGTGTTTTTATTGGCTTTATTGGAACATTCTTTATAGTGTACAGACCCAGGACTATACTGAAAATGCTAATTGAGCAAAAAAAGCTAAACATCATGATGGTTAATATATATATATATATATATATATATATATATATATATATATATGTATATAAGGGTGGGCCATTTATATGGATACACCTTAATATAATGGGAATGGTTGGTGATATTAACTTCCTATTTGTGGCACATTAGTATATGTGAGGGGGAAAACTTTTCAAGATGG